>JAHHFK020004091.1:0-555000 GCA_024533555.2 Aedes koreicus | reverse complement strand
AGTCACTGTACAAAGGTCCGTTAGAAAAATGGAGGTAGATCCAAAAAAAACAGACCACCCAGGGGCCGAAGGGGCCTGCGTGCACGTTAAAAAAACAAACACCCCAAGTATCACCGAACGTAACACCTATCCCTAACACTATTAGGGAATATAATAAGCGACAAGTAGCTCGTAAGCAGAACCGCGGTGAGGCCCTCATCGTTAAGACCGAGGTCTCGAAAAACACAGAAAAAATAATTAATTTTAACAAGCGCGTACAATTTCCCCTCGTTTAATTTCAAGCCAAAGGAGGCGTAAACAACGAAATTGTTTGCAATCTTTCATGCGCGATACAACAAAGTTTGCAATCTTTCACACAAAAGGCTAAATTCATGCGTTATCTGGCTTAAATTGACATGAAATGTCCCATTATTTCCTGCCAACTCTAGCATTCCCTTTATGTGCAACTATAACCCAATGTATTATCGCATAGTAAAATTTTGGTGCTGGTAAAATTTTCAATGTTTCACTAATTGAGTGTATTTTTTTTCAAATGGCTTATTTAAATCAAAACCCAAGCAACAATACCTGTATAGTAGGGTTTCTAATGTTTTGAAGATGGATTAATCGATTGACCATATGCAAAAATAATCATAATAAAGTTATTTTAAAGTTGTTTAATATTGATTTGTTACATAAAATTTTATGTTGAGTTAAGCAAACATAGCGTCAAATGAAAGTAACAATTGAAGTTAACGAAATCAAGGTTGGTTTTAACGACGAAGTTCTCGTCTTTTAAAAGTAACTTAATTAAGTAAGTTCTGAACGTGGTTCAGAAAAGGAAACGACTTATGAAGCTCCTTTATGCAATAATACGATTGAATGTTTTTTGGCTAAAGATTTTGTGTCATTAATAATTAAATAAAATAATTTTAATTGCACTATAAGTTCTTCATAAAAACAGGTTTAAAGCGGTTTGATATTTTTCACCTAAATGCTTAGATAACTTCACTCAGAAACAGTTTTGGCTCAAGTAATTGAAACAACACATTTTACAATACAATTGGAGATTTTTTGTGTGATGTAGACCAAAATTACAGATAACCAAATTGCAAGCAATTCAGACTTCGAATAGATGGAAGAGTCATTACAACAAGGATTGTAGATTATTATTCCGTTTGAACCTCATAACGGAATCCTCATTCAATTGTTCTACAGTATTTTTTAAATAAAAGTTCTGTAAAAGTAAAGCTTCTGAATTATTCTAATTCTTTGTTCCAATGGATTGAAGACTTTTTTTTTTTTTGAAGGCGTATGGAACATTGTTGTTTTACTTGTAATGCAAGTCAGGCATCCTCTTTTCAGTACGTTTTGTATATCCCTTGAACAAATAAGCAGCTATTAGTTAAATTAAATACTAAATTTATTCATATTAAAATTATTTGGAATTCAGAAGTTTCAAATTCTAAGTAAATTAGGCAAAGGACCCCCTAAATGCACTGGGAAGCCAGATGATAAGAACGTCAAAGGGGGACAAGGAAGTGACCGGCCAATAAGGGAATACCAAAAAGCCAAGCGTAGTGCCGGTAACTGAACTTAACCTGAACCATAGTGAGGCCACCCAGCAACTGCTGTGTTAGACAGTTCGCGAGTCGGCATCGGATATCACCATAATATCCGACGCATACCGCATCCCTGCCGGCAACGGCGATTGGGTTACGGATAGGTTCAATATGGCGGCATTATGGACGACGACCAAATACACGATTCAGGAAGTTGTGTCTAGCTCAAATGTTGGCCAAAACGAGTGGAGGGTTCTTCTGCAGCTGCTACGCACCGCGAAGATGGTCGATTGAACAGTTCTTCAAGGGCCAGTTTCTTCTGGAGGCCTAGGCTAGGCTCAATGTGGCCTAGCCAACGTAAGTACCAATAGTACCTACCATAAAAATGGAGCGGAATCGATCATCGATTTAACTTCCCATGAGGGACCGTGTAAACCCTAACATGGCCTCCCTGGTCTTAAATGACAATCATGAGATCACGATAGGTGACTATTTACAACGTGTGGATGTAGCGACCTGGAGGGGGATCCGCAATACGTCTGCCGACAGCTGCAGCCAACAAATTGTTGGATTCGGATCGATTAAGAGATGGGTGGTCAGTGTGCTCACTGAGAGTCGTCTTTCAAGTTGCAAAGGAATTGAAGAAATGCTTTATGTGCGTGGGTTTTGATCACCAGGCGAGGAACTGTAAAGGTCCGACAGATCTGATCTGTGCAGGAAATACGAGAAGAAGGTTCATTTTGCAAAAGACTGCACAAAGCAACCGATATACATGCTTTGCAAAGGGGAGGATGGAAACAAGTAATGAAGGTTACCCGAATTAACCTCAATCATTACGACATGGCACAGCAGCTGTCGTGGCAGTAAACAACAAAAACGAGGTGCGACGTCGCAATCATTGCAAAACCGTGTCGGGTTCCTCCGGATAACGGAAATTGGGTGGCAGATAGAGCGGCGATGGCTGCGGTACAAGTGGTGGGCAGATTCTCCATCCAGGAAATAGTGTCTAGTCAACGGGATCTTTTTATAAAGCAGCTTTACAAGATGGACCATGGAGCAGTTCCATCAGATGCTGCATGCAGACTGGACAGAGAAGCTCATCGGAAGAAGACCGCTCGTCATCGGAGGAGACTTCAATGATTGGGCTGTGGAGTGGAACAGCAGATTGGCGAAGTTGGAAGCTACACTCTCGAACCTAGGTACCGCCAGCACTTTTCTCAAGAACGGTCGTGAATCCGTCACCGTTACCTCCTGAAGTCCGTCACTTATGACAAATATGAACTGGAGATTGTGTAACCCATAGCGATCATCTGTCGATCCGGCATAGCATTGGCCAGTAAAATCCTATCGGAATACGAAGGGCAAATAGTTGTGAGCGGAAGTAGAAGACGAAGGTCTTCTACAAGGAACTCTTTGTTAAGGCACTTCGGTTAGACAACGAAATCTCTAATCCAAACGCGGACGGGCTGGCGAATACGTTGGTAAGAACATGCGACGCTACCTTGCCGAGGAAACTGGAGCCAAGGAACAAGCGGCGCTTAGCTTACTGGTGGAATAAGCAACTCAGCAGCCTCAGCGCTAGTTGTCTCAGAGCCAGAAGACCTGTCTAGGTTAAACTGCGGTTGAGGTGCGTAGGGTGGAGTCACAAGTGACCAGGGACGAATTAAAATGGGAGGTAAGATTGTGCAAGATGAACTACTACACAGATCAATGCCGACCCGCCGATGCTAACCCCTGGGGCGACGCGTACTGTATTGTGATGGCGAAAATCAAAGGCCCAACGATGGCATACGAAGAAGAAATAAATAACGCTGAAGGCACGCAAGTCTCGAAAGACGAGCTCGTAGCAGTGGCGAGAGTGCTTAAGGTGAAGAAGGCACCCGGACCGGATGGAATCCCTAACGTGGCAATGAAAGCGGAGATACGGGCATTTCCGGATATGTTCAAGGATGTCCTACAGAAATGTCTAGAGGAAGGCCATCTACCGGATATGAAGGAAATACAAAGTGTTGTTACAAAGCCAGGAAAGCCTCCGGGGATCCGGCATCGTATAGGTGAATATGCCTGTAAGATACGCACGAGAAACTCCTGGTGTGGATCAATCTCAACAGACTGATGAAATTTACCGCGAACAAGTAACGAGCTGGGAGGCTACTTCCGAGTCATTGCACATAATGATGGTCTCTGGTTGAACCAGTGCAGAATTTTGAAGAGTTACTTTCAGAACCGGGTGCTGATATATGAGACTCCGTGAGGCGGAAATCGGTGAACATCACGGCGGGAGTTCCTCAAGGTTCCATCCTTGGCCCAACACTTTGGAACGGGATGTACAACGGAGTGCTGATGCTGAAGCTTCCCAAAGGCGTAGTGATCGTTGGCTTTGCGGACGACATCGTATTGTCAGTGATAGGCGAGACACTGGAAGAAGTATAAATGCTGGTGACCAAAGCAATCAGTATAATTGAAAACAGGATGCATGGGTCGAAGCTGCAGATAGCCTACCACAAAACAGAGTTGCTGCTGGTTACTTTGCTAGTCATAGCTTCGAATCGCATGCTGAAGTATCTGAGAGTGATGATCAACGACCGGCTAAACTTCAACAGCCGTGTAGATTATATCTGTGGAAAGGCGGCGAAGGCCATCAATGTGGTAGCCAAAATCAAGCCGAATAGCTACGAGCCTCGCAGTAGTAAGCGGCCACTTGCTAGTGTATCAACATCGATACTGAGATACGGATATCCAGCCTGGATTGCAGCGCTGGGAACCAAGCGAAACCGATTAGACGTTAATAGCACACAAGTTGCAAATTAGTTGTTACAACGTGTTTGCCATTTAGTTTTGACAAAATCTAGTTACCGCAACCATTTTTAACGGTTGTGTGCTGCTTGGAAAAGTTGAACAGTACATTCAGGCTCATGACCATGCGAGTCAGAACTATTTCATCGTAGGCAGTATGCGTCATTGCCGGAATGATCCCGATTGGCATCACTCTCGCGGAGGACACCGGAATACGTGGTCTTTGACTGCCCACGATTCGGATAATTGCAAAGCGAGATGCTAGCCATCTGTGGAACAGATACCAGCCCAGTTAACGTCGCCTAGAGAATGTGTCGTGATGAAAGTGCGTAGCATGCGCTGAACGGAGCCATTAAGCAAATCATCATCGGCTCTTCAGCGAAAATGGCGGGAAAATAAAAAGCGAGTGGTTGAGCGGCGTATTGAGTTGTCGTTCTCGGGGGATGTTCCAAAGTCGGGGAACTCTCCATCATTGTATGGTAGATCCGCCGTCGGGGACTACTTGATTCGATTACGTAGAGGGTGGTAGCTGAATGGCTCAACCAAGGTAGATGAGAACTGATTGTCTGAGATTAAGCATGGCAAAATTTAAATTGAAATTTCCTCAATTCTGGCAGCATCCCAAAACAGTACTGGAAGTATTCTATAGAAATCCTGAAAGCACCATAAAACAATTCTGGAAGCATCCCAAAACTATTTGAAGTATCTTAGAACCATTCTGGAAGCATCGTAGAACAATTATCAATTCAAATTATTCTGGATGCTTTCTGAAATATTCGTGAAAGTTTCCCAAAACAATTCTGGTAGCATCCAAAGCCTTTCAAACCTAAATTGGAAGCTCACCAGATCAATTCCTAAAGCAAATTATTCTGTATGGTTTCGGAAATATCAAAATGCTGAAAGCTCAAAATGATTCTTATGCAAAGATAAAAAGAAACATTGAATTTTCTGCGTTATCTAATGCACATAAAGGGATTGCTAGAATTGGCAGAACATAATGGAATATTTCATGTACATTTTAGCAAGATAACGCCTGAATCTAGCCTTTAGAATGAAAGATTGTAAACTTTGTTTTATGGCGCATGAAAGATTGCAAATAATTTCGTTGTTTACGCCTCCTTTGGTTTGGAATTAAACGAGGGGGAATTTTAAGCGCTGGTTAAAATTATTTATTTTTTCTGTGTAGCATTCCAGAACTATACTGGAAGTATTCAATAGAAATCTTGGAAGCATTGCAAAACAATTCTGGACGGATCCCAGAACTACTCACTAAGCATTTCAGATCCAATTTGGAAGTATCCCAGAATAATTTCTTAAAGCTTTGGAATCTTTTTTGGAACATTCACGGAAGCATCCCAAAACAATTCTCAGAACCGTTCTGGAAGGATCTAGGCTAATCTCTCTGGAAACTTTCTAGAACGTTTGTGGAAGCTATCCAGAACGGTTCTGGAAACATTTCAGAACAATTCTGCAAGAACTACTTTTGAAGCATCTCAAAACTACTCTGGATGAATCTCATAACTATTTGAGAAGCATTCCAGAATAATTTTGGAAGCATTTTAGAACACCTCTGGATGCATCCCAATTTACTTTGGAAAAGAAAAATATATGCTTCAAGTGAATTGCTTAATCGAGAACTATAGAGAATCTGAACCACTGCGAATATCCTGATGACTACCTTGCCACGAAATGATCAGCGGTTAGATAAACAACAGCACTGTGGTCCGAAATTGCAAAAAGTGCAATTTTTTCCTAGTGTCAAACGATTCCATAATTTTGAATTGTCAAACATTGGTCATGGCATGATTACGTTTCTTCAAAAAATTTGGCATCGACTGTATTTAAAGCTGAACTTATCAAGTAATTGTCACTGCATTGTGCAAAATTATAAGAATTAATTTTTTTTAAACAATTTTCATTTGCAACGAACAATTTTCATTTGCTGTAAAAATTACTTGGATTTCAAAATCCACAGTCCACTTGGTAGGCAATTGCATTTAAACAAATTAGTGTTTCTCACATGAAAAATAGTATATCTAACGAATTCCAACGATTGGAACGATAGCGTTTAATTTATTTTGTGGAGATACAAAATTTGCCTAGTTTTAAAACAAATTGAAAGGAATTCTACGACAGACCAAAATTCCATTTGATTATCCTTGTACTTGCTGGGAATAAACCCAACAAGTTAGAAGAAGGTCAAACATTATCACACACCTACACGAGTTCCAAATTTGAAAATTTCAATGGCACCATTTCGAAACGATACTTTTTTTTCCGCCATCCAGCCTACAAAAAACAATAAATCTCCGCTACCTTCCTCACGCGGGTGGATATTTATCCACGTGACTTATTCAAATCGACCACCACCACGATTCGCTCAGTTCTTTCCAAAATTGAGCTTTTACGTCAAGCCTTTCCCCTGCTCCACCGCCCCCTCTGGCAACCGACCGCCACCATCAAATTCACCACGTTTTGCCGCTGGTCATCCAGCTTCACGCGGAACGAGCGACGCAAAATCCTGCTCGGGGGCCACGGAATTCCGTCGTTCCCGATCCGACCGAGCGGCTGAGTTCACCTCGCAAACTTTCAAACTTTCTCCCGCGTACGAGTGGTGTGCGATGGGGAGCTTTTTCCGACTGACTCCCATACCCAAAAATCCCAAAGGTGCGAAGGAAAAATGCCCGAAGCAGGCCGTTGAGGTGAAATTACGCGTCGCTTTGACAGTGTTGGTGCCCCCTCATTCGACGTTGCGTGGGTGTGGGTGTGCAAAGGAATTTTGCTTCTGCTCCGGGAAAACTCACACACGTGTAGCGACCGCGTGCGTCCGTCCGTCCGGCCAGCCAGCCAGCGACCGATCACCCTGTGTCCGTTCTCTGACGTCCCGGACTTCGTTGGCAGCATGCGGAAAGGGAGCGGTCGGAGGTGCTCAGTGACAATTTGATTATCTTTCTTCGCTGACATTTATCATTTTCTTGTCTGCACCTTTCGGTTCAAGCGCATCAGCGGCAGGTGAATCGCCGAGGACGACGTCAGAGGCAAACGATGACACTGTTCTAGTTGCTTTGATGGCTTTTCCCTCTGAAAAGTTGAACTCAGAGGCCTACTGTGTGAAGTTTTCGTTTCCGGGGCCCATTTACACTTCCCACAGCTCATATTGTTGGGCAACAACCCACGAGTCTTTAGTTCCAATTTCTGTGTGCCAAAGAAAAAAGCCTCCAGTCGTCGTAGCCTGGAGGCTCAATCGCTTATGTTGAGGCTCTACCAATCGGTTGTAGAGATTGTTGACAAAGAACCAGAGGGAGGGGTGGCTCGGGGAAAGAGAAAAATGAGTGTGCCATTAAACTTGTAACACAAACAATTTTCCAATCCGGTCGATTTGCTGGATTTTTGGGGAATGTGCATCCTGTGGCAGTGGGAGCAGTTGGGAGCAAAATTTTTCTGGCACCATATCTAGGCCAGAACAGGTATTAGTATGCAAATTTGTTTCTGGGATTTAGATGCAAGTGCGATCGGTTATGTGTGTGAGACGCTTTCCTGGATTATTGGCAGATACGGCAGAGAGGTGTGTGCTTCTCGGCAGATAAGCCACCAAAGCCGTCTCAAAGTGCAAATGCAGTGTGTGATGAGCTGCGGGAATGATAGCGAGCGATGAGCGAGAGAAAGAGACGCAGATATCGATGGATGTGTTACGTCGATGAGTTCCGGCATGGAGGGAGTGCCCACGGGCGTTTTGATCACCTTCGTCCTCGCCGTTGCAGTGCACTCTGGGTGTGTGTGTGTATTTTGAGGTGATGGAAAGTTTTGCTTTTCAGCTCTGCCTGCATCCGGTGAAGGGAATGTGAAGGTGGTAAAGAGCACAGATGAGTTTTATCGCTTGAAAAGTAAGAAATATACTGGTGGAGACCTTGAAAATTGAACTTTAACGACTTTTGATGTCCTGCTTTTGAATTGGTGGGGAGGTGTTTTTTCTGCGGTGTTTACAAGGGTATGCGATGTTGGGCATTTCGAGAATGGTGGGAGAATTATTTATGATGAACTTGTTTTGTTGTCTGAAACTAAATGCAGAACAATAAAAACTATTTGCATTCTTACATTTGAATGGTTGTTGTTCACATGAAATTAAGCGAAATTTTCAGAATAGCCAAATTTATGATAACTGATTGTCTTAATTTTTCAACATTTTGTAAAGAAAAGGCAATGTCAAGCAACGCTGCTCATGATGCAATGAGCTCATCATTTCAACATTTTAAAAATTTTCCGAGGGTATTTCAAGAAAATGTCTTCATAATTTTCTAAAAATATATGTTGTTTACGTTCAATTCATAGAAGATAGGATGATACAATTCAAAGGATTTGAAGTGATTTTACTGTATCACTTTAAAATTTCAACAACAATAAATGCGTTGACTTTGGCCGCTGTGTCCCAAATGACTCGAACTTTCCCCGGTTTCTTGGGGTTTATCACCGCTCCGACTGGGAGGTACTTAACTCTCTTGGAATCTGCTGCTTCCATTTCCGCTATTGTGAACTTTTGCGCATAGCCTTTCTTGTCATATTCACCGATTTGTCGGTATAGATTTTCCTTCAGCGCTGGGTCGCGCTCCATCCTGCGTTCAAGGCACTCGAGACGACGTATAGCCATGTAACAGCTGTCCGGGAATTCTACTTGATCCTCTCCCCAAATCAGTCCGGTCTCGAACCGGTTCCCAACCAGTGGTGGCACGGGGACTGGACATATTTTGTTCTATGTTCCCAACTATGGCCTGTTGCATGAAAAGCTCTGTAAAAATATTGTAATTGGTAAAATTTTCAACAAAAATGTCGGTTGTTTATTTTCCATGGCGCCTCCACAAACCACCCACAAAAGGAAAAAAATCGGTGAAGTGAAAAAAAAATTTTTCATTTGAAAATGGCCGAAAAATAAAATGTCAAAACACCTTTGGTTTTTTAAAAAGGTTAATTATTATTTGTTTTTTAAAATTTGGTGTTTGGGTAAAAAAGACCAACCTGGCAACCCCGAGAAACAAAAAAACAAAAAAAAAACCCCCTCTATGGCTGCGTTTGATAATAAATGTATCGAATGTCACGAAGTTTAGTCCACAAATAGACCCAATGTGGTGCTTATAGACCGACATTACATCCATATCTCTCGACAAGGTGTACAATTCGAATACATTATCCAATCCAGGCTACCCATTTTGCCGTATCAAATGACATTTAAAGATATTTCCTTATTATATTCTATATTTGACATATATTACATGAACCTAAATATAATTCATTGATTTAAAACATTTCAATACTGGGGTGGGAGGGTGCATCAGGGCATCATTGAAGTTGCAATTGGACAATGGAGTGGACGGCCAACCAGAGTCTAGGAGGGGATGTGTGTCTATCATTTATGATTGGTACATTCCACTCCAACAGTTGCAATGAATTTAACGCGCCTTTCTCAAACAAACCATCTAGTGGAAAGCTTAACTGAATTGCGTATTTTGTTATTCGTTTTATTGGATCATACTGCTGGAAGGAGATTCTCTTATTCTCGCAGGTTTTGCGTAAGTGTCTCTGCTTACGGGCCTGTCCAACCCTTTTTGGCCCTTCGTACAGCAGTATGTTGAATTTAGAACGGTAACAAAGCATGATCTTTCTGTTAACCCCCCTTTCTAAACCCCCCCTAAAAACCCCCAATCTCAAAAACCCCCTATTTACACACAAGTAACCACTCCCTAGCAACCAGATGATCCCTGCTGTGACGTCACCGATAACGATCGCCCGTGATCGCTGTCGCTATCGGTCGAAGTGATTGGGAGAATAGAGTCTAGATTCGGTAGTACGATCATTGCAGAGATAATCTAATCATTCGGCAGTGGCGTAGCGAGGGCAGGGCGATGTTACTCCAGAACAAACTCACCCACCCTGAAATGTCCTACATTTCTGAATAAACCATTCCGTAGTTATATTCATCAACGTACAGCCTTCTTCCATCCCCTTGTTTCAACGCACAATAGTTAGTATTTGGGGGTGAATTGGATACTCACCCACCCTCAAAGACCTGCGGCTGCCGCTGATGGTGAAAATATCCGTCTCTTTGCTCTTCGTTCTCCACGTTTCATTCGCACGAATGTAAAAACGATGTATGCATCCTTCAAATTTTGCACTCCTGTTCTTTGTGTTTTGGTTGAACACAGATTTTGAGTTTATCCTGATTGTCCTTGCGATGTCCTTCCGTAGTTCACGCGTTATTGGAAGTTGAAATGCCAGGATTAGGCTGGCCTAAGATTCCACTAGGTTAAAATCCTCGATGGCCACCTTGCCGTATTAAACCGTGGGTTGCGCCATCCATTGGTGTTGCCGATGTCGTTTGCGACGATTCTCTCGATAGCTGAAGCAATGACATTGTACGGTCATGGGATCCGATGCGTTCAGAAGCGTGTTGGCTTCGGCGAATGTCCTCATTTCATGCAAACGTAAAGAAAGGTTACGTGTAATATCTGCATGTCACTTCGGCTGGTACATATACTGTTTTACTAACCTGGTAAAACTTCCGATGTTGCCATCAGCCAGAGTGTGATGTCATCCATGATCATTTGCTGCATCTCGAAAAAATATCAATGTCAATAATGAAAGCGGTTTGCTTCGATATTCTCTCAATCCTTATGCCCTTGGTTCCACATATCCAAATCCATAATGCAGACACCCCTAGTGCCCACATTTGGTAATCCAGCTGTGGACATCCTTATGTCCAATCGAAGTTTGATTACCGGTGTGGTTTATCCTTGAGTACCCGATGTGCCCAAGCCTTGGTTGAATTCCTTGGGTACCCTTTTGTGCACATCCTTTGTGCACAGACCGTGGAAAGGTTAGAGGACACTCTTGTGTCCAGGCCTTGGCCTTAATCTTGAGCACCCTTTGTGCTCAAGACCTAGAAATGGTACCTAGAGGACACCCTTGTATCCTCTCTTTGGCATGGCATTCCTAGGACACCCTTGTGTCCTTGCCATGGATAGGTTTGAACACCCTTGTGCTCTGTCCTAGGATTGGTTTGCACACCCTTTGTACACGAACCAAGGAACCGATACAGGACACCCTTGTGTCCTGCCCGAGGGTATGGTTCGATCACCCAGTGTGATCAAACGTCTGAGATTGTCCATTCAAGCACCCTGTGTGCTTTATTCATATTGGATTGATGCAGGATTCGGTAATGAGCACCGATTTGCCCAAACCGTGTAAAAAACCGCAGACATACTTGCATCTGCTTTGATGATCAATGAGCAACCCATGTACACGACCTGGTGTGTACGGCAGACACCCTCGTGTCTGACACCCCTTATAATGCTCGTCCAAATTGAATTTCGTCTGATGGTGGTATTGGCTTGTGGTATCCGTATCTATATTTTACATGTCGATTCTAACGTCGATAGTCAGCGCGAAAACGTTTGCTCCAAAACGATCAGCTGATCAACAAACCATATGGTAGGCCTCCGTGGATGTGTGCCGATGGTGAGTACGTCATCATTGTGGGTTCCGAAAAAATAGTGGTTGTAAGTTTCCGAAGCGGTAATGCCTAGCTTCCATTTCGATCCACGCCAACCGATGTATGCTTTAGGTATGTCGTCATCGTTGACACATAATCGCTCCGAATGATTGCGTCACGATCTGATCCGTGTCCATCCGTATGCTACCTTGTATCTAATATTCGACTCTCTCCTGTTGTGTTCATCTCTGTGTGCTTGGTCTTAACCGAAAACGTTACACTACAAAATTTCGCTCCGATCAGTCGTTCCAGGCGACGTTTGTTGTGATTTGGTTTGTGTTTCTTCATCGCTCGTGGTTATCCAGTCGCCTCTCGAATCGTTCGTAGTGGGTGTAACTGTATTCCTTTGTACGGTTTCGGTTTGTTGACGTCGGCTGAACAGCTGATCCATCAGCTGTGATCGACAGTTGTAGTGAACTCTGTTGTTATTTCTCCCCCAATGAGGTGTTATTGTTGACCGATAACGAAAAGTGTGTCAGTACATGAAATTTGTTATGTCCATCCGGCTGGACGTAATACTGAGCTTATAATTACCTGGCAAACCAGGCAATGTGCCGTGGTTTTAAGGATGTGATGTCCGACGCAGCATAAGTAGAATTAATGTGTTGCACAATCCAGCACCAATATCCAAGAATCCAAGGGTCCATATTTGTTTTTGTTAGTATCCGATAACCAATTCCTAGCAGCCATCATAACCCAGTGCCATATCGATCCAAAAGTAATGGCGATGCTGAGATAACTAATTATGCCGCAGTGATGGCTGCTAATTAATTGTTTTCACAAACCAACCATTTTGGCATCCGAGCCACGAATTGACCAACGCTGGCAGTCTCCTTTGTCCGGCTTGCCGATTCATCCGGTTCAAAGGACCATATTGTTGGGTTACCGGACCCTAACCAACACCGATTGGGAGGGTAATTTAATTGCACTGCCAGTGGGGTGGAAAATACTGGGCGTCTCCAGAAGTGGACTGTAATTTGATGGGTTTGGTGTTTCTTTTGGAGTTCCATTCATCCTTTTCCATCACATCACATCACACATTCATACAGCAATCACGAAACACATATATTTCGTCCGTTACACTCAATATTCTAACATACAGTTTTATTTACAAGATTTACAACACTACAACTATTTTACAGTACAAATACTAAACACAGAACATTCGTTTCCCATTGTGGCTCTGCTCCCATCCATCCTACCCGAGAGTCAGAGCCGACACGACTATTGCACAGCAGATCGTCCACTCCCTAGCAACCAGATGATCCCTGCTGTTATGTCACCGATAACGATCGCCCGTGATCGCTGTCGCTATCGGTCGAAGTGATAGGGCCCTCCTGGAGGGGCCCTCCTCCCCCCGGGAGGAGGGGTTCCCCCCACCCCCCAAAACCACAAATATGTTTTTTTTTTTTTTTATTTATTTTTTTTTTTTAAAATTTTATCCTTTTTTTTTTTTGGTGTCTTTCCCCCCCACCACACAAAAAAACCCAAAACACACAAACCCCCACACCCCCCCCGGCCGAACGGCCCCCCCCCAGAAAGCCCAACAAAAAAAAAAAAAAAGAAAAAAAACAACCACACACCCAAATTATATAACCGTTACCACACCAACAACAAAAATACCCCTAACCGCCCCCCAGAAAACATTTTAACCCAAAAAAATAACAACACAATAACTATCCAAACACCACCCAATTTTGAATTTTTTACCAGCTTTAGAAGCAAAAACAATTCTCAAAATTGTCTAACACAACCGATGGACGTCATCCGTCTCCGACCAAAACTGAATTTCCGGAACCATGTTCCGAAAATGGGATACTTATAAAAGATTTCAATATAAATTCAGCAAGAATGATACTAAAAGACGTGAAATGATTACACAGGAACGTGTGTGATTGCCATATGACAATCCGGTGACTTGATCTTGGAACGGTTACTTCGGAGCAGGTTCCCATGGGGTCACGGCTGACCAGAAAATTATTTGAATTGAACCCTAGCAATATGGGTGTCGAAATTCTTGGAATCGTTCCAGAAGAAATTTCTGCCATAATTATTGTAATGAAACATCATGTCTTAAAATCGAAAAAGGCAAATTTGTTCCCTGTTGGAAACATAACGGTTAACCATGCATAACGAAACCGGAATTCCATGTTAACATTTCAATAAGGGAAGGTCCATTATTAATGTCACGCAGTAAGGGGGGAGGGGAGGGGGTCTGGCAAAACGTGACAATCCATACAAAAAATTTTGAAGGTCCATACAAAAAACGTGACAAGGGGAGGGGGGGGGGCGGGTTATAAAAAGTCACTTTTTGTGTGACATAATTAATGGACGTTCCCTAAGGTCAAAGTGCTATTAAAACTAGTTGCTTTTATAGTTGGTTCGCTAATGCACATCTGATCACCTAGTAGGAATGTTTTTTCTGCCAAGGGGCACGCAATTTAATTTAATTCCAACACAAGCGTAAATAAATGACATAAGCTTCAGCTTTAATAACTTTAATTACAGTATGTTTATGGATAGTTCATCAATTAGTGACGACAGTTTATAATTAAAGATATAAGATAGGGTTTTATTATGTTATATGGCTATATTTGTTATTTTTCGTCGGGAAATGTTTATAATACGTTAGTACGATACAGACCTCGGTAAATATTAAATTATTCAACTCTAATGTGAAGGTTACTCAAAGACACTAAATAGAGATCAATATTCTTCGCATGGCAAAATTTACTGTGTATAGTAAATACAGCAAGTTTGAATAAATCCACTACAAAAACACTGAGAAATTTGATGAAACAATAGTTCAAAAATAAGTTTCCAATTTCGGTCGTATTCGAGCAGTTTTTTTAGAGTAGAGCGGTGAAATTTTAGCTCAGTTCTGCGAATTTGGTTGGCTGAAGCTTGCATTTCTTTACACAACGTGAGTATGACGTGTGTTCTATGATTCAAGCTCTTAACAACATAACTCTTCTACAGCAATTCAATATATGTATCTACCTCAGAGAGGGCAGTGAAACTCAAATCCACTCAGGTTCAATGTAAACCAGAACCCAACAAGACGACAGACCTATCAAACGATTTAGATGACTCTATGACCGATTTGTTTGGAGGCCTTCATCCTGGAGCCACACAGGAGATATCTACTCCTTTGGTCAAACAACTCAACGCTCTGGATGTGTGGATGTGAAATCTCATATAAATTTTTCTTACGATGTTTGAAAACGTTGGTGGAACCTCGGAACTCACAACCCCAACTTGCGGAGATTGCGCTGCTTCTGCTGTCAGTAATCTCGAACCAAGTAAATGTCGGGATGTCTTTCAGTGCGATAACGTTGGTGCTAACTGACCGGCATACCAAATTGTCCGAAGAAACATTTGAAAATATTTTGTTGAGTAAACTTAACATGAGCATGAGCATGAGCATGATTAACCACCCGAGGTTGCTACTCCGTTATTGCCAGATCAGCTGTTATTACACAAAGAACCAAAAGATGATGCTTGGGACTAACATACATCCTCAATGTGTAAAAGCGGGTGATTTCAAACTAAGGCAATACAGGCGCCGGCCTCGCCCGAATGCAGGTCAAGTAGGGAATGGGTAGTAATATGTTGACGTGATACTCGCTTTATCGGAGGTCTGTATCCGCAATAATCCGGACACCTCAAAACAAGAATAAAACATAGATTTCGCATTATATTTCCGTCGTAGTTGTTTATTTCAGATTCATGGGATGTGTTTTAACAATTCGTGAAGACAAAACATTTATTTGCATAAAATTTTCGAACTTTGCGCTTAACTCTGTCCATTAGGGTTTGTACAGACTCTTCAGAAATCGTAGAAGCCGTCTTTGTCCAAATTTGCTGGAAGTGTTTGATGTCTTTGATTCCTTGCTTCTTTCCAGAAAGCTTCCGCTTCATCAGAGCCCAATATCTCTCGATTGGTCGTAGCTCTGGGCAATTTGGCGGGTTTGAGGTTTTTCGTACAATGTTCACTTGATTTGCTTGGTACCACTCCATCACAGTTTTAGCATAGTGGCATGATAAACCAAATCGGGCCAGAACAAAGGTTTTTCTTTGTGACTTTTGATGAAGGGTAGCAATCGCTTCTGCAGACACTCTTTCTGATAGATCTCCTTGTTGATTGTGCCTGTAGTGACGAAAGATTTACTCTTTTTGCCACACGTGCAAATTGCTTGCCACACAAGGTATTTTTTGGGAAATTTCAATGCTTTCTTCGTTATAAAATGCTCAGCTGTAGCATTTCTGGCCATAGCAGAATAAAAAGCCAGCGCTGGAAGCTGCTTGAAATCCTCCAGGACATATGTTTCATCGTCCATAACAACGCATGAAAACTTCGTCAAATATTCGCAGTACAAACGTCGAGCCCGTGATTTTGCTGCCAAGTTCTGTTTGTCGTTGCGATTTGGAACTGTTTTAACTCTATACGACTTAAGTCCCAAACTTTGTTTTGATTTTTGGGCAAAACCAGGTGACATCCCTATTTTACGAGCCACCGGTCGAATGGAGAGATTTGGGTTTTTCGTTAATATCCTTTTCACCTTTCAGTCCATGACAGGATCAGCGCGTCCAATGTTTTTGTCGCATCTCGGTTTCCTCTCCACCGTCAAACGTTCCGAAAATGATTTGAGCACATCATGAACAGTGGATTTAGGCAAATCCAAGGCAAGGTCCCGTATTGACAAGTCAGGATTTGCCGTACGCCCGTACAAAATTCGTTCGCGCACTTGTTTTTCTTTCGTCGCCATCTTGAATACTAAACATGAAATGTAAACATCAATCATAGTATTTTTCATTATAGACTCTCAGCTATACCACAGTGAATTTTTTCATTCCTACGTGCAATACTTCAAAAGTTACAATGATTTGAAGGTGTCCGGATTAATGTGGATACAGACCTTAAGACCGGTTGTTTTCTACGGGCATGAGACGTGGACAATGCTTGAAGAGGACCTGCGAGCACTCGGAGTTTTTGAGCGACGGGTGTTAAGAACCATCTTTGGTGGAGTACAGGAGGACGGACTATGGAGGTGAAGAATGAACCATGAGCTCGCGCAACTCGCCGGTGAACCCAGTATTCATAAGGTGGCAAAAGCTGGAAGGATACGCTGGGCAGGACATGTTGCGAGAATGCCGGGCAACTATCCTGCAAAAATGGTGTTCGACGGGAATGTTAACAAAAAAATAATTTTATAACTTTTACCTAATAGGTTATATACACTTTTACTCATTATATCTGATACATATTTCCAAAAATCAATTTGATCCTGTCTTTTCCCCTTATGATTAAGAAGTATCTAGTGCCTTGAATACAAAAAGCTGCAACGGAATCAATGGTAGGCTTTTGCACTTATTACTGGGTGTATTTTTCATTCCCGGTTTGCAAATGGACATTTTACCAACTCTAAGCTGATCTGATTCATGCAGCGATGTGTGCCATCTGGCTAGTGTCTGATTTTACAGTTCAATCTTTGTCATTACTTTATCATAACTCACAATATCATTAGATTTGATAATATTGTTTTATTGATTATGAAGTAATTGTAGTTGATGATTTAAACATCAATAAATTTTTTTTTAGTCCATTTATCTTTAACTGCCTTTCAATTAAATATTCCCTGTTTTCCTAACTGAGGAACAGTAACCATTTTAAAATCAGCATAAAGTAGCAAATAGTGACCATGGCAACAGTAAAGTAAAATTTATAAATGTTAGTTTCTAAGAATTTCAATATATTTAACAAACTTTTTCAAATATCTCAAATCAAGGTATTGGTGAATTGCTACAATTGCTGAAAACGAACAAAAACGTTCTTAAACGCGGAACCGCAGAACTCTACACTTTAACACTTTACAACATTTCTTGCATTTCAGGATCAACTGAATAAAGATCATATATAAATAATACGCTTGTAGTATTTTTCATTCACATAAATATATACACTATTAAATAAATATTTCATGGGAATGGGAGGGACCATCAGGGCACCCGATTGATGAGCTCTGGATGGAGATAGCGAGAATGCCAACTCCCTATTGCTAACAGTTTGTGAATAGAGGGCGGGCTCTTCTCCCCGCCCATTGGAGCATCTCGCTCTTATGACCAATTGTTTAATCTTGTTGTTCGAAGGAGATTCTTTATATCCCTGTGGAAACGAATAAGTGATGTTGCCCACTGATCCACCCAACCCGTTTTTGACCCTTCATACAATGGCATGATTAGGATAATCAGTGGTTATTAAAGCTTTATCAAGTCTTACAGAGAGGAGAGCCCATTGCTTTCGGACTTTGTTTCCGTGCTACAATGGGTGGTAGTACATATCATACATCATCATTATCTTTCAAGATGCCTAAGCAATAGGTTAACATGGTAACAGGGATTGCGAACATCAACAAGTTGAAATGGAATTTTGCGATCCGTGTGCTCTCGGGAAGCAGTGCCGGGAGCCATTTAACGGAATAAGCCGACCTTTATGGGAAGGATCCACTCTGACGTTTGTGGTTCGATTACTCCTGTTGTCAGGGTTGGTTCAAGATTTTTAGCCTCGTTTGTGGATGATTTCACATACCTTGCCATTGTGTACCGCATAAAAAAAAGTCCGAAGTTTTCGAGCAGTTCTGGTACTACGAAGCAATGGCGACAATACCGTGGGCCCACGCTGTAAGGAAGTTAACCGTTGATCAAGGAATATTTTTCTAAGGAACAGAAGTGGTTCTACGAAAAAAAGCGAACCCAGTGGTGTGGCAAAAACATCTAGCGTGTATGCTTCCTACAGGTTTGCAGTTTTAGAAGAAGTTTTTGAGTTGGAAAAGCGAAATCTTCTGTCGGTTTTGATTAGTTCCAATTTCCTCCGCATAGGTAGCGCTCGATTCTATCATTTTAACGGAGCGTTCTAACAGGATGTATTTTTCGACAAAGTTGTTTATTAGACCATGCTGAGAAATGTTGTCGAAGACGTCAAAAACCTATCTTACACAGAAAACAAACTCGATACATTTTCTCCGACAACTCGGAGGATTTCATATTGGCATAGGGAAATATCACGGTAAAGTTAAGTTAATCAAACATTTTGATTTTGAAATCGTTTTTCTTTTGTGAGTTGAACCACCCCTAATAACTTCGTGTAATGTCACATACCAATGAGTTGCCTATCTAAAGGGTTTAATTGTGGGATTTCATGCTATTACACAATGCACACTGGTTCTGCTGATCAAACGGTTTAAAAAATATAATCAAGTTGAATGAAATAAACCTAAATATATTAAAATGATATTTTACAAAAAGCCCTGCTGTTCTCCGTTTAACCACATGCCTTCAATTATCCAACCTTTTACACTAAGCACTTCCAAAAATTTTGATGCCTCTTTAAGCTATATTTTGAGTCATATTTATTTGAAAACACCTCCATTTTACAACATTATTGTAAACATATTTGTATTCATGTATATATCATGTGTCTAGAATGAACAAGTTGCAGCATTTCGACAATATTGCAACGTTTAAATTTTATATTGTAGATCTTTATTCACAAAAATATAGTGAAAGCGACTTTTCACGGTATTTTTTAAACGATGGCCAATAGTTGGTTTTCTGAATAAGATAAGTCCTTGACGTCTTGCACAACATTTTGCAGCATGGTCTATAAACAACTTTATCGAAAAATCCATCTTTCCCCTATCCTCTGTTAAAAAGATAGAATTGAGCGCTACCTATGCGGAGGAAATAGGAACTAATCAAAAGCGCCAAAAGATTTTGCTTTTCCAACTGAACAACTTTCTTTAAGACTAAAAACCAGTAGGAAGCTTACTCGCGGCGCTAGAAGTTTTGGCCACACCACTGGGTTCGCTGCTGCACTGTGCGACGGTGGCGTTAACTCCTTAACAAAATGAGGTAGCAGGAAACATTATGGAGAGTGTGAGCTGTTTAGTGGAATACCTGTAACTAGAAAATAAGAAGAATGATTAGTAATTTCCATTTAATTCCAATTACCTTTATTGCTTATCTAGGCAGATACGCGTATTTCGTCTACAATGTGCAGACTTCTTCAGTGTCGTGTACTAATACTCGACTGAAAGAAAATACGGATTAATCAGGTAAGGTATAAGGAAAAGGCGAGGTAGATATCAAGAAAAATATTTGTTTTGGACTCAGGATAGGTTAGGTACAGAAATGTTAGCTGTAGGTACAAGTGTTTGTATTTAGAAAATAAGATAAATACGGCAGGTGGCGAAGGTTTTCTCGAGTATTAGTACACGACATTGAAGAAGTCTGCACATTGTAGACGAAATACGCGTATCTGCCTAGATAAGCAATAAAGGTAATTGGAATTAAATGGAAATTACTAATCATTCTTCTTATTTTCTAGTATCAGGAAAATTTAACTGGACGTTAGTCTAAAAGGTTCGTACGATGCTGGTTGAATCCAAGGCCCCAAAGTCTATATGCAATTAACCGGTACTTGTTGCATTCTATCTTGTGACCAACTCGTGATCAGAAACTCTAGCGAAGCTTTGGCAGAATCAGAAACCCAATCAGGCAAAACTTCGAGGATTTGGCTGCAGAGCTTTTGCGTGGTTACCGCCACAGCAGCAAAGGAATATAGATTCCAAGTGGAGGACTGCAAAAAGCCTGTTAAATTTCGGACACCAAAATAATAGCAGCAAAATAATTTACACATAATTCAACAAAACCGATTGTTTATTTCACAATAATAGAGTTGGAAATACATAAGAAACAGTTGATTAAGATGTTGATCCTTCTTTCTGTAAAATTCTCGAACTTTCTGCGGCACACCCGCCATCAGGTTCCATACGGTATCCTCAGATACGCCCGCCGTGACGATTATCCATCTTCTCTTGAAATCATCGGTACCATTTGCCTTCTTCTTAGTTTCGAAGAGTTTCCGCTTAACTAGAGCCCAGCACTTCTCTATTGGGCGAAGTTCAGGACAGTTTGGTGGATTGGCTGTTTTTGGCACGTATTTGACCTCTTGTACCTTATACCATTCTAGGACGAATTTCGCATAGTTACAAGATGCCAAATCAAGCCAAAACAGAGCTGGAGATTCATGGCTTTTGATAAATTGTAGGAACCGCTTTTGCAGACATTCTTTCTCGTGCACATCCTTATTGTTAGCGCCGGTAGAGACGAAACTTTTAGATTTTCGACCACAACTACATATGTCCTGCCGAATCAAATACTTCTTCGGGAATTTTGACAACTTCTTTGTTCGGAAATGGTCGGCAATGGCGTTCCTTTGCAATGCGTTATAAAAAGCTACACCCGGAAGCAAGTTAAAGTCTTCGAGAACGTTTCTTTCGTCGTTCATTACGATACAAAATACAAGATTGCGCAGTGAAATTTTGCTTGTCATCACGGTTGGGCACCTTTTTCACTTTGTACGCCTCCAGTCTTTACCTCTGCTTCACTTTTTATACGTATGATTTTGATTTCCCAATATTGCGAGCCACATTTCGTACAATAATGGCCACCACCTCTTAATCCATTTGTCGGGAGCATACTTTTCGATTTGTTCCACTTCCTTCCTTCCGATCCACAGTCAAGCGCAGGTAAAATGATTTGCAAACACAAAACACGGTACTTTTCGGTAGTTTTAGTTTCTTAGCAAGATCGCGTACCGATGAATTCGGATTTTGCTGCCGTTCGTACAGAATGCGTTTGCGTACTTCCACTTGATTCGACGTCATTTCACAGAATGTGAACATGTTGTACCACGAAATATCGTAGAGAGCTGTCATATAAGTGAAACGTTTCAGCAATCCGTGAAATAATTCAAAATCTACACCGAAAGAAAAGTGTCCGGAATTTAACGTGGACAGGCTTTAAACAAACCGCCGGAGTTTTGGAACCAAGTGATATTCATTTATGAGATCAAAGTTCATTGTTTTGGATCTGATGGTCGACAAATTGTTTGGAGAGCGCCAAATACAGAGCTCAAATTTTAAAATGAGGCAGACAGTGAAGAATGGTTGTGGCTCGAGAAACAAAATATTGTAAATGAATATTCTGAAACGTGACCTGACTCAAAGTACACACCCTAGCAGCACATTTGTTGCTAATCGGTCATAATAACTTCAAAATGACTCAATTTAGTCACAATCAAGTTGCTGCAACCAACTATGACAGTTTTGTGTTGCTTGGGCACAAATTGGAACTGTCATCTGGCTATTGTTTCCAACAGAATAATGATCTAAAACACATCGCTTTTAGTATTTTGGAATGTTTGTTGTATGTTTAACTTTCCTAACCAATTTAAGACGCCACCACAGTCACCAGATATTTATATCCCATCGAAAACCTTTCACCCTACGCTTGATAATGTTGTTGGATTTTTATTATTGGCAAAGTTAACTGCACGATCATTTTTTTGAATTCAAAATGAAACATTTCGATGAGCAAATGGGAAAAATCCTGATGTTTTATGAAATCTAAACTTACATATCTGATTCATGAAATACATAGCCTTGAAATTACATGTGTTTTGATTCTTTAAATTTACTATTCGAACTTGAAAAAGTGGAAATGTGTTATTTGTTCGTGTAAACGATCAAATTTGAGAGCAACTCTATGTTTGTGGGACCCAAGGAGAGTTCAAACCCCATTTAAGAGTCTCAATTCAATTGCCTTCAAAAATTAATAGACGCTAGAGGAACACACAACAAGTAGACAGTCCAGCCATGATTAAATTCCAATAAGTTGGTACCCAGCAGAATTAATATCTCGATCAGAACATGCTCAAGTGTCTGTTTTGCCCCGATAAAATGACAACACGATGCATCTTTTGAAGCACCATCATTAAATAAAAAATCCAGTCCTTTTTCCGATCAAACTAACCAACCAACCAACCAACCAGTCAGCCAAGATAGGCCGCCACCCTCCTTGGCATGGAAATAAGCAGCAGCCGATCGTAGCAACTCTCTCTCTGTCACTCTCCCTCGCACTTTGGAAGATGTTCATTTTTCTGACGGCTGACACGAAGCGAGGCGCTCCACTTCACTTCAGATCCGATGGCCGAGATGGTTGATGGCGACGGTCGGTGGTTGCGACTGTGATGAGTGTGATAAAGGCTGAAAACGAGCACAGGAAGGTGAACCGAACCATCGCGGAACAGCTTCGGAAGCGAAAAAAAAGTGCTACTGCTGCTGCTGCTGCTGCTTCCGTGTCAGTAAGAGACCTGTCAATTAACTGAAGTGATTTATTATAAACTCCTGCAACACTGCCGTTTTTCCGTTTCATTTAGTGAGCAACCCTTTTTCTTCGGGAAGAGTTAACTTTAGTGTCACTTTGCGCTGACGACAGCTCCGACCAGCAAAACGAAGAATGGAGGTATCCGGATGAGTGACTGCTTGGGCTTTAATTAATCTCTTTCAATAATGATCAGAAACAGGCCTTCTCTGGGCAACCACTTGGCACTGGCCCATCTTAGTCAAAGGGAATATGTCAGCACTTTCCTCGAGCAGCAGCAGATTCTAATCGTGCAATCCCGATGGGTAGGGGGAACTCATAATTTATTGACGTCAACCTCAAGTCGAAACTGGAAGAGAGTGACATGACACTTTCCGAAGGGAAATTGATTCCCCGTGATCCGAAGGCTCGACCTCACCCTTTAGTTGCTTAAAGCAAATCTAATCATCATTTGCGGTTTCGATAATCAGCATTATCCAGTTACATTTTACGCAAAACTTGACCCCTGTTCGAACTCTTGTGTTTCGGTGTTCGTGTCCCGAATAAATTGAATTAATCAAATAAATTTCCGGATTTCACCCTTCCAGCAGAGCCATCTCAGACGCACAAGTTCAAGTGACAAATGTAAATCACTTAACCGCATGCTGCCCATTCTTCGTCCTACGGCGAGCCAAACAATAAGGCCCTCGATATCCCATGTGAGCAGTCACTTTTCACTAAAATCATTACCAACCCCGGGACAGGAATTACCTCCAGGAACGCGTCTATTTGCACAAAGTTCCTTACGATCGAGAGAGAGACCGACACACTCGCACAGTCCACTGTCCTCTTGGGACAACAACAGCAATCTTACCATGGTGGCATCATCATCATCATCATCATCATCATCATTATCCAGTGTCATTGTTCGCTATCCGATGAACTGAATTTTCACACCGCCAAACCGTTTCAACCGGCAGCGTCGTCTCTGGTGGTCGGTAATAAGTTAAGGATGTTGATTTGTAACAAAGTGACCAACGGGCGGAGGGGGAATTTGTAGCTGGTGCGATGAGTGAAGAGAACGAAAATCATGACGACCATGGACTCTTCAAAAAGTCACAATAGGGGCATCTAAGAAGAGATTTTTTTAAGCAGTGGTGGTAAATGAACTTTTTTTTAAACATAGCCTGCTGCGAAATGTTGAATATCGCATACATACTAGGAATCGTGTACTATTGGTACAGTTCAGGCGAACTCTTGTGATCGGACAGCATTTTCTCCCCTTTTTAGCCGACAATTTCAAACATTTTGAAGATTACGTTAGACTTGATTAAAATCCATCAATTTGTCCATTCGTATGAATTGTTAGTACTCACCCTAATAAAAGGATTTCATTCCACCTCACATTCATACAGTTAGCCAGCAATCATCCAAATTCTAAACGACCTCGATCTTGTTACAGCTAAGGTAAACACTATCGTCATGACATTTTCTTCTTTTGCTTGTTCACTTTTATGTATCTTCCGTGTATGCATAATAAAACATGTAAAATGCCGCTGGAACAATGTCAAAACGCAGTACATACTCCTACCACCAATGAGCTGGCGACTTTTTTTTTTCTACATCGTCTGATAGATCCCATTCAGTGGACCCTAGTACGATTGAAGTAGCGAAGTACGCTATCCTACTTCAATCGTACTTCCCGTCATACTACAATCGTACTACAATTACACTTCCAGTGTTACACCCGTATAACTTGGTTGAAGGACACCTAAAGTCAGCCTTTGAAGTAGGATTCTACTAGGAATGTTTACCTTAGATGGTCGTCGGACATAAGACATCCACTTCACGGCGTTCTTTTATCACTTGCTTCAGATCGAGAACCGGAATTCCGTGAGTGACAAGTTTGGCTTCCGCGCCCATTTTGTTGGACGTCTTCGGGTGCGGTTGCGTCAAACCAAATATACTATATTAACAATATAAGTCACTTAACATTTCAGGCCACCCTTTTTTATTTGCGCTTGTGACGCCATTAGTGAGAAACGTGGCAACTACTAAACTCTAAATGCACACGCTCAATCTAAGCTATCCAGCTTTTTTTATACCTAGCGTAATATTCCAAAAGTACTCAACAGAAAAATTGAAACGAATTATAAATGGTGAAACTAAGGCTCTAACTAAGGAAACGATTTCCGAACAACTCGCCGCAACTCCGACTTGTTGCCAGCTGCAAATGTCATGACAAAAGCAACACGCAACTATGGTTTGATGCAACTTGAACTGCACACCAAATTTTTATTGCTGGAAAACAGCTAAGTTTTGCTGATTTTTTTTGTGCTGTAATTTCAGCATTCTACACAGCAAGACCAAGATTGCTGATCAACCAGCAAAACTGATATTCAAAAAAGTGACAGCTCTTATGCTGAGCCTTCAGCAAAATGCTTGCATTTTGCTGGATAAACCAGCAGCAGATCAATACAAATAATTTTGCTGTATTTTCGGCAATTTGCAGTTTTGCTGAAAATGCAGCACAGTAAATGTTTTGTTTTCTTTTTTATTTGTTAATAAAAATACACGTTTTGTTTAATTATCATTTATTAAACTAAGCTTTTTATTTATTTTAGTTTAGCCATTTTACCTGCAAACCAAAAATTTAATGAATAAATTATGTATACTTTTCCTTGATTTGCAAAGCGTCCACAACCGCTTCTAGTTCCGCATACATTATTAGTTCAAACATATCAACTTCAAACTTCTTAACTTTATCACCCAAATTCATGCGACAATTAAAAATCTAGGCATGCACACCGCCTAATAAAACTGTTGTAACATTTGAGGTTGACAGACAAAATAGTTTACTGATCTTCAGTAAATATTAGTTACTACATTACAATCAGTAAACAATTTTTTTTTTTTTTTTTATTTTTATTATGGTTTTTTTTTCCCCCCCTGCTTGTTTTTCACCCCCCCCCACTTTTTTTTTTTTTTTATATAAAAAAAAATACTCCCCACAAAAAAAAAAAAAAAAAAAAAAAAAAAAAATTTTTTTTGCACCGATATTTCAGCATGGTCACAGTTCAAATTTTGTCCACAACATTTTCTTTATTTTTTTAGACTTAGATGAAATTTTGAGTATGTTACCTAATTTTTTCACAAAAGTTCGGATTTTTGAAATTTGTATGTCCTTAAACGACTTTTTTCACATATGTTATGAAAACATCGAATTTATAAATCTTATCAACATGAAATTTCGGTCACATAAAGTCTATACATTGGTTATAATTTTGTCAAATTTTCAGCCAAAAATATTGATAATTGACAAAGTAACAGAAGATTGAACATGGTATTTTTTGGAAGAAAAATTTTGCTCGGCTTTTTTTTGCTACTGAGTGTATATGCGAAGAATTAATTTATGCATATGTACGTCAAAACTTAAGGGTAACGTGCAATATATTCAACAGGCTTGTTCGTTTAAACCACATTGTGCGTAATAGCCTGTTAAATCTGGACTATTGCCATTAAAGTGTACATAACTCTTAAACGAACCAAATTGAGAACATGAAATTTTGACTGAATAAATCATCAAATTCACCAACTGAAAAAAAAATATATTAGGAACATTCATTGTTAAGAAGAGAGATTGTCCGCAAGTTCTCCTCACCATGTCAAATTTTGTGGGAAACTTTTTCCGAATAATCTTTTCCCAAGATTACTCAGAAAATTCTAATGAACTTTATTTACCTTTATTGCTCTTTATGTGCTTGGTTCATTTTTTTTGCTTTTTTTTTAAAGTTGAAAACTTCCAATGGATTTTTTTTTGGAGAAATTTTTTAACGCTGATTTTTTATTAGTTTACTATTGTTCATGTATCCATAAACTCAAACTGTCGATAAAATTTCATAAACATTGGAGAACCATCGGCCCATTTTGTACGATGATAAAAAGCCTCGCCTAACTAGTCTGAAGGAATGTTCAACATTAATGAGCACGACGTTTATTGAACAAATCACTTTTGCAGCTTTTTTTTTTTCTATTTCGATTGAAGTTTCATCCGATTCGTTGCAATCGCTAAATCAAAACGAAGAGAAACGTTACCAATCCTTGAGGAGACGTCGCTCCCATCTTGCATTTTAATAACAATAAAGTACGCATTTTCGTGTAAAACGGGGATTTCATTTAAGGAGTGTATTGCATTTACTTTTTAATGAGTATACAGTGTATTTTATAAGGTGAAAAAATGCGTAGTTTTCACCCGTGACAAAGTCATAAATGAGTAAATATTAGTGTTAGAAGAAGTTTAAAATGCGTATAATGTGTTGGAAATATTGGCGTCGACGTTTTGAAAAATGCATAACGCCATTATCATCTTGATTAAAAAATAAGGTTATATGTATTTGTTTCAAAAAGTAATACAGTCTGGATAAAACTAGTCTTGTTTCCTGACTTTGCTTCATTGAAACGGGGAAAAGTCATTCTCTTCTAGGAGTAAAAAAACACATTTGACGTATTCCCGTTATTCTAAAAGGTGCTCTGAGAAAAATTATACGGCTGTACCGACAATAAAATCATGGTCAAGATAAATATTGCATATAATGGTTACAATTACCACGAAAATATTCAGAGACATTTTTTCATCATCACATTATTGACTATGGTCATGGTTACAGGGACTATTCTGCCACATTAGTAAATGACGAATCAACTTATTTGAATGGTCTTTTTGACCATGATTAAATTCAGTTGAAAATCATTATTTTGCCCTAGTCATCCTAACCCCCAATAATGATAAAATTGACAATCAAACTTTTCTCTGTGTGAGCAAACAATACTCATAAAAAGAGTATATTAGTTTTACCGTGGATACGCGGTAGAATGAATTGAAGAAATTGAAAGGTTAAATATATTTCAATTGCCTTTTCTTATCGCCAGATGGTTCTGTTAGCAGCCGTGCACGGGTCACCTAACATGTATATGTGGAAAAAGGAAATGACTTATATTGTTAATATAGTAGCGTTTGGTCAAACGCTGAAACGATTGGAAAGCAAAACACAAAAAAAAAACCACACCACAACTCCAAAATCCCTCCCATACCCCACACCCCCCACACACATTGGTCCTCCTCCTCATCCCGCCCACACACTCTTCACTCTTCATTCCCCCCTCCCCTCCCCCCCCCCCCCAGGTCCCCCCCCCCCCCCACCCCCCCCCCAAACAACCCCCCCCCCCCACCCCCCCCCCCGCCCCCCCGCTTTTTCCACATCCACCCCAGCTCTCGTCAAATTAAGCGAAGAGATGCATACAAACAAAAACGCCCGACACACAATACCCAACACATACTCCACCTTACCCAACTCACGGCCGACTGGTATACTTCAGCTCTACACATCCGCCAATCCACAACCAACAAACCACATTTCCACAAGTTTCACCAATTCGGAGATTTGTTTACGATATTAACATACCAAAATTCCTCCCGCTTCATATTACTCAATTTTTGAGTACAATTGTATACTATCTCTTTTTTCAAAACTACAAGGTACAGCCCAATGGGGTTGTGCGCAAAGGTGACGTAGGACTACGCAGCAATCTAATTCCCATACACGTCAGGGCCATCCGCTAATTGATTTAAGTCAGTCCTGAAAAGGGCCAAGACAATTCTATTGTACACTCTCTAGAAAGCATTTGGTGGCTCTTAATTATGATACGGCCCCGGTTGTATTTTCTACGATGGTTGAGAGGGCCACTATCTCTAACGCGTAGAAGATAGTTATGGATCTGTTGGTTCATTGGTTGTTCAACGCGCTTTGCCATTTACTCCGGGACGCAGCGTTTAAAGCAATGCCATGTTCAGCCGGGGCGCGGTAATGGAAATTTCAAACAGCACAAGAGAAAAATTCATCCAAACGAACTCTTCAGTTGGCAAACTAATTTGGTCGTCCTGAAAAGGACGGATTTAGTTGACGGGGGAGAAACAGTTCACGATTGAACTTGGGCTTTCTCTCTTGGTTCATCTCACGGGATGATTGATTCTTGACTCGTTGTCACGGGCGGCTTTTTCCCGCCAACTTGTAGGCTTCAGCAGCCATGTTTCTCGCAGCGAGGTTGACGGGAACATCGGCAACAACAGCCAATCGCACCAACGTCTCTCTGGGCAACGACTGCTCGCCGCCGCCTAACTGCGATCCTACAGCCACTGCACAGCTTAACGACTGTCGTAAGACTGAATCAAAATGTTCTGCTAAAAGCTGTTAGGTAAAAGCATCGGATGCTAGTGCACGAAAGAAGGCGGTACCAACGAAGGCAATGTGTTACAAATAGCATCAAAGGGGACGAACTTCAATTATTGCGCTACAATAATTAGTTTTAATTATTACACGCAAGACGGATGATCTTCTTAACCGAACCTTTCCTAATTTGCTTGCCACCGCCAGCAACTAATCCGCTATGCATAGCTAGGAACTACAACGAACTCAACCACATGGTCGGTCTGAAGTGACGCAGTTCGGCTCGAATTCCGTTCGTTGGTTGTTCAACCTTCTTTGTCATTTACTACGGGACCCGACGTTTAATGAATGCTATGTTCAGCCGGGGCGCGGTAATTGAAATTAATTTCAAACATCACAAGAGAAAATTTCAACCAAATAAACTCTTTAGTTGGTAAACTAATTTGGTCGTCCTGAAAAGGACGGATTTAGTTGACGGGGGAGAAACAGTTCGCGATTGAACTTGGGCTTTCTTTCTTGGTTCATCTCATCTTCATTGCGGGTGGCCATCTGCAGGTGACGTGGGATGATTGATTCTTGTCTCGTTGTCACGGGCGACTTTTTCCGCCAACTAGTAGGCTTCAGCAGCCATCTTTCTCGCAGCGAAGTTGACGGGAGCAACAGCCAACTGCACCAACGCCTCTCTGGGCAGCGACTGCTCGTCCAACTGCAGATACTACTCTGCACAGCTCCACGACCGCCGGAAAACTAAATCAAAATGCGAAGGTGTACCCGTTATATAACATTCATGGCTGCCTAGGAGACGTTCCTTACTTAAATATGAAGTCTGTGCGCGGAAAGTACTGTGTATTTGGTAAATTTACTATGAAAAATCGATATTATAAGACATCACTTCATATTTGCGTTAATTTTATTAGTTGCATGTTAAAAATCAATAGTTTGAAATATTTAAATCGAAGCGTAGAAAATGTTCCGATCGATTGGTGCAAACATTTTGGAAATCAATCGTGGAATGACTTAGTTATTAACGTTCAAAACCTATATATTTTTCGTGACGCTCCAAATTTTCGCAATTCGAACGTGTACCCCAGTATTGAAAACACAGACGTAGTCCTACGTCAAAAAAAAACAAACAAAATAAAAAACAAAATAAACTCAACAAAAAAAAGTCCCCAAAAACTCACCAAAATTTCCCAAACACATGCAACCAGCGGCAACCACACCATGTGCCCCCCTTCCCCCCCGCCACCTCCCACCCACCCGGATTGTCCCCCCCCCTCCCCTTCCATTCCTCTTTTCACCGTTCTTTTCATTCTCCACCCCCCCCCCCCATTTCCCCGCGTTTTGAGTTGACTTGGGGTGTTATATAGAAGCCACAGTCGAGTATTCTCGGCCGTATGCTTCGGGTCGTTGTCCTGCTGGAAGATGTACGTCCCTTTCAGACCCAATTTTTCAGCACTGCTGCTCAAGTTTTCTTTCAAAATGCGGATGTACATCTTGTGATCCATAATCCCTTCAATGAAATGTAATTTTCCCACGCCCGCTGCACTCATGCACCCCCACACCATTACAGAACCCCCGCCGTGCTTCACCGTTGGTATGAGATTCTGCGGTTCCATTTCTGTATTCTTTTTCCGCCACACCATACGCCGTCCATCCGATCCAAATATGTTGTACTTGCTTTCGTCCGAAAATATGACTCGGTTCCAGAAGTCTTCCTTCTTCATTTGGTACTCCAGGGCGAATTTCAGCCGCTTCTGGCGATTTACCTTACTCACCGAAAACTTCTTCCGAGCTACCCGGCCGTTGTATCCATACTTTTTACAAGTATTTCGGATTGTGTTGGTAGATGCCTTCGTTCCTCTTCTTTCTAATTCACTGGCCAGCTTGGGTGCACTGAGTTTCGGATTTTTCCGGACTTCCCGCACAATAAACCGCTCGTCATGATCGGTTAACGCTCGAGGACGACCGCTACGACGTTTGTTTTCAATAGATTTTGTGACAGAGATGCGATCAATCACCGATTGAACGGTCGAACGGGGCCTGCCGACTAGTCTTGCAATCTCGTAAGATGATTTACATTGATTGTGTAGGCGCAGGATAAGTTTTCTCTCCTCAGGACTCGTCTCTTTTCCTTTACGACCCATGGCTGTTCTTACTTTCCACTCCGGGCGAAAACAAAACAAAACTCACAGTGATCTGTCACTGGCTGAGTGCAGTTAGACATCACGAGAGTGTGCGTGCTTTAGAAGTCACAGTTTACTCTCACAAACACGTTTTAACGTGACTAACGGTAGAGTAGACAGGGGTAGACGAATACTTTTTGAGGTTTCATAAATGTTAAATTTATGAGTTTTTATTTATTTCTCAACCAAGTATTTGTTTTATATAAAAATTTTAATGGCAATGCTGTATTATTCAATCTACTACCTAATTTGACAAAACAAAATCATAAGATAGTACGTGCTAAGGCACTGATTTCACATTTTCTAAAATGCATGCAACTAGACGAATACTTTTTGGACTCACTGTACCTGTTTGGCCATCACGGCGGTGCACCTCGAAGTCCTGCATAGTCTAACGATGAAGTAAAAAGTGGAACGGTCAAAATTTGGTCGAACATGATTAAGGTCACACTGATTAGTTTATTGATAATAAACTAAAATAAATGATCAATATTTATTTGTTTTTCAAGTTCGTCTACAGAACACAAGAAAATTATTTGATTAGGCTCCCGATTTTCCAAATGCGAACTGTCGGGCTTTACATTTCACACCTTCCATCAAGTTTTGTACCGCTGTTATATACACCTTATTTGATGCTGAACGCCAATGTGCCTTGAACTGTTTTTCACTTCCAACTATTATTTGAGTTCTCTTGAGTTTTCTCTTACGATTGCCCATTATTTTTCAATTGAGTTCTTCTCCTTGGGTACGATTTGCACACTTTTGGCGGTATACCATTCCTGAGAATTTTTTTTCCGGAGTGACAAGAAGCGAGATCTGACCAAAACAGCACGGAACAACTATGTTTCTTCAAGAAAGGCATTGAGCGTTTTTGCAAGCATTCCTTCACATACATATCTTGGTTGACAGTGCCTGCGGTCACGGAACTTTCGCTTTTTATTCCGCAGGTGCAAATCGCCTGACAAGCAAAGCATTTTTTCGAGAACTTTGAAATTTTTTGCTGCTGTGTTGAAAAATTCCTTGTCTTCCCAATAAAAAAAAACCACGATGACTCTTCGTGAGTGGCTCCAACAGCATTCTTACAGTTGCCTTAAAGACTGACCCAGATAGTATGGACGCATCCAGTGTTCAGTAAGAATATTACTCAAATTTTGGAAATTCAATTTTTATTAGATATACTCTCAACATTTGATTAACACATCTGGTTAGTATTCTCAATATTTGCAATCTAGCGATTGTATGCTAGCTGACGTTCTTCATAAGATTCAGCACAGACTTCTTAGCGACAAGTTTTGACTCTTTTTTACTATCTGCTGCCGAGACATGTTTCCTAAGATGTGCCTTCGTCCAAAATCTTCAATTGGTCGAATTTACGAGCAATTAGAAGGGTTCATATCCTTTGGGCAGACACACCACACATTAACAATTATCAATTTCCATGCCCCAAGTCGTGAATACGCCAAATTTCTAGGAAACCTGGGTACACAAAGAATGTCTATAAGAAATCCTAATATAATGATATCAACAATTTATATGAAAGTATCGATTAGACATTGGTTCACTGTTGTAGAGCCCCTCGATCTAAAGTGCGCGTTGCAGGCTGTACCCAGCAATACATTGTTGTGCCTTTCGGTGCTGGAGTTTTTGTTTTTGTTTTGATTCGGAGGGTGGTTTGAGACATAGTATTTGAGGGTGTGCTGAGTTGCGTTATTGGGGGCGAATTGAGCTTGGGACCGATGTGCAATTGCTTCCCGAGCCAAAGACTATATCCGAGTGTGCGTGTGCCTAGGGAAAGGGGGGGGGGGGTCCCGTGTGTGTATGTGTGCGTGCATATGATTTGGTCTCAATGCAGCATTTTTCTCGTTCCAGAAAGCGAGTAATGGCCCTATAACCATATGCCAAAAAGGCTAGGACAAGAGTTAGTGCTCTTGCCCCAACCGACAGACAAGCTCTCACACAAGAAAAGAGTGGATACAAGTAGGAATTGCCTGTGTTGCAGCCCACAAAAGCGGGCAGCAAAGGAGTGCATTCACTTTCTTAGCTTTGTCACTCCCAACGACCTATATACATATAAAAAGAAATATGCTTTCTCGCCAAGGAAAGCCTCCCTCACAATCCCATCCTACTTCCAACTCCATATGTCTATGAAGGTAGCATGAGTTCTCAGCATCTTCTTAAGTAGACATCTAATCAACACTTCCCTCCCATCCCTTGATGATCATATGGACCTGACCAGGTGTTGTGCAAAGAAATCGATGGATGAGGAGCCTGTCACCCCCAAGGCAGCTCTTCTGGCGCTTCCATCGTCTCTACAACAGCCAACCCAGGATTATGTATGGTCGGAAAATGCTATGCTATGCTATGCTATCTTTGTTCGGAGTCGCTCAAGGTCAACAAAATAGGACTAATCCAATGTGAAATTTTCTTGTACAATCGAATACAGGTTGTTTCAACTACCGCACGGCTCTGTGAAGAAAGATATGGCTGGTTTTACCCCACTTTCCCTTGTATTCTTGAATAGTTTATAGATATCTTTGCTCGGAGTCGCTCAAGATCAACAAAATAGTGCTAATCCCATGTGAAATTTCCTGGAAAATCGAGTAAAAGCTGTTTGAACTACCGCACGGCTCTGTGAACGAAAATACGGCTGGTTTCACCCCCCACTCCCCTTTTTCAAATATTATAAATATCTTTCTCGTCGCCCACCCCCCAAAAAGACTTCCCAAAAAATTCCCAAAACCAACAAACCACCCGCTAGTGCTTTTCCCCCTTACCCCATTATTAATTATTTATCTTATTTCTTATCTTCAACCAATGCTAAAGAATGACTAGTCTCCTGAGAGACAAAAAGCCATATATATTTAATTCATAAATTCACAGATTCTTGAGTTGACCATTTTCGGTTTATTTTCAGCGTAGGTGCCACAGTTGTGCTTGTTCTTTCTTGTTCCTATTTAGCATTTTCAAGCTTAAGCTTAAGCGTTCACAGAGCCGTGCGGTGGTTGAAACAACCTGTATTCAATTTTCCAGGAAATTTCACATTGGACTAGTCCTATTTTGTTGATCTTGAGTGACTTCGAGCAAAGATATCTATAAACTATTCAAGAATACAAGGAGAAGTGGGGTAAAACCAGCCATATCTTCGTTCACAGAGCTGTGCGGTAGTTGAAACAGCTTTTATTCGATTTTACAGGAAATTTCACATGGGATTAGTACTATTTTGTTGATCTTGAACCTCTCCGTGCAAAGATATCTATAAATTATTCAAGAATATAAGGGGAAGTGGGGTAAAATAAGCTCTTTAACTCCACAACCATTCCCGTGCGATGATTGAAACCAGTTCCATTCGATTCCCCAGATAATTTCCAAGCGGAAATGACCTTAGCTTTCATCAGTTCTTGCCCACTGTGCAACCCTTCAACCAACATCCAAGTAATTTCTCGTGGAGATGCAGATATATTCTTGGCTTCCAATGATGCGAGTATCTCGGCAAGACATTTCTACCCTTTCCTTATTTGACCTGCATTTGGGCAAGGCCACAGCTGGTATTGCCTTAGTTTGGAATCACTGATTTTTACACATTGAGGATGTATGTTAGTCGCAAGAATCACTTGTTAAATCTCTGTGTAATATCGGGTGGCGTGTGGCGAACGTCGGCATGATATTTTGACATGCTAATACATGCCACAACTTCATCACATCAGTGGGCTCCCAAGTGAGCAAGCGCGATTGCTAACGTATTTGGTTTGAAAATTTACACAAAGCTATCGATTAATTTTGTTCTTGATTAAACATCTGTCTGCAGCTACAAATCTAAACAAATCAGGGACCGTTGTTTCTGATATTTCTTTAAGCTTGCTGCAGCTCAGCTGAGCTAAAATTAGAAGACCACGATTGTTTGTTGCTTTTTTGCTGAGACTAAAATCTGCTTCTAAAATCGCGAGGTGTTACTGTGTGACATAGGATAGGAATAGAAAACCCTAGTTATTGAAACGTGAACAAGGAACCACCGTTAAACACGTGCAATTCAATAATTCACTTAACAATACCGTGAAAAGACAAATCCACCCCCTCCCCAGATTCCAACCCTTGAAAAATATTCCCTCTGCTATTCCGCCCACCATTTGCCTGCTCGTGATGTCCTCGTTTACCATTTGGCAGCAGCTGAGCAAGAGCAAGAGCAAGTGGGTGCGGCAGGGCTGATTGTGGCAGTTCTCAATGCCATCGCGCAGTCACTGGATGCTTGTGCGGCATTGTTGTCCAACATCTCATTTCCCAACCCGCTGACATTGGGTCACAGCCTCGAAATGCTACCACACGAGCCCTGAAATTCCGGTGCCAGTTGTGTGACAATTGTCATGTTTGTCCATTTCGTTATGTTGTATGTTGCAGTTGCAGTTGCCGTTGCTGCTACTGATGCTCCTGCAGCTGCTAAATGTGTAATGGTGTCCGCTTTTCACCCTTTGGGATAAATTCCGCTCGATGGGATACTCGTATGTGTGATTTGTGTCCAACCAACTTTACGAGGAGGGGAAAGGACGCGGTTGAGCTTCGTTACGTCGGTTTCATTCAGGACAATTTAATTGTAATAACATTTCATAAACAGTAATTGTAATGGGATTATAATGCATTTATTGTCTCTATGATGTGGTCAATTTAGAAATGGTTCCACCAGCGGGTGAGCGAACTATATGCACCCGCACCAGAGGACGAACTTTTCCCGACGAATGGGAAATAGAATCACGGATGGAGCATTTTTTATTTTTGAGTGCTCGTGACTTTGATGAATTAATGGAAGGTAATCAAAACTGCATCAAATAGAGTTGGAATAGAAATTGTACTTAGCCTGCCCGGGACAGATTTCTCGAAATCACGTACCTAGAAAGAAAGACAAACATTGATTATCATTCAGATTCACCAGCAAACGAAGTCGCGTATTTGTACGTATAATTGCAACCAATCAAACAAATCGACGGAAAAGATCAACAAATTTATCAAACTGACAAAAATCGTTTCACTCGAAATCATCTTCTTCACATGTTTTACGCTCCAACGACGCGCTCAATCGATTACGACGATGATGGGGGAAACGTTCAATTACTTCCGTTCCCAATCGCTGCAACCATCAATTCCAGTCGGAAAGAATTCAGTTTACATGCATATTTATAATATTGGATCTTGCCTATCGAGGGAGACAACCGAAGCCTGTCACCAGCATATAGATCAATTAGATGAATTCAAATAGCACCCATTCCAACCCTTTCCCCTTGTACAGAAAACTATCGCTCAAACATTTACCCAAATATTAATATGCCGTAAACATTCGGCTCCCCCTCGGAACCAGATTGCCCACCAGCGCCGTTTAGATTTGCGTCGAATTCGTTCTCTGCGAAATCTGTGACTGTGACAGGAAAAGGCAGCGCTGGCTGACTTCTGAGTCCCGATTTGAATTTTAATTTCAGTCATCATATCTGGCAATATGTATTTTTCGGCATTCTCACAGCTCGGCAGCACGCCTTCCTGCTTTGACTGGTAGTGAATCGCCTGACTGCATGTGTTCTTGTGCTTGTGTGTGTGTGTGTGCGAATGGCAGAAGATTCACACACGGTAGATGGCAGAAGTTTTTGGGGAATGCAGCGAATGAATTCCACTGACGCAGGTAGGGATTAGGGTTGGTTATTGAGTGGACCGTAGATAAAAGGTTGGGGGTCTAAATGCCCTGAAAAGCATTGCAGAACATCAAAAATTGGTAAGTAATTTAATTCTTGAGGTGATGACCTACATTTACACATATTTCAAACAACATTAGTGTTGGCTTATTACGAGAATTCGTAGAACAGACATCTGTGCAGTTTATCATAAGTGCTATTTTCTTCTTTGATCATCATGCACTGTTTGTCAGATTTTGGTCATCATGGCACCTGAGGACATAGATATTTGTTACACAGAAAATAAACTGAATATGATGCATTCAAATATTGATGCGTTAAAATTTGTATTTCTTTCAACATGATACTGTTCTAAGATCATAGCAACACTGCAGACATCAACACAGCATGTAGTAGTCTATGACTTTTATGACACAATATTTGGTTTAATTCATTATTAAACCTTTAACCTGAAGAGTTGTTCTTGCTGAAGTTCTCACATCACCATCAGGTTATTGGCCCAGAAGATCACGAAGAAGAGAAACTCTGAAGATTGATTCTCAAGATGAGCGAAATGAAGACATCCGTATATGAGCTGGGAGACGCTAACTATCCGGTATGGAAGTTCCGGATGTTGTTGGCTGCATGAAATTGCGAAGTCGGAAGAACCAGATGTTAGCTGGATCGAGAAGGATGCGAAGCCACGAGCACTCATCGGACTGTCCCTGGAAAATACCCGTCTTTGTCATGTGATTCGTGCCTAAACAACGAAGGACATTTGGAATGAACGGGCTAAGTATCATGAGCGGTCCTCTCCTGGAGAGCAGCAAGTTGCACGTCATGCGGAAGTTGTGTGCCTGACGGCTTTAAATCGACTGACGGAGACGGGGGAGAAGCTGAAGGAACATCTGATCCTCGCGATGCTGTTTTCAAGCCTCCCGGAATCCTTTGGAAGCCGAGAAACCGCACTGGAAAGCCATCCCGAGGAGGCTCTTACACTGAAATTCGTGAAGGGCAAGCTACTGGATGAATCAAGACGCCGCACAGTGATTCCACTCCATACGAAAGGCGGAAAAAAGTCTAAAAATGGAATTTACATAGCTAAGTTATGTGTTTCCATGTAATTTTTTGTCACTGATTTCAAATATGTTATCTAAATTGTCGCATTAGGCCACGATTTCGAGATATGGCCACATTATGGCCTCTTGGAGTATCCGAAACATCCGATAAAATGGTGAAATCATTAGTCTCGTCCTAAAGCAATACGATTCTTTTCAAAACCATTTGTTCATAAAATGCAAGAAGCAAAGTGATGTGGAGAACAATGTACGGCTCTAAGTGGCCGTGTCATGGTCTTCCGGAAGTTCCGGAACATCCGTAAAATTGGATAATTCAGCAATTCGAAACCAAAAAGATGAAGCGGATCTTAGAATTCTGCAATACTAGGTAGGTTTGTTCCTTTTCGAAAAATATATGACTCGAATTTTTCATTTTGTCATTAGGGTGATCCATTTTAAATAGAGTGCTCCAAAAAACAAAATTTTAGAAAATAAATATTTCTCAGAGAAATAGAACTTTTGATCCATTGGACCGATTTTCAATTTTTATTATGAAATAACTAAAGAAATGTCCAGTTTTTGTTATTCACTAAGACTACAATTTTCAAGTTTATTTCAATTAAGGAAATTTAGACGATATAACGTTAAGTCATTATAATGATTGTAATCATTTATTCCAATATGTGTGTTCATTCTTTTTACCCTTTTTACAAAAGAAGGGTATACAGATCGCTTGTAAAATCGACTTTTGGTCCGAGGCCCGGAGTACCGAGTGATATATTACATTCGGCCATAGGCGTAGCCAGGATTTCAAATAGGGGGGGGGGGGGGGGAGAGAGAGAGAGAGAGAGAGAATAACATCGTCTCCAAGCAGTGGTTGCACATACTGAACAATTAATATTAACGGACACTTAACGGACAATACAACGCCCGGTGGACCAGTAGAGTAGGGTCATTTTCATGTTCCGACATATGGAGCGGGAATGGAGCCCCATTTATGTGACATTACGCCTGAATGCGGGTGGATTATCTTCTCTACTCTCACCCAAAGTATTTGACAATACCCGTCCGTTTCTTGCAACAAGATTAATCAATTCTAGGCTTGTTCTGGAATAAAACAAAAAACGATTTTAACAACTTTCGATTTTTCCCATGTTTTTAAATCAAACCACATTCAATGCCAAACATTTAACGGGTCATGTTGGATTATTGTATAGAATAACCACCGAATTTGTTTGCAGTTTGTACTGAAAATGTACTTTTCATCCGCGACCCTCTCACCCAAAGCAACACAGAAGAAACACCGTTTTTTACTCACCATGCTCACACCGTTTGAATAGATTATATTTTTTTAATGGTTGTTCAAATAATAAGTGATTAGCTTTTAACAAACATACATTTTGAGTTTTGGTGGTTTATAGCTTATGGTTTGTGTCCCCTTTGCTCACCTTTAGTATAATTATTTTATCTGATATTTTCTAAACACGAACATCAAACATAACCTTTTAAAACGACGTAAATAACAAATGTAAGCAAGCTGTGTTTTTTGTGCTGAATTGTTGCTACTTGCATTCTCAACACACGAGTAGTTAGTAAATAATTTAAGAAATTTTATTCATCAATGACGAAAAGAAATTCATATGCGTTCCAACAGCTATTCCTCAATATTTTAAAAATAATTTATATACACATTTACATCTGCGTTTTGAAATTTGAACCGATTTATCTGATATGATCCAACTGAAACACGTTCTGTCGAAACACGGTATATGTACCAATCATGTGTATCTGAGTAGTATGAAACCGAAACGGTGTATCATTGAATTGCATTAAAATTGTTGTTCAAATTCGAGAAATACAACCATTTTGCATATTTTTCTATTCGTGGTTATTTCAGCTGCATGAAAAAACATTCAATTTGTTTTGTTTGCTTGTTTTTTTTTTAATTACATGCTGGAAAATATTATACTTACTTTTGAAAAACTTTCGAATGTACATTTATGGTACTTCTGGATAAAATGAATCAAATAACTGCTTTAGACTGCTTAAAATTAAAAAAAAAACCGTATGTATTTTACCCGATGATTCGTTCTGTTATGAAGGTTCTTCTGTTTATAAACACGCGCAGAACCATCGCTTATTCTTCCGGTCCTCCTCTAAACTCTCCACCGATTGCTTGTCGATCTACCAAACTTGGAAGACATCTGCATGGAGTTATCTCAAATTATAATAATCCGTCCAATCTATCACAAAACGTTGCGATTGGTTGAGCGGACTGGAGATAATGAAATCCATTTGTATAAGGCCAAGTCTCTCCCGGTTGGTATTAAACCGGTGAGCATGGATATCAATAGAAACATAAAGTTACCAGAAGGCACAAAATGCATCTACGGACTCTTATTTTTACGCAATCCCTCAATTTCAATTTTTAATGGATTAGCATAGATTGTTAATTAGACACTTCAACTTGATTGATACAGCTATTAGTTACAGCAGTGCAATAGATTGTAGAATACAGTAGTAAAAATTATAAGTTACGAAAAAAGAGTTTGGTTCGAGCATCGGCTGTGAAAGGTTGTGTCGATGCTTTATTACGCACTATTTTCCTATCGAGCATGGCGCGTTTCGTGTTGTTTCGGTTATCTATAATTCGGTGTAACGAGTGATCGTGTGAACACAGTAAGAGAACAACAAAGCGTCTCTCAAGCGTTCATAAAATTATCCTTGTTTTCCTAACGGAAAACCACCATCACATTTTCTGAGTGGCTCCAATAGCATCCTTATTATTGGTTTAACTCAGATCAAATCGGATTTCCAACATTATAAAAAATCACCTTGTTTTTCCGATGAAAAAACACCATAACACTTTGTGTGTGGCCCCAATAGCATCCTTACTGTTGTAATCGGTTCGAATCAGAAATCGGTACTAGTATTTAAATATTTTACTAAACGAAGCGTGAATTCAGCTTATTGTTTACCAAAACGAACCCTGCTGCCACCAAATCGTGCTATCCAAAATCCCAGTGATTTCTCGTGGAAGTGCGGCGGTGGTCTCGGCTTCCAATAAAACGTCCAAATAAACGTTAACGCATTCCTACCCTTTCCTTATTTGACCTGCATTCGGGCGAGGCCAGCGCCGGTATTGCCTTAGTTTGGGATCACCAGTTTTACACATTGAGCATGTTTGCATCATCTGTTGATCTTCTAAGTAATAACAGCTGAACTGGCAGTAACGGAATAACAACTTCGGGCGGTCAATCATGCTCATTATCATGCTCATAAAAACGGATAAATTATTTGAATAGGATAAGACAACTGCAACTTCTCGCCCTGACTAGCTTGCTGTTCTGCTTCTCACACGCTGAATCAAACTGTAAGATATGATCAACATATATTCTCAATAATACGAAACTACAGTACCCTCAAAGCGAAGCGGGGCGGGGCCCCCCCCAAAAAAAAAAAATTTTTTTTATTTATTTTTCTTACTAACATCAACTTTTTTTTAAATTTATTTTTTTTTCTCTTAGAAATAAATACAATAGTATATATTTAAATTTTTTTTATTAAAAAAAAACAAAAATTTTAAATAATATTGTCCACAACTTCCACCACCCCCGCAAAAAAAAAAAAAAAAACCTTTTTAAAAACCAAAACAAAAAATAAAAAAAAATTTCCCTACCACCAAATTTTTTCCCCCCCACAAAATAGAACTGCCCTCTGACCCACTCAACTCACAAAAAAGCCCCCCAAACCAGTTTTGACTGTTGTGTGCTGCTTGGGGTTTTTAGATACTTTAGGCTACATAGGTTGGGTTCTAGGTTAAAGGAAAAATATTGTAATAAAATTGTTACTTGTTGGTGGGTGTTGGCCAAATTTGGATTTTTCAGATATAATCCTAAATAGGCTATAGAGTATGTCGCATACTTCTAGTAACCTAACGTCCGTGCTCCATCACAATATTTTCTATTGTGATGTGTCCAACTCAATGGGTAAATTGAACTGAAGGTGAGTTTGAAAGAAGGGGAACTTGGAGTAGAGCACACGTACCCACCGGTTGACACTAAATATTGGCCAACGTGCTTTTGCACATTTGTTTGAGAATTTGTTAAGCGACACAAATTTCCAAATCCTAAGTTTTTGCAAAGTCCTAGCATGCAGTTATGAGCTTCTAAATTTATCATAATAGCATATTAGCGTTGAACCTGAGAGGGTTTATTAATCGATTTCTGTTACAATTCCAAGTTGTAACATTCCGCCCATTTGCATGTTAGGCGGTGGGAATTCCTCTCGTACTTTGGAATCGGTGGATTGTGAGTTAGGTTATGCGGAGGGACTGATTAGGGAAGTATACATTGAGAGTAGCCGAGTGGAAGAGATAAATAGAAATGAGTTTTCAGATGATTTGTTTATAGATCAAACCAATAATTAATCTTCAAACATTATATGTACTCACTAACAATAAAGGGTGACAGTAACAGTATAGACCAGTAACATTACAAGATTAAGGGGCTATTTAGTAGAACAGCCGACTGAGGTCATCAGTTATAGCTTTTCATTAAAAAGGTTTAGGTTTGGATGGTTAAGGGGAGTGCTTGAAGGAGAATTTATTGTTGGCCAATGCGGGGCGCCTTCTACGATTTTGTTTGGTTGTTGGAATAAATGTTTAGTAATATGGGTTTATGGAATGCTAATAAATTTTACCGTTTTACACACGGGTTTCCTCAGATTTTTTAAGTAATAATAATTCAGTTAGGCATAAAAATTACTATCATAGAGCAATAAATACTTAACTTGTAGGTCAAAAGGTCAATAAAACTCATAACGTTAATATTTTTGACTCTGAGAACAATTTAGCTATCTCAGAGTATTTGGAATACATTTTAATAGGATCACAGGGGTCGATAATAATCACACATCTCAACACATTAATAAAAGCATGAAATGCCTTTTTATCACAAAGGGTCTGTTTAATTATATTTAGATATGTCAGCTATTAATGATATAACGGGCCACCAATCCGAGGAGTAGTCCGGTTTGTTTAGTCTCTATATGCAGGATCTCCTTGTAAAGGAGCTCAGGAAAATATTCACTGGAAAAAATATCAGCTGTCCAGCCGAGGGAACCAGGAATGGAATCGTCAGCCAACGAGACATGAAAGCATCCGATACCGACCTTTTGAAAGCATTTGGATGTGATGAAGTGTTGGGTTTGGATGTATAAGGGAAGGGTTGTACAGAGAATTTGTTGGCCAATACAGGGCACCTTCCACGCTGCCATCTGGTTGTTGAGAGAGACATTTAATGAGAAAGCTTCATGTAATGTTACTAATAATCCAAAATCTAAAAGGCACAAATATGGACATTAGTCCCACTCTCAAAAGTTTGAAATATTTTCAAGAGGTCGGAATAAAATCTTCATTATAATGGCCAATTGAGCGCAATACCAATTACTACTAGTTAGTTGTTTTCACACGGGGTTTCTTATAACGTTTTAAGCATTAGTACTTCATTGAGGCATAAAAAATAGATAATTAATGTACCAGAAACTGGACGGACACTTGTGCCTACCCAGTGGAGGACCCGGATACGACCACCCATGTGAGTCTAGAGTATCGCACGAGCTGACGAGTGCAACGGGAAGGACTGTAGGTGTATAGACCTGGGGGTGAGTCCCCGGATACGCAATCTTAGCAGGAAAGCACGGACTATACACTGAACAATTACAATTACAATTACAAAATTGTTACTTGTTACTATTTAAAAACTATTATATTATTACAACTTTTTTCTCATGGATGTCAATTTTTTACGCTTTTTTGCTACAACTTGTTACAAAATCGAGGCAACTTCGCGTAATTTGGCTTTTTTATTTAGGTAAAGGAGCAATCTGACAAACATCCCAAGCAACACAAAATCGTCATATTTGGTTACAGTGACTTGATTGTGACTTAATTGAGTAGTATTGGAGTAACATCAACTGTATTGCAACAAGTTACCTTGCAACCTTCTAGAGATAAAAAATAAATAATAATATATTGAAACAAATAATAAAATTCTAAAAATAAAATCCAAACTTAGGGGGGGCAACGGCCCCCCCCCCCCCCCCCCGGCTACGCCTATGCATTCGGCTCAGCTAGTCAAGATTGTATTTTTTGGGTTTTAATTATCAACTTATCAAATGAACAATAAAAAAAAATTCAGCATGCTTTCTACGGCGCAGCAAACATGGTAAAATAAGTTCAACGTATGAAATGACAACAATAACGTATGAAATGACAACAACAACTTCATATTCTACTACGCAGCAAACATGGTAAAATAAATTTAACGTATGAAATGACAACAACTGAAATTTTTTACTTTGAAAATGCGAAGTGCAGTGCATCTTTCCAAGGAGCCAGGATGCAGGATCGTTTGTCCTTAAGAATCCCGGGCGTTGCATCAGCAATCAGTTTTCTAAGCAATCTATATTTTTCCTTTGTTAAAAATTTTGGAAAAAATCATGTTAGTCTAGAACGAAAGTGATACACAACTCTTCAGATATTCTGAATATTCCGGATGATCCGGAAGACCATACAGTAACCAGTCGAATTCAAAAATTGCCCAGGTAAGCAATAAGCAGTTCCAAAGCGTCTTAACGGCATCATATCCAGCAATTAAGTCGCCTTAAATGCAACATTAATGCCGCTTTTGGTTCAATATACGGCTGCTTTACTGCAATGCTATGATAATGCTTCATTAATGCTATTTTGCATTCGAAATGCTTATTATAGGCTACAAGCATTTAAATAGCCTTTGAAATTCATCATCAGAACAGATAGCATTCAAGATGCTGATATAATGCTAATATAATGCTTGTAGGATCTAAAATGCAGATTTAGGGTTGATTTACTACATATGCCAATGCTTATTGGTAACCTGGGTGGTTACAACAGTGAATTCGTTCTCACATTGCATGTAAATTGATTTGAAAATATACACTTAAATTTATCCACCTATCGTGAGATCTGACCATTTTAACACTTTCCTGGGAGTACTAGGAATAAGAACCCGGATGTAATCATTACGGTCCTGGAAACTTGTTATCATCACCATTGCACTTATTTTTGAGTTCTCATATTATTTGGGTTTAGATCCAAAACTGAATGTGGCAACTTTCCCGGGAGTAGCCGGAACATCAACCCGGATGAGGCCAATTTAGTTCTGGACCTTTGATATCATGACCGTGGGCTTATTGACGTAGGACTACGTCTGTGTTTTCAATACTGGGGTTCAAGTTCGAATTGCGAAAATTTGGAGCGTCACGAAAAATATATAGGTTTTGAACGTTAATAACTATATCATTCCACAATTGATTTCCAAAATGTTTGCACCAATCGATCGGGACGTTTTCTACGCTTCGATTTCAATATATAAAACTATTGATTTTTAACATGCAACTAATAAAATTAACGCAAATATGAAGGGATGTCTTATAATGCTGATTTTTCATAGTAAATTTACCAAATACACAGTACTTTCCGCGCACAGACTTCATATTTAAGTAAGGAACGTCTCCTAGGCAGCCATGAATGTTATATAAGGGGTACACCTTCACATTTTGCTTTAGTTTTCTGGCGGTCGTAGAGCTGTGAAGAGAAGGATCTGCAGCTGGATCGTAGTTGGCGGCGGCGAGCAGTCACTCAGAGAGGCGTTGGTGCAGTTGGCTATTGTTGCCGATGCTCCCGTCATTCTTGCTGCGAGAGACATGGCTGCTGAACCCTAAGAGTTGGCGGAAAAAAGCCGCCCGTGACAACTAGACAAGAACCAAGAAAGAAAGTCCAAGTTCAATCGCGAATAAGTTTATTGTGAGTGGTCACAGTCACATGGAGGTGGACAGTAGTCACGGCGCAATTGAGAAGACCAAGAAAAATCCTTCGTTGGACATCGAAACGCCTAGAGACTGGGCTGTCTTTATAAAAAGGAAGGTGCCACTTGTAGTAAAAGAGCTCGACCAACATCAGCTTTTGTCACTAAAAAGTTTGTCTAGTCGGTACAAGAAGCCTCGTCTTAACTCAGCCGGTGAAGTTTTGAAAATCACATCTGTGGTTATGTTTGAATACCGCTCTTCTTGCCCTGGAATCGTGTTTTATAAAACTGACATGATGTCTGATGAATACTTTTAATTCAGGATTTGTGATAACGATACCATAATCAATGAACCGTTGCCACTTTTACGTCCACTGGAATCTGAACCTATTTCGCAGCCGTTTGAAAAGCTGATGGATCTTAAAAAGCTAATGCCCTTCGTTGGGAATAAGATGTATTATGAGGCGATGCTGAAGAGCCTGGTTGTTCCGAAGCGTGGTCGGAAGGCGAAGACTGCGATCGGAGATGCAAATTTCGATGATGATCTGAATTATGATAATGAAATCTCCTAATATACGAGTTAACGTAGCCGCTATAGAGAACAAGAATACGTTTGCAATGAATTTAAAAGAAATATACTCCGCTTTTGATTGTTTAATACAATAAAAATCTTTTAATTATTAGGTACATTTGAAAAGTCCTTTACTGTATGGTATCCATTTTTAACGGGCTTAACTGAGTTTTAAATGTATTATTTAAATTTATTTCATGCAATTTAATTTAAACACAGTTAGGATTCAATACGAACATGTACGCAGAACATTATATATGTACAAAAGTATTATCTGTTAACTTGAAAACCGTAATCATCGACTAGCGTAGCGAAATTCAATTTTATTCCCGATCTGTACGTTAAACATATCGTCGCTGCTAGTAGTGCGCTGTAGTGCATCAGATCCGCGTTAAACGTTATGTTTTACGCACAGATCAGGAGTAAAATCCTCCATGGTCACCAAAACCGTAATTAATCCAGCCCTTAGGTCTCCTCAATCGATGTCGCAGCTTTGATTCCATCGCGTTATCTATGTCCATGGCTGTATAAACATGATTCAGAATACGCAATTCAAATAGTTCAATAAGAACAATGTTCTTTCGATAGAATGAACTCTTACCTCTGATTTTCATAGTAGTACCTAGACTCATCTAATTAGTATAATTAACTGTTTTGGTATGGTAACACTGGGTCGTCATTCCTCGCCGCTTGATTAATGTGACTCAAGAGCGTAGGCGTTACAAGAAATAAGATGCCAGAATGTCATAACTTAACGGCGTATTTCCAGTGCTGGCAGTTTAACAGGCGAAAAACCTCAGGCGTACTAACACTCTAAAAGTAAACAAGGCGTATTTTGGTTTTTATCAATTTTTAGCTCAATAAAACATATTTCTGCATAAATTGTGCGAAAAGGTTAAGCACTGCATTATTATACAAGATGTGAGCATAATAAATGGTTCATTGGAGTTTTCTATGGAAAATAGGATTTGATTTTCGTTTTCCAATCTTTGCCTCCAGTTTTCTCGGTTTCGTGATTTTGGAATACCGCCCTTTTCAAATGTTAGTCTAGATTTTTGTGTTAACAAATTTGATTTATGGGTTGTTTACACCTAGGTGAAATTAACTAACTTTTTTAATTCTGGTTCAAATCGATGACCATGGTTATTTTATGAAACTTTGTTGAATACAAAAACTTTCTATCTCTTAACTGGACAAAATTGTAGGGTGTAAAAGGAATGAAAAATGTTATAATCCCTTAAAACTCGTTTTTAAACAATAACTTTTTTATTTATATATTATGGGGCCAATTAAAGAAGTCGAGTCGAGCGTCACTTTGCTCGACAGGTCTATTTTGCCAATACAGATGTCGAGATCGAAGAAACTTTGTCGAGTAGGTCGACTCAATCGACCGCAGGGAAACTTGTGACTAATCTGTCACATTTTGCCGAGTAAGAGTTTGATTTGATTCGCGTTTTTCATCGGTTAATGGTTACTGATTGAACCAGTCAAGAAATATACTAAACTATTATTTGATTGCAGGTGAATGAACAGAAAAACAATATACTTCAAGCAAAAACAGTCTCATCTTATTAAAAACAAAACAAATTACCATCAGCTCGAATGGTTCATCGAACTGATTAAAATTAATGTGGACATCGCCGAGGCTTTTGTGGCGTGGAGCAAGCAAACCTAATGTTAAGTAGAAGTGGTAGAACCAATGCGCGCCTTGGGTCGGAATAAAAAAATAAATAAATGTTATTTTCTCGCTTGAACACTATTACTTTTGTGATCCTACCATTGGCCCTCAAGCCCAGTCGATGGCCGTACGGAGGCTCAGAACAACAGTAAAAGAGATGAGTTTTTAAGCTAATCTCAGAACTCTGATTATTTTTTTCTAAAGAACTTCCAAGCGCATTATTTCAGTACATTTTTGCATTTGGCATTCGTATGTTTACCCTCGAGTTAAGTGGTTTAAAGAATAAGTCCTAGATATCTAGAAGTAGAGAAAGTAACTACCCAAAATTAAGGGCACATCCTAGAAAATTTAAAAGGAGACCTCCCAGAGCTTCAGAAAGATAATTTTCAGAAGTTTAGGAAGAAACTTCTTCGAAAAAAAAAACTCCGAAGGTCAGGCAGAAACTTGTCAGAAGTACAGAAAGCGCTTCTTAGTTGTTCCAGCAGGAATTTCCCAAAAAATTCAGGACCAAACATCTTCGAATTTCCCAGATGTTCAAGAAGAGAACTCTCCCGAAAATCAGAAGAGAACTTCTCAGAGCTTCAGGAAAAAGTTTGGGGATGATTACTTCTTAGAAGTTTGGAACTTTCCAGAGGATCTTGAACTCTTCCCAGAAATTCAAGATTCCATCCCAGAAGTTCAAGAAAAAACTTCTTACCTATGATTTTGCAAAAACTCAAAGAAGTAAGTAATCGTCCCCGCAGTTCAGCAGAAAATTTCCTAAAAGTTCAGAACTTCTTAGAAGTTCAGGAAGAAACTTCCAACAATTTTAAGTGAGCTTTCCTAGAAATTCTAGAAAGAACATTCCCAAAGTTTCCGTAAAATAATTCCTTGGAGTTCAGGATGAGACTTATTAGTGGTTTAGAAAGAATAAGCTCAGGTAATAACTTCTCCGAAAAAAGGAAGAAACATACAAAAAGTTCAGGAAAGAAGTTCTCTGAAATTCAGGAAAAGACATCCCAGAAATTCCAAAGGAAAGTTTCCAAAAGCTTAGTTTGAACTACACAGAAGTGCTAGAGAGCTCTCCTGAAGTTTTCTCGAAGTTCAGGAATTCCCAGATGTTCAGGTACATACTTCTCAGAAGAAAAGGAAGAAACCTTCAAAATAGAGGGTACTTCCTATTACTTAACGTAGGAATTTCTCAGAAATTCACGAAAAAACTTCCCCGAAGTTCAGGAGAAAACTTCATTGTAGTTCAGAAGTGGACTGTTTAGCAGTTCTGGAAGAAACTTCCAAGAAATTTACAGAGAATTTTCAAGAGCTTCTGATAAAATACGTTCCCAATGTTTAGGATTAATCTTCCTCGCTTTTGAGGATAGGACTTATAAGAAGTGTATAAAGTAACTAAGTTCAGGAAAAAAAAACATTCCAAATGTTTCTGGAAGGTCAGGTTGGGTTGTTAGATGTGAATTTTCGAGAAAATCAGGAGAGACTGCCGAGAAGTTCACCTGCCCTAAAAACCAGGAGGAAACTTCCTAAAATTTTAGCAAAGAACTCAGGTGCCAGGCTGAAAATCAGGTGAGAGCTTCCTTGAAATTCAAGAGATAATCACTGATGAAACGAAGAAGCAGTCTATACAGAAATCATTCTTATGAGAATTATGATATTATTTGCAAATGACACCATGTTAAAATATAGTAAACACCATCTTCCCAACCGTTCGCATCGTACTATGAGCTAGGATACCAACTCATGTAGGAATTATTATTCCTTGGTTTCCATCTAACCTCGTTTCAGCGATTTAATTGATTAGAAAAATTCCATGAAGTTTAGCAGAAAAGTTTAAAAAAATCCAAAAAGAATATCAAAATATCAAAGAGGTTTTCAAGAATTCTTCGAAAAGGCAGAGAATCCTCTAAATATTGAAAAATTAAATCCCAGATTTTGAAAAATTTCCCACGTAGGGTACTAGAAGCTTTGAACAAAATTTGAATGCTTTACCAGAAAGTCAGAGAGCTTCAAGATAAAATCTTAAAGGCAACCTTTGTATGCTGAATGTTTAAAGAAATAATGCTGCCAATAGCTTCAGTATCTTCCCGCATAAATAAGTTGGTGATAACTAGATAATAACGCCTCTTCTTAATCAACTCTGAAAAAAAACGACACTTGTCTACATATTATTAATAAATGCTTCGAAAATGGTGCCTTCAAATCGCATCTCTGGAACAGCGGCCTCAGTTTTCTGAATAACCAAAACATTAGTGTAATTCACAAAACAAGAGTGAAAAATGTAAATACTTATGCTTCGGCTGTCAAAAATGACAGCTAAATTTATGAAAGTCCTGAATTATTGCATGGTGTAATATTTCCGTGTCATTCTGAAAAATTTCAGTGGAATACCTTTAACTAGAAAATAAGAAGAATGATTAGTAATTTCCATTTAATTCCAACTATCTTTATCGCTTATCTTGACAGATACGCGTATTTCGTCTACAATGTGCAAACTTCTTCAGTGTCGTGTATTAGTACATCCTAGAAAATTTAAAAGGAGACCTCCCAGAGCTTCAGAAAGATAATTTTCAGAAGTTCAGGAAGGAACTTCTTAGAAAAGAAAAAACTCCGAAGGTCAGGCAGAAACTTGTCAGAAGTACATCATTTTAAAGGGTAAAGACTGTATTCGATGAAATTTGGACACACGCAATTGTTCGTAACTTTTTAGCGTGTGGGTAAAAATTATTTAAATTTTAACTGATTGTATTTCATTGTGTTATGTCAATTGTGTAATGAGTTTCGTGAAAATCGGTCGAGTGATTTCAGTGATGGCTTCAAATGAAAAAATAGTGCGCCAACAAATTTTGGGCACTCACTTCGAAAACCCAAACGCTTCTCATCGATGGATCGGAAAACAGCTCGGAATCACACATTCAACCGTATCTCATGTGATCAAAACGTTCAAGGACCGTAAGACAACCAAGCGGAAAAATGGTTGTGGCAAAAAACGTGGTACATCAAATCCGGAGAAGGCCAGGATGATATTGAACCAATTTAAGCGTCATCCCAACATTTCGATCAGGGATGTTGCGAAAAAGGCGAAAGTTTCAGTTTGTTTTGTGCAGAAAACAATGAAACGTTCTGGATTACATGTGTACAAGGTCCAGAAGGCACCGAAGCGGAGCGATAAACAGAACTCGGCAAGAAAACTGTACAGGGAGTGGCTCACAAAACCGTTCTGCATTGTGATGGACGATGAGACCTACATTAAAGCCGACACCAAACAAATGCCAGGACAGGAACACTACGTCGCCACCTCTAAGTTGGCCGTTCCGGAGAGTGTACGGAAGAAGAAACTGTCGAAATTCGCCAAAAAATTCCTTGTCTGGCAAGCGATCTACGGATGTGGCAAAATGAGTCAGCCCTTCATCACTTCTGGGACCGTCAATCTACAAGGACGAATGCCTCCAAAAACGACTTCTGCCCTTCTTGAGATCTCACGATGGCCCGACACTGTTTTGGCCGGATTTGGCATCTTGCCACTATGCCCGGCCCGTCTTAGACTGGTACAAAGATAATAATGTAGTTTTTGTACCGAAAGACGTCAACCCTCCAAACACTCCGGAACTTCGTCCAATTGAAAATGTTTGGGCAATCATGAAGGCGAAGCTCGTTAAAACTCCAAAACTGATAGAAAATGAACTTGAACTAAAGAAAGTGTGGTTAAAAGTAAGTAAGCAAGTCGGTCCTATCAATGCCCAAAATTTGATGATAGGGGTCAAAGCAAAGGTGCAGACAATTGGGTTGGGAGAAGTGGTTCAATAAACCAATAATGTCAAAACTTAACCATCTAGTAGTACTTTATTTCCAGAAAGTTTGAAAAGAATCGGGCGCAAGGAAAATTTTTGGTGACCTATTTGGTGTGTCCAAATTTCATCGAATACAGTCTTTATAAGTTGCTGAATAAATTAACGTTAAGTTAAGCTGCTAATACTTGCTAACCTGTAATCTACACATCCTCAAAGAAAGCTTCCAAAATTCATTAAAACCGACGCAAATCTTTTGAATGAAGAGATAATGATTAGCTGTCTTCTAAATAAAAGTGTGTTTTTGAAATACCTAAAACTTTTTACAGCTTTAAAAAAATGGAAAAATATAAATGAAAAAGTTATGGTGAAAAAACGAGTTTGAAGGGGGTATTAAATTTTTCATTCCTTTTTCACCCTAAAATTTCGTCCAGTTAAGAGATAGAAAGTTTTTGTGTTCAACAAAGTTTCAATTTACTATAAAATGAAAACAAGAAGAAATACAACAATGGTGTATTGAGCAAAATTTGAGCAAATGTGAAAACAAACAACTTTGTAGAACATAGCACGCTGGAAAAGTTAAAAATGAAGGACTTTTAGTCGAAAAACGATTTATTACTAAAATTCGGAATTATCGCAGTAGGCTTTGAAACTAGAAAAAAAAATATGCTGTGCAAAGTTTTTTATAATAACAATTTCTACAACTTTGTTCAACATATCATCTCACGATATTTGCTCATATAAAAGTTAGCGTATACGCCACTCTTGCGTTTAATGCAAGAAAAAATTACTTTCATACAAATTGTAGTACAACAAGTTTGCAACAAGTTCTCGAAAGTAATCAAAGCTCTAAAACCAAAAATTTCTATTGAAAACCTCATGTTCGCCTACAGTAGCTTACTGGACCACTGTGCAACGATCGCTTCGAGTAGTGGGCCGACGCCAGATCCGGCCAGAACACCGCGTCTTCGCCCTTATAGTAATTCTTGATGATCGACGCAACTTCCGGCAGGCATTGCGTACCTTAAAGTTCCCCGTTCACGGCCACTCCGGAGCGAAAGAAGAGCGGCTTTGACATCCCCTTCTCGCTGATTGTCAGCCACAGCAGCACCTTCTTGGGGAACTTGGTGTGTGAAATGAACTTCCCCTCGGAGCTCACTTCCTTCGTGGGGGAAGTAAAATACGAAGTGCCCTGCCAGTCGTTGCCATCCAGGGTGAGATAGGTCTCGTCGTTCATCACCATCGCCACTTCGCGATTCACCGGGAAAATCGAGCTGACCATCTTATTCAGCCGCTGCCGCTGCGTCATTGCCTGCAGCTCCGAAACCTCCGCTTCCTGACATGTACGTTCATGTTCGCCCGGTACTTTTCTCTGTTTGGCTGGTTGAAACGACCTCCCGGCCAAGCGCACGCAGCGACTTTTCTCTCGGTCTTCCTCTTCAACATCCTTTGGAGCTTCTCGTCGCTCTGGGTCGTCGGCTGTCCAGAACCGGGCTTTCTTTCGATGCTCTGATTGTTGTGTAATAGTGCCAAGATGTTGTTGATGCCGGAACGGGCGTATCCGACGTGCACAAAGTGCCGCACGATGTCCGTTATCGACGCGGTGGGTTGCCGTTCTTTGAACGCGCACACTTCTGAACGGAGTTGCTTCACTGTTTTTGCCATCACGGTTAGAGTTCGACTGATAGAGCAGTCAAATTTTGTCTGCTGACTCATGTGTTACTATGATTGATGCTATATGGGTAGTTTTGTCAGTGCGGGTGAAGGTAAACCCATGAACAATCGGCAATTTTTGTCTATTTTTGACGTAGACTACGTCTTACGGCAAAGGTAGGGTGTCAATTGAAAATCTAAAAATTAGCGACCGCCACTAAATATTCGTTACAAACTAAACGCTTATAACTTCATAAATGCGCGATAGGGTTACAAGATGTTTGCATCAATCGGTTGGAAATTTTCCCGCGAATCAATTCATTAAAATCCGTTATCCGTTTACAATTAGAAACTTTCGAAAATAACGAAAGTAAAAGGAGACGTCTTATAATTTTGTTTTGCAGGCTAAATTTTTGTATGGACCTTCAACATTTTTTGTATGGATTGTCACGTTTTCCCAAACCCCCACCCTCCCCCCTTACTGCGTGACATAATTAATGTACCTTCCCTATGCAACAGTGAACGATATAAAACGGGCGCACCTTCGCAAATTTACTCATTCGTGTTGCGGTACTGGAGCTGTGCGGATCAACAAGCCAGTGTTGATTGTCAGCTGGCGACGGCATGTACCCTGGAGAGTGCACTAGTCTCATTCGGCAGTACGGAGCGGCAAGGCGTCAACGTTGGATTTGGCAGCTGGCGGTGGCAACCGTTGCTAGGCAGCAGTCGGTTGCCAACCGGTGGGCACAACCACGAGGAAGCGAAATAAGGTAGTTGTGTGTGTGATCCTGTTGGTAGCCATGTTTTGGTAAGGCGCATCGTGCAACGGCATTAATAACCTGCTTCTTCAATAGACCGAGAAGGTTTTAATTCAATTACTTTCCAAGTTCTTGCTAATTGGCAGCCAGCGGTGGTTGAAACAATTTAAGTTTTCTCTGAATAGTTACTCTGTTGTGTTAACGAGTCACGTTGGATAGAGTATTACTTTTGGGAAGACATAAATTTTGAGACACTGTAAAAGTGAGAATAAGTTATGCCAAACATATGCACAAATTTTGGAAGCGTGTTAAGATCGAACATACGAATCCTCCGACCATGTACCGAAGCCGAGTGAACTCGCCGAGTAATTCGTTGCCAACTACTGGTTGAGACCCTGGAGAAGGGCCTTCAACTCAAGGCAGTATCTTCATTTAAACCTATCTGAAAAGTGAACAGTAGAGTTTCCTAATTTTCATAGACCGTACTAACATTCTTACTCACTTACGTCCCATTAGAACAGTACCTGCACAGTTTGAAAGAAGCGTTTAATTTTCTGCGTTATCTAATGCACATAAAGAAATGCTAGATTTGGCAGAACTTAATGGGATATTTCATGCAAATTTAAGTCAGATAACGCCTGAATGTAGTCTGTTGTATGGAAGATTTCCAACATTGTTGCATTGCGTATAAAAGATTGCAAACAATCTCGATGTTTACGCTTTCTGTGGCTTACAAATAAACGAAGGGAAATTATACACGCCTGTTTAAATTCTTTATTATTTTCTGTGTGCGTTTTAACATAGTTTGAAATAAACATTTAACTAATGCATGTAGAGGGTACACAATTTGACACAAATTCATGGAATATTTATTTTAAATCAGGTCTGTTGTATGAAAGATTGCAAACAATTTCTTTGTTTACGCTTGTTTTGGATTGCATTTGAACAGGGGAGATATTTACGCGTCTGTTAAAATTCATTATTATTTTTTCGGTGAATGTTCCGCTACAAAATTAACGAAACGAATCAAACGATTTAACGTAGTCTACGTCAACCGGTCGTGTGGTGAACACAACCCCTCTGATTTTCTTTTAAATGCAAACGTTACTTCGCTATTAGCCAAATATTTTAAAAGCAATATTTTTCGTTTACAATTGGTATTTAATGCAAATCCAACTTTTGAAATTAAGATCAGATATTTTGTAAATGTATTTGATTTCTTTTAAATAATTTTCTAAAACACGGGCTTTTGAACCCCCAAACTGATTTATGGTTTCCAAAAGAACCTCAGCCCCACTACACCTCTGTTAGTCGAATATAGCAACAGTGCTAGTTCCAACTGCTAGACTCCAAGTCCACAGCGTCGTTCTGGTTCCCTGTTTCCCTCCGAGTGTTTCACGAATTCTTCCCAAAGCACTCCAAACCAAACGTCGAAAACGAGAGCTCATCTTTCGCCTGACTGCGTTCGCATCCAATAACAGTTTTTTCCACCAATTTTTTTTTCGGCCTCACTCTTCGTGGCAACGAAAGTGTGGCACTAGAGTACGTATGGTATGATGATGGAGCCGTTTCTCCCTTTACCCGAAATGGGGCGCATATGTTTTCGAAGGCACACACTCGCACAGGAGAGTAAGATAACAAATAAAAATATTTTCTCCATTTCGAAAAATGATATATTATTACACAAACTATCGGAGGCAAATGGTGAAAGCACGCTTGGGAGTTTTTCCTGATCTGCCTGCCAGGGCTAGGGTCGAGTTGTCCATTGTCGATTGGTTGATTCGGCAAGGGCGCGACAACCGGAAATCATCGACCCCACTCCCTTGAGCTGGGCATATCAAGTGAGTTGAACGCTTCGTTGGCAGCCAAAGCACCCGATATGAGTCTACTGCTGGCCCCGGAAAAATGCCAATAGAAAGATATTAGCTTTTTTCCCCACTCAAATCTCAAAACAGCAAACGAAAGAAAATCGACAACAAACAAAAAAAAAAAGGGAAATATCAGCTCGCTCCTTTCCTGTCGTCCTTCATCGTGAATATGTTTCGACCGACTTCCACGGTGTGTCATCTGATTTTCTTCGACAACAAGCTTCAAAAACATACCGATTGATCGCCTAGTGGCTACGAAAGTTAGTCGGCGGCGGGATTGCCAAAAGAAAAACAGTCATCCTTGCTGATTTCAGGGACGCTGTTTTTGGCTAGCTTGCAAGCTCAACTTCCATCGTTGGCAACAGGAAAAATAACTTACGAAACTAGTTCCGACAGCTGACTTGTGACAAACGGTGGAAAAAAAACTGATCCGTGGGAGGGGTGGGGGTTGTTGCTGAGTAGGATCTAGGAAGTCTTCGGCTTTTACTTTAATCTGTAGGAGGGTTAACTTCAATATCCAATTCATAACAATAGTTATGGATGTTTATCAGCTACTCATCATCCGAAATCAGTTCATTATCGCCATTTGTTGACCATATTGTAACTATCGGTGGGGTATCTTTTAGAATATGAACATGTCGACCATCACAGATAGTTGAAAGTTGAAATTTTGATTGATGCTTCAAGCAACGTGGTCAAACTAAAATCGAAAAACATCTCGAGAAAACAAATCACATCACCTTTGACTTTCCTGTTTACCAAACATTCAGCAGCAAAACCTCTTTGACCAAGCAAAGTCAACCGTTTTCAAACATTTAACTTACTGCCACTGTCCGAAAAACTTAGTTTTCTCATTGGGTTTGAAGCTGCATTCCCCACAAAATCCACACACCTGTCCGAACGCCTCCACCCGGGCAAAGCAACGAAGTCATTTCGGTCGAAGTCACTCAACCGAGCAAAAACCACAGAACACAATTTGTCTATTCAACCGCAGAAAATATTAAATTTTTAAAAAGCACGCTATCAACGACAAAAAAAAAAAGCTACATCGTCCGAAACTATCGGAATTGAAACCAGCTTTTTTTTTGAGTCTGCTAAACACATTCAAAAGCAAATAAAACCTGCTCGCAATTCCCTCCCTCTCACTCTCCCTCACTCCCGTACGTGGGAGCGAAAAGGCATCACCGCTCGTATGAATGCATCCGAACTTTCTTTCGTCTTGGAAAAAAGTGGATCTCCAATGAAATGTAATAGAATGAAATGAAAATATTATTCCGCGTCCTTTTACCTCTTTTTTTTTTCTCCCCAAACCAGGATGAGCGAATAGTAGAAAAACATACACGCTTTTCGCAAGTTCTTTTGTGCAGTCTCTCGGGTTGGAGTTTTCAAGAGTTTTTGGCTTGATGGAAACCGCAACATTGGGAAGGATAAAAGAACTACTACAGCGGGTGGATGACAGCGGAATCATGGCGCCAGCATACCTTTACGGGGGAACAGCTACAGAAGCGGAGGTGGAGTTGCGCTAAATGGGAAACTGTCCCTGCGTGCAATTCCGTTGCCTCAAATGGCTGGTTGTTTTTCCGGTTATCGCTTCGGGAAGTTTTCTCCCGTGGAAGGTTTGCATTTGGAAAGGGGGATGCATGAATATTTGTTTCTTTATTTTTTAGATCGTCAAACTGCGAGAGCGTAAAGTGGGTAATAATGTGAGGAAGTGCGGGAAAGGGAACTAATATCATTATTTAAGTTTTGAAGATATTTTGATACTGAATCTAATCTATCCTTGATACAATTTGTGACCAACCTTATCTTAGTAGCACGGCTATTGCAAATCGGTTAGGTTACTTAAAGCTCGATTCAAAGTAAATCTGGACGCACGGTTTGATACACCCCCGCGGTTGGAACAAAACCCTGGTGGTTGGAACAAAAAACGTTTGACAGGCATTTGTTGATGTTTTATTGATGAAGAAATAAGTGAAAAGTTTTTCTCGATTGATCGACGCATCTCGAAATTACGGAAAATGGAACTTGGGAAATGAAAATTAATTGTGCACAAACATCTAGAGAATCCTTCGTGGTCTGCCTCAAAAATAGCAGAGGTGTTAAAATTCCCAAAGTCAACGGTGTGTCTTGTAATCAAACGTTACAAGGATACTCTGAGTGTGGATAGAGCACATCTATCATAAAAGTGGCACTAGGGACAAAGAGCTGAGAAGAGAGGTGTTGAGGTACGTGAAAGGCAACCCAGGTGTCTCCATACGTGATTTGGCAAAGAAATAAGATTCCAACTTTTCCACCGTGCGTAACATCCTTTCAAGAGAAGGATATAAGACTTTTTGTGCCAGTAAACATCCGAATCGCTCCCTGAAACAAAATTTAGTGGCCAAAAAGCGAGCACGATTACTATAAAATCGAGTTTTGATGAAATTTGATGGCTGTATTTTAATGGATGACGAAACATATGTCAAAATGGATTATCAACAGATCCCCGGACGAAAATTCAACCTGGCAACTGGTCGTGGGGATGTCCCTTCTAGGTGTACATTTGTTTTTGCAGATAAGTTTGCTCGGAAACTAATGATTTGGCAAGGAATCTGCAGTTTTGGCCTTAAAACCAAGGTTTTCATCACATCTCTCACAATGACGTCGATGGTTTACATTAAAGAATGTCAGAAAAAGCGGATTTTACTCTTTATTCAGCAACACAAGACTAACGTTATGTTTTGGCCGGATCTAGCCAGCTGCTGTTACTCTAAGGAGGTACTAGAATGGTATGCTGCAAACAATGTTAATTTCGTCGCCAAATAGATCAATCCACCGAATTGCCCTGAGTTCAGACCGATCGGAAATATTGGGCAATTGTTAAGCGAAAACTTCAAAGATGCGGTAAAGAAGTGATAAATGCACAACAAATGCGTTTAAAGTGGAATAAGTTCGCCGGTACAGTGTTAACAGTGACTGTGCAGATCATGATGACATCAATCACAAGTAAAGTGCGACAGTTCGTTCGAAACGGAAAACTGTAATAACTTGTTATACAGAGGATAGGCAAAATGATTGAGATAGGCAAAATTTTGCCCAGATTCAATTCCTTATAACTTTTTGAAAAATTGTTGAATTTGGACAAAACTGGAAGCATTCGACGGAAAATTTAGTTAAAATTTAGGAACATGCATGGTCACGAATACTGGCTACCGGACACCGGAGATGTTCCGGATTTTCAGAGGGCATGTCAAAAAGACATTTTTTCTGCTGCTCGTATTTTTGTGTGGTGTGAAGTTACATCGATGTCCTCTATTTTCCTAGAAACAAGAACGCATTGAAAATTGAATGCTGGTGGTTGCACTAAGGTCCGTGGAAAAACTTCCGAAATATGGCCATTTCCGTAAAACTGGTTCCGGATACTATGGTCAATCATGTATATCCTTCCAATCATGTATATATCACCAAAACATCAAGATTTTTCATGGAGGTGCTTCAGGGAGCATATTTAGGACGATCAGTTGCCATGACCACTATGTGGTAGGTTCCAGGTGCCCCGGGGGAAGTGGCCAATTAATATCCATAGTATCTTTAAATAGGAAATCTTTAAATTACATATATATATATCTGGACAATAGCGACAGTAGTAGTCTGATAGTGTTTTTTTTCGGTTACCTATACTTGATTGACTTAGAATTAAAATCTACTGAATTCCACATCGTTAAATATTAATAAATTTTATATTAAATTAAACAAATAGCTGCCTTTTTGTTCAAAGGATATACATAACGTACTGAAAAGAGGATGTTTAACTGGCATTACAAGTAAAACAACAATGTCCCATACGCCTTCAACAAAAGTGTACAATCCATTGGAACAAAGAATAAGAATAATTCAGAAGCTACACCATGTTTTTAACTTTAAAAAACTAAAGAACAATCTAGTGAGGATTTCGTTTAGAGGTTCAAATGGAATAATCAAATAAAATCCTAGTATTACTAACCTTCCATATATTCGAAGTCTGGATTGCTCGCAATTTGATTATCCGTAATATTGGTTTAAGTCATAAAAAAAATTTCCAATTGTATTATATAATACAATAAAATGTGTTACTTCAATAACTTTCGGCACAAATGTTTCAAAGTGAAGTTATCTTAGCATAGGTGGAAAATATCCAACCGTTTTTAACATGTTTTTGTGTAGAACTTCTTTTGAAATTAAGTGCAATTATTTAATTGCATTGTTAATGACAAAAAACTACTAGCCAGAAAAATTCAATCGTATGATTGCTTAAAGAAGCTTAATAATATGCCACGAGAAGTTTAATTAATTACTTTTAAAAGATGAAAACTTCGTCTCAAAATTTAAGTTGGTCTTGATAACATTATTTTTATTGTTAGGTACTTTAAGTATTTCATTTGAAGCTTTATTCGCTTAACTCAACACAAAGTTTCAATAACAAATTAATATTGAACAACTTTTAAACAACTTTAATATGATTATTTTTGCATATGATCAATCGATTGATCCACAGATGTTACATTAGAATCGTTTATATACAGAAATTGTTGCTTGGGTTTTGATTTAAATAACCCATTTGAAAAATATACAATCTAGTACTGATATATTGAAAATTTAAGCAATTTCAAATTTTACTATGTGATGAATATATTAAGTATAGTTGGGAACATAGCAAAAATTATGTCCTTAAAATTCGGTCTACGGGTTTCTTGTAAAATAATTGATTTTGTTTCTATGTAAACAGTTGACAGAATAAATTAAAAAACACAACAGCTTATGTCATTACGCACAACTGTTTATTTTGTTTGGGAAGATAATTTATTTCAGCTTAACGTAGGTAGCTTTTTTATTTATATTAATTAACTGGTACAGCCAAACATAAAAATATTATGCTCTCACTCTTTGAGTGATCCATATTTAATAGTTAAATAGTAATAACTACTACCATAAAAATCTTAGCGTATAGAAGTTGTGTAATGAGCACTTCAAACCATTTTATTTGTTAGGCCAATACAAAAACAACAACCTCTAGGGATCAACCCTTATTGATTATTTTTAAATTCATATCAAAACACATGTGGTCGGTAGTGTGCATTTCATTTGGATATATTTCAACCGTCATCACTGTTGTGATAATGTGCAATTATGTTGCACATGTGGCTCAAAAAACGCATTCTGAAAACCTTAAGTATCAGAGCGCTTCATTGGAACAAGAGTGTAACATATTTGTTATGTTGCACTGGAGGTCAAAAATTTTCATAATAAATATCACATACACTGGAAAATATTAAGTATGCCACGTCATGATTAAATTTACTAAGCTGCAAGTTTACAAAGACAAACAGGTCTCGACTAACTCCAATGTTTGTTTTGAACGGTCTTGGCAAACCATTTGAGCAACATGAATGAAATATCTAGTATATCGTGTACGTGAAATATACTTTGCTGTAACGAATTATGCTTTTTGTTACTACAGAATTACTAAAATGAAACATGAAAACTAAGTGTTGAATACAATAGATGTTTCGTGTGCTACTTGGGACGACACATCCGTACCGAGAGCTTATCGACTGTTTGACGCACGCGTCGATCACAACGCGGCCGGCTATAGCAGCTTCAGTGAATTTCTTCAGTCAATTCCAAAGCTGCCCGACTGATGAACACTATCTGAAGCGTGTGTTGAGATATATCAATGGATCACTCGACATTGGACTGATGTATCGTTCGGATTCGAAGGCACCGCTTGTTGAGGTTTTCTCGGATGCAGACTGGGCCAACGATCCTGTAGACCGACGTTCGGTTAGTGGATGTTTGTTCAAGGTAGCTGGATGTTGTGTAGGCTGGATGACTCGAAAACAACAAGTGGTATCACTCTCGTCAACAGAAGCTGAGCTAAATGCTCTATGGGTTCGATGCTGAAAAGCTTTTAGTCGGTGAACAGGATTATCATTTTTTTCCTTCTTCAACAAGGAAAGCAATCTCTTGGAACGAGTCACTCGTAGTTCCTTGACCCGGTCCGTAATCAAGTGGCGTTTCACTCTGGCTCCGGAAGATGCATGCAGGTCTTCTTTGATGATTCTCCGCATGGATTTCTCCGAAATATTGGCTTCCCTTGCAAGTTTTCTTATGGAACGCACCGGGTTGCGAGCAATTTTTGCACGGACCGATTTGATCACGTTTGGCGTGCGTGCAAAGCGCGGACGTCCGCTTCCCGGCTTTAACTGCTTAGGACCATCCTGCAGTGACTTTATGGCGGTAAACTGTTGCCGAATGGCACTCTACCACCTTGGCAATCTCTTTCGGCTTCTTCTGGGCGAGCCACAAACTGGTGATCACTTCTTTCGCGAACATTTTGACGAATTTGCAATAAAACAAATAGAATGTTTGGATGCAGCACTTGAAAGTAAACATAAACAAATACACTTTCGACAGAAATTAGTCACTAGCTACACGAATTAACCCGAAACTCAAGTTTGAACATTTTCGCATTATTTTCTGCCGCACCCTGTATCATACTCATAGAAGGCGTACTACGAATTGCTTATGAGATAGAGATTGTAGCAAGTCCTTACAGCTTTTTCAGCTTTTCTTGAACATGATTAACTTTAGTTTTTGGCCACCAAACAAATGATGCATGTGTTATTCTGGGCCTTACTATAGCCATATAGAACCAATGAATCATTTTTGGTTTCAGTCCCCATTTATTACCAAATGTTTTCTTACTTAACCATAAGGCAGTTGTAGCCTTGCTTATTATTTGATCAAAATGTAAGTTACAATTAAATTTGCTATCAAGAATAACCCCCAGATATTTGACCTTTTGAGAGAGGACGATATAAGTTCCTTCTAAGTGCAAATCTGGGATAGTATATTTCCTTAGATGTGTAAATGGAATACTAGTAGTCTTGTGAGGGTCTATGGACAACCCGTCATCTTTACACCACGCTATAGTTAAATTGAGAGCATATTGCAATCTATATCTGATACCATGTTCATATTTCCCACGAACTACAATTACTATGTCATCGACAAAACCAATTATTTCAAACCCCTGCGTTTCGAGATGAGATAGTAGTTCTTCGACTACCAGTGACCATAACAGAGGAGAAAGAACCCCTCCTTGTTGGCAACCCTTTACAGTCCTCACCGTGACCGTTGACCTTCCATGACTACATATTATTTCTCTTTTTTGCAACATTTCAAAAATCCAATCTACAATAGATTGATCGAAGTTACGCTTTATCGCAGCTAACGCAGCTAATAAAATCTCTTTGATTTTAAATGTTTATTCAATTTTTTTACGGGTGTTTGAAGTGCTGCTTTTGTTTATTTTCCTTGTTGGTATGCAAACTGGTTTTTATTTAATGGAATCGAATCTAAGTATTTTGATTGAATATAGTTATCAATCAGTTTCTCCGTAAATTCTAGGCTACTCAACTAAAGGCTATTCACCTACGTGCGTGGATAGTCGCTATCAATGACCAATCGACGGGTTGAACGTACTAGCCTTTGATGTTCCGATAAATGGAAATGTACAAAGGTGTTTCTCACGCCGGTACGATGGCGGTTACTCGGCCCAGCCGGGCGTTTGACGAGCCGGCGTGTGGACGCTGTCCACGAGGAGAATCCCTTATTCTCCTCGGGCAGATGTGATTGGTGGTTGCCGGGCATCTTCCGTCCGATGGGGAGAAGGTTGGCCGCTATTGGGTGCGGAATTATTTGCTGCGAATAATCAACAAAGCAAACAACTGGACAGAACAGTGAATACACAAACGAGCACACACATGGATAGCACATTTGAGCACGCTATAATGACCTGGAGATTTGGTAGCCTATCTACTATTTCGCACAGAATTCACGATTCACGCACACTTAATCTAGCATCTAGCTATGGAACAAAAACTCAATTAATCTAAACATTTGACATCACTTTAAATTACCTACATAAACTAGCAAAAACTTCCACGAACAAAAGCGTACACTTCCAAATCGTTGAGAAGTCTCGGACGGAATGGTTTAAACTATGAATCCTCAGAATAAGGTAATGCATGATTTTAACAAACCAGAAGTTTATCATTTCCCGAAACCCTTCGTGAACTATCGTGAATCTGGTGACATGAAAGATAAATTGGGTCGTGTAGTGCTTCGACTGTCCCTTTCCTACCTTATCCATAAAATTAAATGGACCCGTCTTAGAATGGATTACAGCTAAAATGTTGATGCTCTCGCAAAATCTACATTAAGGCACTAAATTCATCTAACGCATCGGTCAATCAGTTCCAGGTCTAACTAGCAGATGGTGCCACTAATAAAATATCCACATCGGAAGCACCAACCTTAAAAAAATTACTGTCAAAACTTCACGACGTTTGGTTTATTATTTATCGAGTTACAGTTGTTTAAGTGACGCTAGTTTTGGGATTCTTTAAAACGATGGATTCAAAGCAATTTCGTGTGTTGATATATCATTGCTCTTTGATGGGAAAAAACACCGTTCAAGCTCAAGCTTAGCTTGAAAAATGTAATCCGGAGTCTGCACCATCCAAAACGACCATCAAACGATGGTTTTCCAATTTCAAACGTGGTCGTACGGACACCGATGGTGTTGAACGCCCAAATGAGGCAGTTATTCCGGAAAATATTGAAAAAAAAAAAACCCTGAAAATCATCATGGGCAATCGCACACTTAAATTGCAAGAGATAGCTGACACTCTGGAGGTATCAAAAGGTAGTGTTTACACCATCATACACGAACATTTGGGTATGAAAAAGATGTTTTCCACATGGGAGCCGCGTTTGCTCACACCAGAGCAAAAACAACAACGCGTCAATTATTCCAAAGGACTGAAGAAAGCGTTCGTTCTTGAAGCCTGCGACTTTTAGTGTGACGCTAGTGACGATTCTAAAATTTAAAGCTCGATTGACAATGGATTATATTTCTTTACAATATGTCTTCTACCAAACTACTAGTATCAGTAATTTAGATAAAACATTATAATACCTGGCTGATAAATAATGAAAAAAATACTATCGTTGTGATAACCACTTCACTAAGAACAACATGGAAGAGATTTTTTTCTCGAATCAAATTAACGACAAAACACGAAAACTTCCGTCGCGAATATTGTGTATGCTGCATATAGCTTTCAAGAAAACCGAGCTGCAAATGAGCACTACACGCAGCACCAAGTTTTCGGCTTCACGATTGTTGTTCGTGGATGACAGCAGCTTCAGTCCTGTGGATTATTCAAAGAGCTGTTTGGAGATGTTCACGCGAAGTAAGAAGGAGTTTTTGCGTCGATACATCACAATGGATGAAACATGGATTCACCACTTCACTCCGGAATCAAATCGGCAGTCTGCTGAGTGGCGTGCAGACGGAGAAAGCGTCGAATCGGTTTTCGAATTGCAACCGCACCCATCGTTTTCTCCAGATCTGGCCCCCAGCGACTAATGGCTCTTCGCAGAACTCAAAAAGATGCTCCGTGGACAGAGATTTGGCTCAGATGAGGAAGTGATTGCTGAAACTGAAGCGTATTTTGAAGGTCTCGATAAATCGTTCTACACCGGTGACATCGAAACGCTAGAGGATCGTTGGAATGATTGTATCACTCTAAAAGGAGATTATATTGATGAATAAAAATGAAGTATGGCAAAAAAAATGTTGTTTTCATACTTAGGCCCGGGACTTATCGACCGATGTGTTAGATTAAAGCTAATAAAGTATGTTCAAACTCTTCAAATTCACAGATCGTTACAACCTCTTTTAACTTTCGTTACCAATCTCAAACGTTTCTGTAAAGTATCCCAGGTGGTTTAATAATTCCATGGGCATATCCTCCAAAATTTTCTGGATAACTACCTAGAACAGGTCCAAATTTGATATTTTGTAGTTCATCAGTTTGGATAGCATGTAGGACCAAACGAAAAAATTCAATGGATTCAGATCCGAAGAGCTGCGACGCCATTCATTCTTCGCCAGGAAATCCGTCAAATTATCCCTACACAGATTGAAAGAAACATTTAATGTTCTGCGTTATCTAATGCACATTCAGGGAAAGCTAGATTTGGCTGAAATAAATGGAATATTTATTGTAAATTTCATTCAGATAACGCCTGAATCTAGTCTTTTGTATGGAAGTTTGCAAACAATTTCGTTTTTAGCGCTTCCTTTGGCTTGAAATCAAACGAGGGGAAATTTTCACGCGCTTGTTAAAATTCGTTATTTTTTTCTGTGTAAACCAGGTCTGAACAACATTTGCCGCATGAGCTGGCACGCCATCTTGCTGAAATACATAATGATCAATTTTTATACTGTGAAGCTGCTCCAGGACAAACAATTCCTCATCAGAAAAAAAATATCCATAGAAGATATCCTGGTCTGACGCCATTTTCCGTAATGAACGTTGTCCTTTCCGTTGGATTCGCTCCCTTATGATTTTGATGTTTCGCTGTATCCGCATCGAACGTGGACGACCGGACCTTTTCCTGTTCTTCAAAGAGGACGTTTCCTGATAGGGGAGAACAATACAAAATGCACTGGTGGGGTAGAATGACCCACTCAATATGTATGCTCAAATGTTCAAAACTATAGTTTTAATGGAATGATATTTTATTAATATTTACATAAAACAACATAAATCATATTTTTGTAGTACAATAAGGTACTAAATACACCAAAATATGATCAAAATTGAGGAAATTGTCTTGACTGTACCTCACAAGTAAATAATAGTGTTGTTAAAATAAGCTGTTACCATGCATTAATATGCATGATTTATAATAAAATCGCTTCACATATATCGCCCACAACAAAACTTCAAGATGGTATCAAAACTTCACTATAACTCCTCCTATTTTAAGAATATTTAGGCAAAACTATGCAAAACTAAAACTGGGGCAGAACGCACCGTGCCGTTATATACGTCTACACGCTCAGAAAAATGTACCCAGTAGAACAGTCAAGTGTGAGAAGCCAACGTTGGGTATAATCATGTTAACCTACCGTTGGGTAAAAATAACTTACGTCTGGTAAAATTCAACCCAAAAGTAAGTAATTCGTACCTAGTGGTAGATAAACATAATTATACCTAACGTTGGCTTCCCACACATTACTGCTCGGGTACTTCTAGCTTAGCCTGTATATAATGTAGAGTAGGCAACTTATCGCAACGTTTTGCTATCTTTATTCTATACCCATTGGCTGCTTGACTACCAAACATAGCTTAAAGAAAGTGACTTAACAACTCTAATGAGTAACTTTTTATAGCCGTGTTTTTACCTTTTACAAGCGGTGCATGCTATCCCAACATTCTGGTGCATCATATCACAGTGTTGTGGGGCGTCTTGCCCCAATTTTGGTGTGCATATTGAGCAATGAAATAGGCGTTTTACCCCGGTGACGACTTGGGATCAAACTGAAAAAAGTTTAAAAAGTCATGAAACATCATCGTTTTGAATTTAAATTACATTTGATCTATAACGAAAACATCGTAATGCACCATACTCAATAACTTCTTTCTAAATTTCAGCTTCCGTTCCCAAGGAATTCACGATGTTGCTTAAACGGTGCGTTTTGTACCATCCTCTCCTACCTTTTGACATGTTTTGGTCTTTTATATAAAGTTACGCTTTAAACCAAAAGCTTACATGCTTTTGAAAAAATCGTTTCACTACAATTTCACTTTATTGCTTCATCGCGCGTTACAATCAAACAACAACTGGCCGTTAACAACTGACCGAAAATGAATACCACACGCATGTGTAACATACTGACGCATGTGTTATACTGACATGGAAGTAAAATTTTCACAAACACATATGCAAAATATACGCATAGCATCGTCTATTACACGGGCATGAAAAAGTGTATCGGAATTTATTGATCACGGTGTAGTTGAGTTTAAATCAATAATCAAAATACCGTCTTAAACTTAACCAGCTGCTGAAAGGTGACACTAATTAAATACATATATTTAATAATAAACATCTCCACCGCCATCTTGCAGGTCAATCTCACCTTCCAAACCCAATGCAATAATCTAATAAAATCCTGCCAAATACTTTTAATCACACTGAAACATCTTTCCTCGAGCAGCTCCCCAAAAATCTCCGCAAACTTATCGCCATTCTATCTGTGTAGGCTCATAAAACTTTTCCCTTCCACCTCGTCTGGGGGGCCAGAAAGGAGGTGAACTTTTATTACCCTTCTCTAAACGCAGCGTGTTGTTCGCTTCGGAAACGATGATGAAAACCGAAAAACGACGAAGAAAAAAACATCATCAAACCTCAACCCTTTCCCAGCCGAGACCCGCTCCGCTTTTACGACCGAATCAGCACGCGCGTTTTGCTTTAATGAATCGTTTAATTTAATCGACAAATTTTGATGGGAACTCACCCGGTGCTCGGTTCAACTCCATTTTTTTGCCCTCCTCGAAGTAAGTTCAGACATTCTCCGCTCTTCCTTCACCCATTATTGCGAGCAGGAATTCACATCCTCAAAAGATCAATCAGAAAAATTTCGAATCCCGCATGTTTGCCTTTCACCATCCCTTATCCGAAACACCAGAAGACCAGAATGGGAATCGAACCGAGACGAACGAATGAAAGAAAAACGGAAATGAGAATTTTACACGCATTTTAATCCTTGTAATCTTCTCATCGTGATGGCTCGCAAACCCCCCAAGTCCTCCGATCCTCGAACGAGTAAACAGTCGTCGTCGTCGTCGTCGGCATCATCATCATCATCATCATCATCGTCAAGACGTTACCCCACCGAGTGAGTGAGCGGGGCAAAATCAACAGAAATTTCACACTTTCCTTCGTTTGGGTTACTTCAGGCAAGGCTGCAGCGTGGGGTAAATAAATTTGAAATATTTGTTCAATATCTTCCAACCCCACCCAGCACTTCTTGAGCAACCGGTATCAACTATCTCATGCATCTTCTTCGATGGGGTATGTGTATGTGTGGCTGTGTGGAGTGCTGCGAACAAACTGCCCGACACTCACACGTTACGAATCTTGCAATCTAGTCAAGTAACATGACGTGCTTCCTCGAGGATTTTGCGGAGGGGCTGCAAACCCTTCGGAATATGTGTGTGAACACAATAAATTTCAAGAATTTCGTCCAACTATTCCACACCTTCTCTCATGGAGCTCCGTCGGAAGGAACGTTGATGCCCTTGCGTGCCATTCGACGACTTCGTCACTGAAGAAGAATCAAAGTTCCCAGCAAGGATGAATTGAGTCGTATCGTGCCGGTTCGATTTCGGTGCTACTTTGACGAGACCTGATACATGATGCAGGCTCCCAGTTCGTCTGGGAGGTATGAGATCGGGCGATTTATTTAATACCATCGACATGAGTGTTTGACACTTCATAAGGAGGCTATTTAAAAGCATTTGTTTGAAGCTGATGGGGAAGAACGAGGCGAGGGCATTGGTGTTTCGATGAACAATATTGCTCTGATAAAGGAGATCAACTGCTGTGATGATTTGGCATTTTGCATTTATTTTTACAATTTGAATTGCCATGGCTGTGAGCAACAAGTCTCTGGTCGTTTTCGTCTTGCAAATGTTTACCTACCAATGTGGCATGCTTTGTCATCTTTTGAGTTTATATCTCTGATGAACTACTGAACTGACTAAAAGTCATGAGAATAATTTGAATTTCTAGAATGTTGAACTCAAAGTGGCACTGTAACGTGGTTTGGCATAAAATGTTCAGCATTGACAAAATTCAGGACAGTTAACATTACAGTTTCAATATACATATATTTTTTGTTTTATAAGCTCCAAACAATAGAACAAGGGTAAGTGGAAAGTCGCGGCTAAATTTTCAAAATTTCGTGGTCCTCCAATTCAGGAACCTGAAATTTTCGCGGCTATTATTAAACTTATACAGTTATTTCACAGTAAATTGTTGGCATTTCGTGGTGATTTTGGGTGGTTTTTTGGCATTTTTTGGTTGACCAAATTTTGTTTCGTAAACATTTAGTGCTGGCGTAAACGTTGCAAACGTTTAAAAATATCCTACAGGAGAAATTTCGTGAATTGTTATGCCTATATTGCAAGGGTTTCCTTCTAAATATGTGCATGGGCTCCACGGGAACCTGTAACAGAATGGCCGTTCCAGGGCCAAGTCGGCATATAGCCCACAGTGGAATAGAAATGTCAAAAAGAATTTGACATCCATTCCCGGAATTTCAATTGATAGTACCGGACCACAGCCCAGGAAACCCAAATTTCCGGGAACCAGTTGCATACAAATGGTCATTACTGATAATGTCTATGACGCGAATGAGCTTTTAAATCCAACGGTGCCAAAAGAATTAAAATCGATCAATAATTGCTGAATTTTTAATTTTTTTGATAATTTTTCATTGATTTTTCAATAATGTTATGATCATTTTTTTTATTTTAATTATGAGATGGTTTTCATTTCGATGGAGCTGTGCAAGTGAAAAGTGATTCTATGGAATGGAAACCCGAAGAGTTTCATACATCATTAAGTGAAAGTGACTCGTATAGCGTTTAGTGAAGAATAATTTGTGCCGTAGATGCGACCATATGCGTCGTATCAACTTGGTGTCGGTGTTGTTGTCGGACATTGTTCCGTGGCGTGAGTTGGTGTACATGACTTTTGTTGTGCATTGCAACGGGCATTGCGTGGTATCTCTAAAGGTTGATACGGTCAAAATTTGGTCAAGGGAAAACGCGTGTAAATCGGTGAAATCGTTTATTTAAAAAATCAAATTAAATTTCTTTTTCAAGTTCAATTAGTATAAAATTCAGGAAAAATATTCAGTTAGGCTTCCGCTTTTCCAAATCCGAATTGCCGGGCCTTACGCTTGACCCCTGCCATCAGATTTTGTACAGCCACCTTGTCCACCTTCTTCGCCGCAGAAAGCCAGTTTGCCTTGAACTGCTGCTCGTCCTTAGCAGTTTTTTTGGTCTTCCTTAGGTTCCGCTTGACAATAGCCCAGTATTTCTCAATTGGGCGGAGCTCTGGCGTGTTGGGAGGGTTCTTGTCCTTGGGTACCACCTGCACGTTGTTGGCGGCGTACCACTCCATGGCCTTTTTACCGTAATGGCAAGATGCCAAATCCGGCCAAAACAGTACGGAACAACCGTGTTTCTTCAGGAAAGGCAGCAGACGTTTATTCAAACACTCTTTCACGTAAATTTCTTGGTTGACAGTCCCGGAAGCTATGAAAATGCTGCTTTTCAAGCCACAAGTACAGATGGCTTGCCAAACCAGATATTTCTTTGCGAACTTTGACAGTTTCGTGTGCTTGAAAATATCTGCTACCTTTCCCCTTCCTTTTGCCGTATAAAACTCCTGTCACGGAAGCTGCTTGTAGTCGGCTTTGACGTAGGTTTCGTCGTCCATTACCACGCAGTCAAACTTCGTCAGCATCGTCGTGTACAGCCTCCGGGATCGCGCTTTGGCCGTCGTATTTTGTTTATCATCGCGATTTGGAGTCACTTCCTTCTTGTAAGTCGATAGTCCGGCTCGTTTTTTGGCTCGATGCACGGTTGTAGACGATACACCCAGCTTATTTGCGGCATCTCGGAGAGATAGGTTAGGGTTTCGCTTGAAACTACCGGCAACTCTCTTTGTCGTCTCAGCGGCTTCCGGTTTTCGATTTCCCCCCGATCCAGACTTCCTGGCTGTCGACAAACGTTCCCCAAACACTTTAATTACATTTGTAACGGTTGATTTGGCAACTTTTAGCGATTTTGCCAACTTTGCGTGCGAGTAGCTCGGATTTTCGCGATGCGCGAGCAAAATTTTGATACGCTGCTCTTCTTGCTTGGACGGCATTTTGACAACTGAAGAGTGAATTCCAAAATCAAAATAGGAGCAACATTCTACACACACACACCTTCAAAATGAGGGGTGTTCAGGTTTTTTAAATGCAAAATTGAAAGAAGTACGTCAAGTTGATATTGACCAAATTTTGACCGTATCGCCCTTTAGTAAACGTTTTTAGTAAATATTCTACTGGAGAAATTTCGTGTACTGTTATGCCTATATTGCAAGGGTTTCCTTCTAAATATGTGCATGGCCACTCTAGGCCTCATGGGAACCTGTAACAGAATGGCCGTTCCAAGGACAAGTTGGCATATAGCCCACAATGGAATAGAAATGTCAAAAAGAATTTGACATCCATTCCCGGAATTTCAATTGATAGTACCGGACCACAGCCCAGGAAACCCGGATTTCCGGGAATTAGTTAAGTACAAATGGTCATCACCGATAATGTCCATGACGCGAATGAGTTTTTGAATCTAACGGTGCCAAAAGAATTAAAATCGGATAATTATTGCTGAGATGTGACTGAATTTTTAATTTTGTTGATAATTTTTCATTGATTTTTCAATAATGTTATGATCTTTTTTTATTTTTATTTATTTATCTTTATTTAGGAGCCTTTCAGCCACAGCTGGTTTGGCTCCACTTGAAGAATAACAGGGAGGACCAGAAGGGGCCCATCCGTGATTTTGGGGTCCTGAAGGGACTCCCCTACGGAGTGGTTCATATCGGAGTTTTAATTAACTACAAGTTATTACAGAGTATTAAGAGTTTGTTCTAGCGTTGTCCTTTTCGTGCATGGGTCGTCATCAGTCTGTCGGTTGGTGTTTGTGATCGGGGAAGGTCCTTTTCGTTCGTGGGTCTGGTATCGTGTTTACTGTTGGTTGCTGTCAGTGTTATCGTTATCGGAAAAAGGCGGGGTCCAGTGTGGGTAGCAAAGACTACGGTGACTTCATTGATCTATATCCGGTTGAATAGATTTGCATCTTTGAGGAAGCATATTAATGCCGCCTCCCTTGTGGTATCCTCACAGAGAGCGTCTCTTATGCTGCTAGGGATGCCCCAAAGCTGGCGTGGCCTCTCATACTGGGGGCAGTAACATATAAAATGCTCCACGGTGTGCTGTACGCTACATATTGGGCAGTTAATGTGAAACAGCCCTTTGCCGGACAGGTTGTGAGAGGCCTTGGTGCCTGAACGTAGCCGCGAAATAATACGCTGATTCCGGTGATCGTGGGGGTCCCTCCACTGGTGAGTAACCCCCTTGATTTTCCTAATAAAAGGAGTGCGTGACTGGGCCCATTCCCTGGACCATGCGTTGCGAAGTGTATTCTTGATCCATTTTTTGGTATCTACACCGGGGACGCTGTGGGTGACAAGTCTACCCACCCTGCTCATGGAGGCCAGCTTATCTGCCTCAGTATTACCTGGGATGCCACAGTGTCCCGGAATCCAAGAGACAGTTATCCCTGGGGGAGCGTGTCGCATTGTTGCCTGGATCCATGGGTGAGATGGGGTCTCTGATTCGAGAGCCGAGGATGAGAAGAGGCCGATCGGTTGGTATGGATGTCGCGATACGTACAGCTAGGGCTTCGGCTGAAAAAATGGAGCACTGTGCTGGGAGTTTGTGGAATTGGCTGAAACTGCGGTAAGCGATTCCAATGCCGACTCTGCCTTGTTTGACCGAGCCGTCCGTGTAGCGGATACAGTGTCCACTGTAAAGGGTCTGCGATGTGACCTCTGACAGTCTGTATGACCAAATGCGGATTGGATCCCGCTCTAAGGGCTCTTTTTATAGTGTCATCGATCTTCACTGTGGGTAGGTTTCAACTTCTAGCTCCACACCAGTGGATCCTAGCCACTTGAGGGAGCTCCTGGTTGACAAGGCTGTTTAGGAGTTGGTTGGCCTCCTCAAGGAGGAAGACTGCTCTGCTAGGACCAGCTGTTTTTTCGAGAAAACCTGCAGTACGCCTGCACAACGAAGATGCGATGAAATATTTGAACGAGAGTGCTTCTGCCTCGACGCAGGCGGCAATCCCAGGAGAGGACAGAAGAAGTCCAGAGGTAACTCTGATGGTAGTGTGGTAGACCGGGGCTAGTTTGTCTTCAAGCAACTGTCTAGCGAGGCTCGTTATTTCAATTCCGTACGTTATGCGGGTGTTGATGATGGCAGAAGCAACTCGTAGCCTTGTTGCACGATTGCAATCTGGGTGACGTCTTGCGATAGTTCGAAGGAGGCTGATTCGGGTACGGCAGTTGGATTTTACCTCGTCGAAGTGAGGACGGAACGTTAAGGAGCGGTCGATCCGGATCCCGTGGACCTTAACGGTGGAGCTTCGAGTGATGGGTCTACCCCCAAGAGGGATCGGTGTAGAGAGAGGTCGATGGTTGCTGCTGCAGATGTGGATGTATGCACTCTTCTCGGCAGACAGTTCAAATCCGATGCCTAGGGCCCAGTTTTCTACGTGCCTTACCGTCTGGATCAGCTTCTTCCGCAAGGCTAGCAGGGTGCTCTTGACAACCATCAGGACGATGTCGACCGCATACACAAATATGCGAATATCTGCCAGCAGACCTGAGAAGACTCCGTTCATCCTGATTAGGAAAAGGGTGACAGCAATCACCGATCCCTGCGGCACACCTGTTTCTTCCTTGAAAATGCTAGACCGATGGTTGCCAATACTAACTTGAAAAGTCCGACGGCGGAGAAAGTTTTGTAAAAAATGCATGATGTGCCCGCTCAGTCCCTAGGTGACGAGCTGGTCCAGAACTTCGGGCATCCACGCCCGGTTGTAGGCCTTGGCAATGTCGAGTGTGGCGAGCTCGATATGTTTCCCATCTTTCATTGCATCACTCAGCGCTTGTGCCAGAGTGCCGAGGTGAGTGTTCGTGCCAAATCCTGGTCGAAATGCTTGTTGCCGGTTGTCAATCAGCCCGTTCTTGTATAGGAAATTGCACAGCCGACGGTTGACCATTCTCTCGAGAATTTTGGACCCACAGCACGTAAGGGAGATAGGTCTATAGTCCCCTGGCGAGTGACCGGATTTGCCGACTTTTTTGATAGGGATGACGAGGCTGTGAGACCAAGAATGCGGGAGGGTGGTCTCACACCATTCTTTATTTAGCAGGTGCAAGAGTGTAACCATCCCGGCGGATGGTAGGTTCCGCAGCACTTTCCCTTGGCTCGGGAGAGAGCGAAGATCAATTCACTCATTTGGAATGGCTGATTTATTTCAAGCGGTAGGACGTCGTCAGGGATAGTGATGTCTGTGATGGAATTACCTGGCAAGCTGATCTTCCGGAGAAATTGGTCTGGTTGTTCCTCCGCGCGGTCCAACCCGTGACCCGGCGGATGCGCGGAGGTCCAACCCATGTGACGGGTAAGTCATACGTGACGTTGACAGATTTCCACCGATTGAACCCCGTGGCACCCAAATTTTTATGGGCAAGTGATCACTACCGTGGGGATCACATTCCATGTGCAATCCAACGATAATGAATTCGAACAAAGTGTGAGGTCTAGTCTACTGCCAACTGAGGATGGACCAGCCAAACGTGTTACTTCTCCATTGTTAAGAACTGTCATATTGAATTTGTCACAGAGGTCATATATCAAGGAAGACCGGTTGTCATCGTACAGTTCTCCCCAGCCTGTACCGTGAGAGTTAAAATCTCCCATGATCAACCGTGGAGAAGAAAGGACCGAACAAATATCTGAATAATATTTCTAATTATAATTCCAAACTGTTTGTTTTCACTTCCTGGGGAATTAAAAAGAAACTCCGAATTATGTACCCGGAATTATAATTAGGGTTTCTAGTGTGAGATATTTATTTAATATTTTGCAACAGGTCACGGCTTAACGAAAAATTGTACATTTATCGTAAAGCTAACGAACCTATCAACTCATTCGAGCAAACAAACCAGCAACAGCAGCAAAAATATTGCGTTTTTTTTTTAAATTCTCTGCTGGGTTCGGTTTTTCGAATTTGCATTGTTAATTCAAAGAATATATTAAGTCTTACTGCAGCTTGCAACTTCGATCGAGTTTTCGAGATAAAGCATCATTCCGTGAAACGTTAGCAGTATATTTTTCTGATTAGAACACGTTTCAATCCCGGCTCTCATCATCCCTGAACCCTTTCTCGCGTTTAAATATTTCAATTATTTTAACAGATAATAAATTAATTTTATGATAGTCCCACGTCCCACTGAAACGCCTTGGCAGCCGTTAAGTAGCAACACACTTCTGCTCGGCAGGCAGGGGACGGCAATCTTGGCGCTGCACGAATGCCTTTTCTACCTGTTTCAAGAACTTAACGACATGCAAAAAAAAAAACATTCCTTGAAGAAGGAGACCCCTTTTCGAGGTAATGAAATTCAACTTCGTTCGCAGTGAAAGCTGAACGCGGAAAAAATGAGTAAATTGTTCCGCTCCTTCGGCGTTCATTTCGGAAATGGCTACAATTTAACCGAGCGCACCCGGCAGGCAGCAATGAAAATGCGCGATTCGGGGATGGGAAAACAAAATTCCAAAACCCTGACTGCTGGGCGTTGAACGGAGCCGATAAAAACCTGATAAAAATCGATAGCACAACCAATCACACAGCCTTCAACCGGCACATCGAGCGATGACGGTCGAATGCCCCTCCCCATCCCCATCCCCATTCGGAGGAGGGGTTGGTTGTTTCGCATGAAAAATGAAGTGTCTGTCTAGCTGTCGGTAAACATACACGAGCTTGTTTTAGAATTTTCATAACCACTTTTCATTTATATGGCTCACGCTTCTATTGCATGTTCATGGCGATGAGGAAATTGGGGGCCGAGGAGAGGAGCCAGGTTTGAAAATCTAAAAATCAAGTGTTTATTCATTCATTCGTATTGAACGGGGGTGGGAGGAGAGTTCTGTATGAAAAGTGCTGTCTTTCACTTTAAACCGGATTAATACTTTGATGCTGTGACTGCATTGGAATTCCGGATTTGTTTGTCCTGACTGGGAGAAATAGTTTCACAAACATAAGTCTATTTATATAATTGCGATTTTCATCACTTTTTCTAAAAACAAGCACCTCAGCTAGAATAGACAGGACTGCGAACAACTCTTCTCAGTTTCATACTCATTTCCGACGGAGTTATCCGAATGAATGGTGGAATTGGAGTAATTAACAATCAAAAAGCACCCCAACCTCCCATAGAGAATCAACCTAGAACCACCCCCACACACATGAAAATAGAACTCGCTTTGGGAGGAGACGAGGCCGGCATTCCACCGAACAAGTCCAATTGACAAAGTGTTTAATGAACAAATTGAATAGCGGCACCTATTCGAAAATTGAATATCATTGTGCATTGTGCACTGCAGTCAGCTGGAAGTTTGGGGAAATGCCGACCGAAGGGTCACTATCAATTGAATCATATTCGGACGACGACGACGACGACGACGACGACGGAGAGGCAAGATAATAAACGTTAAATTAAACAGCGATGCTTGATGGGAAAATGGACCCCGTGTCCCATGGGAAAAGATGGGAAATGGTGCTAAATTGGAAAAACTGTCCGCATTGGTTCGGCCTCGGTCCATCAGGACGGAGAGAAGGAGGATGGCAGCACACATACTATGGACAGGCGAAAATGCACCCGGGCACATTTCAATATTTGACAGGAAATGACATTTTATTCAATAATTCAGTGCCGCTTCAGAGCTGCCAGAATCTGCTGGTGTCCATTCGTTCGGGTTGACCCCCAGCGGACGCTTTGGAGTGGCCCTGGGAGAAATCCACTCACTGCTACGGAATCGAGATAGAGAAGTGACAGAAATGGATTTGATGTTGATTGGTGATTGGTATTAATTCCGGAACTGCGCACATCTTGCCGAGGAGCAGCTCTTGGGATCATCACTACTCATTCGAAGTTGGAGGAGCAACGGGGAGGCATCCGAATGAATGTCTCTGTTTCAAGTCCACCGAATGAAATTCAGATGAAATTGCACTCTGCTGAATTGAGCCCCATTTCGGTCTAGTGGTTTTAGCGGTTTTATGACCTCTAGACCGAAAAAAAAGAAGAGCAAACACGAACCTCCGAAACCGAATCGAGAAAAAGTATGCTAGCACAAAAAGAACCGCCACTTCACAGTTGAAGATGATGGTGGTTTTTTCTTTGCCTCCGTCACTATTTTCCGAAAGGGGGTCGAACGGGAACGGGAAATCTAATCTGCATGTGTGCAGTTTTTACTTGGCCCAACCTGTGTGAAAGAAAGTTCCTACGGTCCTTCCTCGGCGGTGGAGCTGTGCGGGAGTTGGAATCCAGTTTGAAAAAGAGCAATTTGCATAAAATGCAAACCAAGCCCGACAAAATTGCGGGAGGAACCGCGCCGAGAGTTGAAGTACTTTGGCAGAGTGGAACTACGTGTGATGTTGCGGGTTCTCCTGATGGTCTGGATCGGTAACCGCCAGAAGACAGGCAACCGGAGCTTCATCTCTGGTTCGAAAAACAGCGCCCCAGAGATGGCTGAGAAGGGGTGGGCTGATGGGGGGGTCACGTCAGTTTTCCCGGCTTGAGTGTGTCTTTATATTTTTCGTCTCAAAATTACATTCCAACCGAAAATAAGAAAGCCCGGCAAGGTGCAAGGCTTTAGTGGAGAAAATTGCATCGTTGCGACTCCATCAAGCCCGAATGACAATAAGAGACTGCAAATGAGAATTTTACTATCGTGTGTGATGGCTGCGCCGCTGCTGATTTGCAACAATAATATTACGATGCGGGCTGCGGAGCTGTGATTGCTTTTCTAATGGGGTCGAGCCTGTTGCCGGGGGATTCTCATGAATATGGTCCACCAGAAGAAGACAGTGGATGGGGTTCAAAATTGATGAATCTGAATGAGATTGTTTCAAATGCAATGTATTCGATGGAAGTGCCTAAGAAGTTATACTTGATAGAAGCCGCGAACCGAAAATTAATTTTCGACACCCTCTTCGAAAATCTGACGTGGTCAGGTTCAAAATGCACCCGCGAGCGGCATACCATCGATCGGCAAGCGTCGTGAAGCCCAATTCAAAGTAAATTTGGACGCATTCAAGTGATCATAACTCAAGAATTAAACAACACACACGGTTGATCAAAACGTCTAACAAAAGGGTATTTATCCAGCATTCAAACGATTTTAAACAAATTATTACATTTCACCGTTTCGAACGAACTGTCGCACTTTACTTGTGATCGATGCCATCATGATCTGCACAATCGCTGGTGACACTGTACCGGTGAACTTATTCCACTTTAAACGCATTTGTTGTACATTTGTCACTTCTTTACCGCATCCTCAAAGTTTTCGCTTTACAATTGCCCAATATTTTTCGATTGGTCTAAACTCAGGGCATTAATCTCTTTGGCGACGAAATTAACGTTGTTTGCAGCATACCATTCCTTAGAGTAGTGGCAGCTGGCTAGATCCGGCCAAAACATAACGTTGGTCTTTTGTTGCCGAATGAAGGGTAAAATCCGCCTTTTCAGACTTTCTTGAATGTAAACCTTCGACGTCATTGTGTGAGATGTGATGAAAACCTTGGTTTTAAGGCCACAACTGCATATTCCATGCCAAATCATTAGTGTCCGAGCAAACTTATCAGCAAAAATAAATTCATACCTGGAAGGGACATCCCCACGACCAGTTGCCAGGTAACAATTTCGTCCGGGTATTTTGACACATGTTTCGTCATCCATTAAAATCCAGCCATCAATTTTTGTCAAAACTCGTTCGTATAGTAATCGTGCTCGCTTTTAGGCCACTAAATTTTGTTTCAGAGAGCGATTCGGATGTTTACTGGCACAAAAAGACTCATATCCTTCTCTTGAAAGGATGTTACGCACGGTGAAAGGGTTGGAATCGTATTTCTTTGCCAAATCACGTATGGAGACACCTGAGTTGCCTTTCACGTACCACAACACCTTCCTCCTCGGCTCTTTGTCCCTAGTGCCACTTTGATGATAGATGCGCTGTGCTCTATCCACATTCAGAGTATCCTTGTAACGTTTCATTACAAGACACACCGTTGACTTTGGGAATTTTAACACTTTTGCTATTTTTGAGGCAGACTACGAAGGATTTTCCAGATGTTTGTGCACAAATAATTTTCTATTTCAAAGTTCCATGATTCGTTATTTCGAGATGCGTCGATCAATAGAGAAATTCTTTTCACCAATTTCTCGGTGAATGAAACATCAACAAATGCCTGTCAAACTTTTTTTTTGTTCCAACCACCAGGGACGCGGTGGTGTATCAAACCGTGCGTCCAGATTTACTTTGAATCGAACTGTAGTGTTACCAAGGATCGAAGGTTGAATTTGAAGGATTTGAAAACGATTAGGGCAAATTCAGGGCTGCCGGATTATGATACCGCCAAGATATTCAATGCCGTCGTAAGTATTCGTCTGCGAGACGGATTTCGATCTTTTCGTGCCAGCAAGCCACCAAACCGGACACTGAAGCAGAATCTAGTGGCCAAAAGACGTGGCCAGAAGTTGTAAACTTAGGTTCTTACGAAGTACAAAGGAAGCATCTTCATTGACGACGAAATGTACGTGAAAAGACTATGGGCAGCTTTACGGACAAAAGTTCTGTAAAGCCACTGGTTGAGGTGATGACCCTAGCAAGTTCTATTTCGCTTATAGCATAGCATAGCAATTTCCTTGAATACCTATTGTAGAGACGCTGGAATACTTGCTCAATAACTGACCAAGTCCTTATGATCAGCGCCCGAGCAGAAGCGAATAACTTGATAACTGGCCTTGGTATTTATGAGCTCAGATTAAGAGGTAAAATACCTGAGGATAATACCTTCGAATTGTTCCCACAATGTCATGCAAATACCGAATTGAGGTAAGACAATACCAAAATAATACCTGTCAGGTGACCAGATACTTACCCAGGTATCCGGAATATCAAGTTTAGTTATTCTAGAGACATTTTGCTTGCAATTCTTAGGTATTTTGCTTAGGTATTTTACCTCTTAATCTGAGCTCTTTAATACCAAGGCCAGTTATCAAGATCAAAATGAGGTATTCATATGCTTTTGTGTTCTGCTCGGGCGGCCCTACCCTATTTCGCTTATAGCAAGACGTAGATCAAGTTGTTAACAACCGAAAATCGGAGCAACAGGTTACGATTAGTGCAGGTAATTGCACAATAGCTTCAAAAAGGTACTTGAAGTACTTGGGGGCCCGAGTAACACATCCTCATCATGTAATGTTGAGAAAACTTCTATACAACCAAATCTAGTAGTATAAAAGTATTTTCAACCGTTATAAAACTAGTGTGTTGTTTGGAGGTTGCGATCGACGACAAGCTGTCCTTTATCAACTACGTCGATTACGCCTGCAAAAAAGCCTCGGCGGAGAAAGGGAGCAAGCGTAAGCTTCTGACCAGTGTCGCTTTATCCATACTAAGGCCATGCGGGCCGGCATGGATCACTGCTTTGAGTACTAAGAGCTACCTAGGTATGCTCGAGAGTACACACAGGCTTATTTGCCTAGAAGTGGTTAGTGACTACCGAACGGTATCACTCGACGCGTCCTAGTGGGGATGATGCCGATAGGCATCGTCATAACGTTTGCATTAAAAAAAAATGGATATACATTGCCGATTTTTCATTTTCTTTGTGCTTGCCTTCAGCGGGGCAGACACCAGCCCAGCAAACGTCGTCTATAGAATGTGTCGTGACGAAAGTGCGTGGAATGCGTTTAACGTAGCCATTATGCAAATCATGTCGGCTCTACCGCCAAAATGGCGAAAGAATCAAGTAGCGAGTGGTTGACTGGAGTAGCGAGTTGTCGTTCTCGGGGAATGTTCCAACGTCGGGAAACTCTCCATCGTTTTATGGTAGATTCGCAGTCGGGGACTACTCGAGTAGAATGCATCAGTATGTGGGAGCTGAATGGCTCACCGTGGTTCGGTTTCGGGAGAACTTCCACTGCTGGGGAATCCTACACCGGAGTTGGGTAGACTACACATTTCACTCCAGTAAAATTTTGACAATAGATTGTCAGGCACTCGACACTGAAGAAGTCTGTGATTCGCAGACGAAATAAGCCTATCTGTCATAAGATAAGCTATCTGTGGTGGAATATAACGGAATTTGCTCGCGTTTACTAGTGATAGTTCAAAAAAGTGTTTCAGTTTTTTTTTCTTTTTAGAAAAAGTGATCAAGTGAAGTGTTAATTTAAATTTTCCTAGTTTTTCAAAAGATTGTTATTTCCTTACTTTCTTTACAGTTTTAAAAGCATTTACGTGTTGAGATGAGTCGGTTTGATTGTGAACAGACGTCAAGTTTGGGGTAGTATTATACTTTCTATTTTTTGCTAGAATTGGAAGCCGAGGAGTCATTTGCACTTACAAGAGAAAGCACTGGGATGATGGATAGCAGGATTGGGTGACAGCAGAGTTCGGTTTGGTAATCGATAAGCTGTCTAGTGAACTACTGGAATATAAGTTCTGCAATAAGCAAGATGAACGACCTAAAGAGCAATCTATACCTTGAATTACAATTGAAGGATAGAGTCCCTAGAAGCATTTAGTGCCTTCAGTCAACTTTATGTTTCTATTGATATCCAAACTCATCTGTTTATTACCATCCGGGGGAGACTTGGTCCTATACCCAATGATTTCATTATCTCCAATCCGCTCAACCAATCGCAAAGTTTTGTGTTATAGTGGGTGGAATATTATAATTTGAGATAACCCAATGTAGACATCCTTCAAGTTTGGCAGATCGACAGGCAATCTGTGGGTAACCACCTGGAAAGGTCTGTATCCACATTAATCCGGACACCTTCAAATAATTGTAACTTTTGAAATATTTCACGTAGGAATGACAAATTTCACTGTGGTATAGCTGAGAGTCTATGATTAAAAATGCTATGATTGTAAACATCATTTCATGTTTAGTATTCAAGATGGCGACGAAAGAAAAACAAGTGCGCGAGCGAATTTTGTACGGACGTTCGGCAAATCCTGACTTGTCAATACGGGACCTTGCAAAAACATTGGATTTGCCTAAATCCACTGTTCACGATGTGTTCAAATCATTTTTGGAACGCTTGACGGTGGAGAGGAAACCGAGAAGTGACAAAAACATTGGACGCGCTGATCCTGTCATGGACCGAAAGGTGAAAAGGATATTAACGAAAAACCCAAATCTCTTCATTCGTGGCTCGTAAAATAGGGATGTCGCCTGGTTTTGTCCAATAATCAAAACAACGTTTGGGACTTAAGTCGTATAAAGTAAAAACAGTTCCATATCGCAACGACAAACATATATATATTTGAACATACATACATGAACATACAAACATACGAATATTTGACGAAGTTTTCATGCGTTGTTATGGACGATGAAACTTATGTCCTGGAGGATTTCAAGCAGCTTCCAGAGCTGGCTTTTTATACTGCTATGGCCAGAAATGCTACAGCTGAGCATTTCAGAACGAAGAAGGCATCGAAATTTCCCAAAAAATACCTTGTGTGGCAAGCAATTTGCACGTGTGGCAAAAAGAGTAAATCTTTCGTCACTACAGGCACAATCAACAAGGAGATCTATCAGAAAGAGTGTCTGCAGAAGCGATTGCTACCCTTCATCAAAAGTCACAAAGAAAAACCTTTGTTCTGGCCCGATTTGGCATCATGCCACTATGCTAAAACTTTGATGGAGTGGTACCAAGCAAATCAAGTGAACATTGAACCAAAAACCTCAAACCCGCCAAATTGCCCAGAGCTACGACCAATCGAGAGATATTGGGCTCTGATGAAGCGGAAGCATTCTGGAAAGAAGCAAGGAATCAAAGTCATCAAACATTTCCAGCAAACTTGGACAAAGACGGCTTCTACAATTTCTGAAGAGTCTGTACAAACCTTAATGGACGGAGTTAAGCGCAAAGTTCGAAAATTTTATGCAAATACCGAATAACTATGTTTTGTCTTCACGAATTGTTCAAACACATCCCATGAATCTAAAATAAACAACTACGACGGAAATATAATGCGAAATTTATGTTTTATTCATGTTTTGAGGTGTCCGGATTATTGCGAATAAAAACCTTAGTCCTAAACAGAACTAAATCCCCACCCCCAAAAAAAAAACCACCAAAAAACCCCCAAACAAAACCCCACCCCCCCCCCCCCCCCCCCCCCCCCCCAACCCCAAAACAAATAATAAGAAATCTACATCTCTTTTTCTACATATCCACTAAACATTCACACTCTCCATAATTCGCACTTATACTCACCAGACTACGAATAGGCCATACCAAACTTACAAATGCATACCTACTTGAAAACTCGAACCCGCACAAATGCACGAAATGCAACGAAAGACTATCCATCAAGCATATCTTAGTAAATTTCCCAGGATACGATGAGGCTCGCAAAAAATTGGACTCCAACCCAATATAATAGAGGCGCTAGCTGACGACAGCAACCAAGCAAAACAAGTTTTGGAATTCTTCAAGGAAATCGCGCTGATTGATGCGAAATGACCCTTTACGCAGCTGAAAAATTACTATAAAATACAACGACGGCAACCAAATGTCACAGTCAATCAACTATCTATAACATGGAAGACTCAGATTCAAAAAAGGAAGATGTTATGCAGATTGGTGACCAGCAGGTTACCGTCATCGAGAGCCAGGAGGTTCACACGGAGTTTCATCTGCAACACGAATGAAAGCTGACAATAATCATGGCCGCAACACTTACCCTCCTGGCGCTGAATGTCATCAAAATTGCCTGGAAGTTTTGCAAAAAGCAAGGTTTCAAAACCTCAGTTGCTACCATACAGCAACAGGTATAATCAACATGGAAAGAAGTATCACAACGACGTTAGAAGCACCGAGATGAAGAAGAAAATATAATGTTTTAGAATAATAGCAATTAAGAAGTGTTTCTCAAATATGTAACCAGACTCGAATAAAATTTTAAAGAGTCTATAATTCAATAAAAAAAAAAATAAGGACGTGTACGAGAAAGAATGTCTGCAGAAGCGATTGCGACCGTTTATCAGAAGTCACGACTCTCCAGCTTTGTTTTGGCCTGATTTGGCTTCTTGCCACTATGCGAAATCCGTCCGGGAATGGTATAAGGTACAAGAGGTCAAATACGTGCCAAAAACAGCCAATCCACCAAACTGTCCAGAACTTCGCCCAATAGAGAAGTACTGGGCTCTAATTAAGCGGAAACTCTTCGAAACTAAGAAGAAAGCAAATGGTACCGATGATTTCAAGAGAAGATGGAGAATCGTCCCGGCGGGCGTATCTGAGAATACCGTACGGAACCTGATGGCGGGTGTACCACAGAAAGTTCGAGAATTTTACAGAAAGAAGGATTGACATCTTAATCAACTGTTTCTTATGTAGATACAACTCTATTATTGTGAAATGAACAATCGGTTTTGTTGAATTATGATTTTTTTTTGCTGCCATTATGTTGGTGTCCAAAATTGAACGTGGACAGGCTTGAGTATGAAAAACCGACGTGTTGGGAATAGTGGCTTTGAAAACACGAGCCGGAGTCACAAATTAGAGTTTTATTTGGAATTTGAACAAATACATCGCTTATGAATTTCAGCATATTATTTGATCAACTCATTCCTCCACCCTGAGATCCACAGACACACAGAATGTTTTCTTTATCCGGTCCCAACAACGGAACGCAAATTCCTAATTACGTCAACTCATTTGTCATATAAATAATCAAATGACCGCTCACTCTCTTGAACGGAGACACTGGCTATCTTCATAGGTATCACTTCTGCCTTGCGAGGAGGGAAGTTGGTCCGATTTTCCGCAAGTTGCGAATGAAAAGGAAGCGACCGAGAAACAACCCGCCATGTCATGACAGATCGCATAACTTATTAAAATCTCATTACCAACAATAATCTGAATAATGTTGTTCGGTGGATACTGCAAGCTCGGAGGACGAGTAGCTTATTCTCCTCCCTCCCCTATTGTTGCCGAGTCCAGTAACAACGACAAAGGCGAATCATTGGTAAAGTTTGCTCGATATCGATATATCCGAATGAGTTGTGGCCAAATAAGAATAGTAATATAAATGCAATTAATCATATTGAAATAAATAAGCTGGCTTCTCGTAAGAACGTTATTCCTTTTCGACGATGATTCGCAGAAAGTTGTTGGGGTGTACAAATCATAATTTCACGGTAAAATATTTACGGCTCTATTTTTCCCGTTTCGATCGACCATTCGACTATCGACAACCGTCCAGATTTAATTCCATTACGGCAGCCGGGAAGAGAGTGGACTAAGCATGTTACTTACACAAACTGTCTGTTATTCGACAAATTATACCCCGCTTAGAGAGGAAGCGGGGGGAGGGGATTCATTCTTCGGTTGATTCCGAAAAGCCAGGTGACAAGCAGAGCAGGGCTGGCTTGCATCCTCTCCGGACCGATCCGTAAAATTGAAAACTGCGGGACATCCGACGAGGATGGTGGCGGTAGATGTGTCACTTTTACATTCATTTCAATACAACAATACGGGTCGGTTCTGCCGACATCAGCAAAAGTAGCTCAAGCTTTGGCCATGTTTTTGTTCGGTACATGTACACGTTTGTGTGTGTGGATGTGTGGGAAGGAGGATGTGACAATCAGACAGGCAGTGGTAGGTTTGCCAAAGGACAAGATTTACCGTTGTTGTCTGCCCCGTGTGCCAAAGTGTGGCGTACACAGCATCAGAACAGCCCATATCTCCACAGCAGAAAGCACAACATCCGAAGCTACACTGTGACATGACAGAAGTGATTTTCGGGACTGCTACACACACCTACACGGGATTTCCACCTTCCCGGATTTCCCGGAATTTGTGCAACGACCAAAGGTTTCCGTTCGTGCTGATTTCGATTTAAATCTCTCTGGCTGTGTCGCTAAGCCGAACAAATGCATGTTTTATTTTGTCATCAGAAAACTGGTCTCAGATCTTTAAATCCCATCATCTGCACATAAATTGTTTCAACCGACCTTATCAGTAACGGAATCTAATTGATTCCAACCACACACACAAAAAAAAAGTTCAATCCACATCCTGTTTCCTTTCACATCACATCACATCACTGCACACACCAGCAGCAGCAACAGCAGCGCTTCACAATTGCATTAAACTGTCAAAGAAGAAACTGATATCGGAGGCACACAAAAAAAAAATTCAAAACCCTCCTTCCGCCCTTTGAAATTCCATTTTTGCCCGCATCCGGTCGTCCATGTATGAGCAAACACCAGATGGTTTCCATTCCGGCAAACTCCGGATCTATCGGTTTTGTTTTAATCGATTCCACCACCTCCACCTGCTGCCATCTGTCATCCCAGTTTTGACACAAAACCCATCGTCCATCACTTTCTAAATCGATTATTGCCAATCGATTCAGTTTGGCTTTCCCTCCTGCTGCGGTGCCACCAGAATCGGTCATCATCCGGAGTGTGGAAGAACTACTGGCCCCGATCTCGCCACGTTGCTATTACGTCACAGTTCGCATTGCTTTGGCTTGCATTTTTAAGGCATTTTTTATCAAATTTGCAATTTTTATCATTTTCCGAAACTCTACACGGGAAATCGCTTGGATCCCGCTTTCGGAGAAGTTGAAAGTCGATGGGCAACCGTGTGCCACATTTCTCCCCCCAATAGCGGTGAATTGGATCTGCTGACGGTGCAAAACCCTCCAGCTTGTCCACCTTCATCCACAAAGGCAAAGTCAGAGCCAAGAGTGTAAGACCGGAACATCGATAGTCAATGAATTGTAAATTTTTCCACAAAAAACGGGGGGACCCCCCCCCCCCCCGGTGGGCCCGGGGGGCCTCTTTTCATTTTTTTGACGTTGGACTGCGGGGTTTTCTTTTGCCGTTTTATCACCGATATTTTGAAGATTGTTTGGATTCTCATCGAAGGGGATCGTAGTGTGCTTTGATCGCGAGTGGATTTCTTTTACGTCAGTTGATAAGTTTTGTTGATTTTCACCTTCTAGTGCATTTTGGAATAATTATTTCAAGAATTGAAGTGTTTGATACTGAAGATATCGAAGATACTGAACTAAGTGGCGTGTTTATCGGTTGTGTTGATAATGGAACCACGGAATGCTGTTCCGCAGATTGATGGAGCCGGCACCGGAGGTATAGGCATTTCAGTACTGGGGGTGCTTCCACGGTTTTTCGACCGTGAAGGAGAGTCCACATCAAGCAGGAGGGCCGAATTCAATTTGGGAACTTTCTGCCATTGTAATGGAGAATTTTCCGGGACGTGATGTGACCAATCTCTACTTAACGCTGAAATTTAACTGCTTTAGCGTTTTGCTCCCTTTTGAAATCCTTGAGCCAACAAGTAGATAGATATGAGATAAAGAGAGGTTTTAGATTCATTGGAAAGCCAGTAATTGACTGACTGACTGACTGACTGACTGACTGACTGACTGACTGACTGACTGACTGACTGACTGACTGACTGACTGACTGACTGACTGACTGACTGACTGACTGACTGACTGACTGACTGACTGACTGACTGACTGACTGACTGACTGACTGACTGACTGACTGACTGACTGACTGACTGACTGACTGACTGACTGACTGACTGACTGACTGACTGACTGACTGACTGACTGACTGACTGACTGACTGACTGACTGACTGACTGACTGACTGACTGACTGACTGACTGACTGACTGACTGACTGACTGACTGACTGACTGACTGACTGACTGACTGACTGACTGACTGACTGACTGAGACCATCAATTCTATCATCCACGTACAAAACTCATCATTTTCGTCATAATACGTTGTTTTATCAATAAAACCCGTTTTACTCATCAATCATACGTGATAGAAAAAATACGTGAGCACCAATGAATTCGGAAAGGTCCATTCTATAAAATTCAAGCTCAACATTCAAAGGGTGGATCCAAAATCCAACATTCCACAGCAGCAATACAGAATATAAAAAAATTATCAATTCAGGAAGCTATTTTCCCATTTTCAAAACGTTCCAAACTAATGGTGTTAAAGAAAAAAATGCGTCTCTATTCTCACGATGCTGGTTTTTATGAATTTTATGTTTTTGCCTGTTTTTGAAACCAACAAATCAAGGGGAAATGGAAGCTTATATTCGTTCACTTTTTTCTCATAGTCAAAAAAAAAACAAAGTATATGTGGATTGAAATGACTTTAAAAATGTTTTTCGTAATTGGAATGAACTCACCAATCTCTACTTATCGATGCAACTGAACTGCCTTAAAGTTTATGCTCCCTTTCAAAAATCTTGAGTCTACAATTTATGGAAATGCTTTTAGCTGTAAACGAACCCGTTCCAATATGTTTATTCAAATACACATGCTCTTTGAAATTGTCATTGTATTTACTAGGAACAGCAAAATCAATTTCTGGAAAACCAGTCGTCGATATGTTCAACTTGATCATTGATCTAGTAATAAGTTTAATCGAAGTCAAGCTTTTGTTATAAATTTATATGAAACATTATTATTCGCCTTATAAATATGAAACACCTGAAGAAAACGTTCAAATTTGGTATAGTCATATTCTGCAAACAATAACGCGACAAAAAAGGAAAAGTGAGAGATTGTTATTCGGAAAACAATTCCTACGGAGAACTTTCTTTAAGAGTCGTATTAACGTAACTTTCAGCATGACACTGGTTCGTTGCGCCAGGGAGACGACTTACATATTGAACCCATCAACACATGGGCTGGGAAAAATGGCTTTACTTCCCTTCCGTAGGAATACGTAATCAGAGTTGTGAGTCTCAGAAAATAGCACCGACTGGAATTGATACCAGATTGACTGTGGTGATAGGTAACCAAGCAACATCATTGGCGCCGCCTCTACAGTGAACTTATAGACAGTGTTATCAGAAGCCTTAGTTGCCAACTCGGAGGAAGAAAAATGCTTTTCCAAGTTTCAAGATGCTCTCTCGTGGTTTTACCCGCTTCTCAAGGTTAGCAAACCAAGCGGTTGTGGAAGCTGATCTTAGATTACGATTTACTTTTGATCGATTGAATTTCAGTCTACTTAGAGAGGAAATTCTGAAAACTGGCAACGAAAGTGATATAGTTGTGGATTGAAAAAAAAAACTATATTTTAAAAAATCGGAAGGGTCTCACTGAAATCTTCTTTCCTATGTAAGGTTTGTGCTTCAAACAATTTTCTGATTTTGCACATCGTACACTTGAACGCGGTAATATGGGGTGAATAAACGTTTTTTACATACTTTAGATCATGATTGACGTATTAATTTGACTTAGTTGAATCGGTTTGAAGAATGAACTCGTTGTACAGATTAAAGTTATGATCGCAAAGGCCTCTGAAGGGAAGTCAACAGAAATTTAAGAAGAAATCCAGAAGAAAATCTTGTAGAAATCTATACCAAAATTCGATAGCAAAACAGTTCAATATTCAGTCATTCTGTTGCAAACGTGGCGTATGCTGACGTTTGTATTACTTCTGGGCGCTGTACCACCCGGCACACCATTCAACCAGATTTGAAGCCAAACTAACTGCGACGACGGAATTCCACCTGTGGAGGTTCAATAGAATGATGATTTTGTCATCGAGCTGATCACTGAAGCTGTTTTTCAGGTACGTTCCGCTTTTAAACATCTATGATATTGTGAATCACTAAATACGCGTCAATCAAGCATTGCACATACGCTTGATTGAAAGTTTCAGTATGTCACTACTGGAGCGGGGCTTATTGCGTACGAAGATAGCTTCGGAATGCTTGCGTTCTTGAAATGGGCTATTGGAGTCGCGGTAGAGCTGTCACCTTCTAATCCCCGGATTTAAGATTTTTGCAGCTGTAAACAGCAAATATGAAACAGTTGCAGGAAGATTCTATCCATAATACCGCTGCCAGACAGTGGGAATTAGATTGTAAACACACACACACACACACCCCCCCCCCCCCCCCCCCCCCCCCCCCCCCCCACACACACACACACACACACACACACACACACACACACACACACACACACACGTGATGTTCCAACAGGTCGTCAACTTTATGGTGAACTTATGCCATTTCGTTTACTAGTATCGTGTTTTATAGGAAACTAATCGTATATTTTAACTTTCCAGGTGACAATGAGATGTGAACTCAATTGTGTTCTAGTTCGGAATCATTCTAGGCTTAAAACAGTTTTCCCTTACGGTTTTGTGTAAAGGAAGACTAAACTTTGCCAAAGTGGAGACAAACGGTTTCACGATGAGGGAGGAACTCGCAACCAGAGTTGCCAGATATACCGGTGTTTCGGTATTTATACTCGGTAAGCAGAAAAGGTTCACTAAATACTTATTTCTAGATTTCATTCCGATGAGTACAGATTTTTTCTGTTTATTTTAAAGTCGCTCGTTTCATCTCGTACTGTTATTATAACTATCGGCAACATAAATGTCATCAAGATAAATTTCAATCATGAAATAACAGCTCAGCCTGGTCAGCTTTCAAACTTCTTCCGTATTCTAATTGACAGAGATATTCGCCGAAATTCAGTCAAAATTTAAAAAATGGCTCAATATAAAGCCTGCAATCGCATTATCAATTGAGTGTTTCTCCTATGAACGTCGAGAAAATTTCAAGATCTCCTAAAAATCATCTCACTTTTTCTACCGATTGACTACAAATTTCTCCTCCTTTTTGACTGGGTAAAATCTTTTTGAAAACCTCGCAAGTCCAAGGATTCACGTAGGTATTATTTAAACTATTTAGACTTCAAGCGAAGAGGATCGAAGTGTGCTATGATTGCGAGTGGATTTGGTTTTACTTCAGTTGATAACTCTTGAATAATTTTTCAAAAGGACATAAGTCGCAAAATGTTAACAAACGCGTTGTTAATGGCATGTTTTTACAAAATCATGTATATATGCCCATATTTGATGAACTTTTTGATAGATTATTGATATTTGATTATTGATTTTGATATTATACGTTAGCACTAAATCAAAATTATGAGCCTAGATTAGAACTCCAAGCAGCAGTAGTTGGCGCCAGGCTATCGCGATCTGTTTCGGAAGCATTATCAATCCGAATCACACGTCACTACTACTGGTCGGACTCGCAAGACGTATTCTACTGGATCAACTCCGACCACCGGCGTTACTCGCAGTTCGTCGCATTCCGGGTCAGTGAAATCCTGTACACTACGGAAATGAATGATTGGAGATACGTCCCCACGGATTTAAACGTAGCGGATGATGGAACGAAATGGAAGCGGCTTCCAGATTTGTCTTCGAGAGCGAGATGGTTCAACGGCCCCGAATTTCTGCAACACCAGGAATCTGACTGGCCCCGTTCATCTATCAAAGTTAACAATGCCGATTTGGAACTTCGACCTTGCGTGTTGACACACTTCATCGTTTCAGAGTCAATAGTTTGCGCAAACAAGTTTTCCAGCTGAAAGCGGTTAGTGAATGTAGTCGCCTTTGTTCAACGGTTTCCCATTAATTGTAAGTTGAAACACCTGAAAAAGCCAATCGTTAGAGGACCATTCTCCGAACAGGGAATATTTTCTGCCGAATCGTATTTAATTCGCCAAGCTAAACAAGAAGCATACGCAATGGAAATAGCAGTTCTTCGGATGTCACAGCAATGCTCGGATCAACGTTCCACTCCGATACCAAAATCAAGTGCGTTGTACCAGAAAACGCCTTGGATAGACCAAAACGGGATACTAAGGATGCGTGGACGTATCGCTGCTTGCCACTACGCAACCGAAGATGCCAAGTACCCTGTAATACATTCCCGTGACCACCACATCACCAAGTTAATCGTAGCACACTATCACCACAAATATCACCACCAGAATCATGAGTCCGTGATCAACGAGCTTCGTCAAAAATACAGCGTTCCGAAACTTCGCATTATCTACAGCAATGTGCGACTCCATTGCCAACGCTGTAAGAACGACCGAGTGATCCCGCGCCCGACAATCATGACCGACTTGCCCGCAGGCCGACTTGCCGCTTTCGATCGCCCATTCACCCATTCACCCATGTTGGCGTCGATTTCTTCGGGCCGTACGAGATCGTCATTGGCCGACGAGTCGAAAAACGATGGGGAATGCTTGCTACCTGTCTCACAATTCGCGAGATTCATATCGAAGTCGTCCACTCACTCAATACCGATTCGTGCATCATGGCAATTCGGAACCTCATTTCACGGCGCGGTGAACCACGGGTTATTTATAGTGATCGTGGCACAAATTTCATCGGTGCAAATCGGGCGATGAAGGAAGCATATGAATCAATAGACAAGAATGAGCTGATGAAGGAGTTCGTGGATGCCGAAACGAGCTGGGACTTCTTGCCTCCATCTTCCCCACACATGGGCGGTAGCTGGGAGCGCCTAATTGGTTCTGTAAAGAAGAATCTGATGGCGATCTTACCAACACGGAAACTGACAGACGAGGTGCTGCGTAACCTGTTGACCGAAGTCGAGAACACGGTTAACTCTCGTCCCTTGACGCATGTTCCTGTTGACGACAATTCAGCTCCAGCCCTGACACCCAACCATTTTCTTCTCGGTTCGTCTAATGGAGTGAAACCACTATGCACGTTCGATGACAGTGGTGTTGCGTTGAGACAAGGTTGGCGGTTATCACAAGTTCAAACTAACATGTTTTGGAAGCGCTGGGTGAGCGACTACTTGCCAGAGATAACTCGACGTACCAAATGGTTCACCCACACAAAGCCGATAGAGATCGACGATGTAGTAGTGATAGCTGACCCGAGGATGCCTCCTATCCACTCAGCCTGGACGATACGGCCAACCCAGATCAGCTACAGTGAGGACGTCAACTGGCATCTACGAGCGACCGGTGGCCAAGTTAGCTATTCTAGATATGCGGCGGGCAGCGGAGAAAATTGACCAAGCGGTCATCGTACCTGGGGGGACTGTTGGCGATTACACGCCACCGCGCCTCTATGATATCGGTGTCTATAGTCGATCGATGATCGTACCTTTCGACAATAGATACGGTGAGAATGGAACGGCAGTAAATGACAGTTCTCATTGTCATACGGTGAGTCATGCAAGACGAAGAAAACAAAGGGAAAATAATGAGATCAGCAAAACTAGGAGCTCGTGTGAATTCGTATACTAATATTTATAGTTGAAACTTAAATTTATTGTTAAAATTCAGTGAAATCAATGTTATAATTTACGAGGTAAGCTAAAGGCTATAGAAATTATTCGAATCTATACTACTTATATAACTATATTTACACAGTTGAGCTTAAACCTATTGAACTTACGATAACCTTAAATCTACGTTTATCGTGATCCGTGGTATTAGTGAGTAGGTAAACACTATAATTTATTTCATGCATACTTATGACTAAACTTACTACAAAACGGCAGGTTATTACGGATTAAACGACTTGAGCCAGACCTGATTATTGACCACACAGAGAGCAAAAATACTGTAATCGGGATTAAACGTAAGTCGCCTTAAATGATCAATATTAACAATAACATTTTCTTAGACAAAACACAGAGAATTGTAATGTAATGTTTTTCCTACAGGAAAATAATAATTATCCGGATAGGAATCTAAAGCCCAGTTTCCGTTGTTTCATTTCCGGGATTATTGTTACGGAATCTCCCGAGCTTGTTGGCAATCTCCAACATTACCACTTGCTGTCTTCTTCTTTTTTTCAAGTTGGATTCATCTATGGCGTATCATTTTGATGAAAGTAACATGGCATCTATCATAATGACTTATCAAAATGACGTATTATCTTTTTCTATTGCAGACCGTTGTAAAAAACATTTTTCTAAATGAAACTTGCATTTCCTCTCCTAGTGTGATTTTTAAGCACAGTGATGTAATATATTGTACTAATTTCCAGTTTCCAAATTCGTCCAAATGTTACTTACGTCCATTTGAAAAAGTATTCGAGAATTTTCGATTTTCAGCTACTTTGTGTATCTGGGAATATTTGCGTCAAGAATTAAAGTGTTCGATAGTGAAGAAAACCAAGTACAATGGTCCACCACAGTCCATGCTGGCCAAGGGCTGGCCGGTTTATCGGTTGTGTTGATTATGGAACTACGGTTTGCCGTATCACTGATTGGTTATGTCGACTTCGAAGATATATTCCTTTCAATACTGGGAGGTTGCTTCGATTTTTTGACCCTGAAGGATGGTGTGCGGACTCCGTTGTCAAGCAGGAGACCCAGATTCAATTGGGGACCTTTTTTTCATGGTGAAAGATACTGATCTGTGACCTGGTATTTCAACCGGTAGTCAACTTCTTGGTGAGTTTGTGCCATTTTTTCTGGTAGTTTTGTGTTTTAGAGGTAATCAATCGTATATTTTATCCTTTGGGGTTTAATTTTTTGATAGAACGCAACTCTGGACAATTTGAGGGGTTGATACCTTGCTCTATAAAATCGAAATAATTCTGCTGATACCATTCTATGAACTTGTGGCTAGCTAAGTCAGGCCAGAACTTCAAGGGACCTTCGTGCGATTGAATGAATGGCAAAGTTATTTTCTGAAGACACTCCTCTATGCAAACTTGTCCATGCAAAGTCGCTCCAGAGATAAAAACAAAAATCAAAATTTGGTCGACTTAAACTTGACGCATTTCCTTTCATCGTGCATCAACAATATTTGCACACCCCTCATTTTAAAGATGTGTGCGTGTAGCATCATGCCTTCATTTTGAATTTTGAGATTAGCACTTCAGTTATCAAAATGTCGTCGAAGGGAGAGAAGCAACGCATCAAAATTTTGCACGTGCATGGCGAAAATCCAAACTACTCTCACTCCAAGTTGGAGAAATTGTTTAATGTGGCTAAATCAACTTTTACCAACGAATTAAAAGTGTTCGGTGAACGTTTGTCGACAGCAAGGAAAGCTGGATCGGGAGGAAATCGAAAGCCGGGGGCCACAGCGGCTGTTTCGGGCGGAACCCCAACCTCGCCGTCCGAGATGTCGCAAAGAAGCTGGGAGTGGCGCCTTCAACCGTGGATAAAGCTAAAAAACGAGCTGGACTGTCGACTTACAAGAAAATGGTGACTCCAAATCGCGACGATAAACAAAACACGTCGGCCGAAGCACGATCGCGAAAGTTGTACACAACGATGCTGACGAAGTTTGATTGCGTGGTACAGGACGATGAAACTAACGTCAAGGCAGACTTTAAACAGCTTCCTGGACAGGAATTTTATACGGCAACTGGACGGGGAAAGTTGTCAAATATTTTCAAGCACATTAAACTGTCAATGTTCGCGAAGAAATATCCGGTTTGGCAGGTCATCTGTACCTGTGGCTTGAAGAGCAACATTTACAGGAAATCAGGAAATTTATCTGAGCGAGTGCCTACAAAAACGTCTACTGCCTTTCCTGAAGCGACACAATTCTTCCGTTCAAGTGGTGCCCAATGATAAGAACTCTTCCAACACGCCAGAGCTCCGCCCAATCGAACAATATTGGGCCATCGTCAAGCGGAACCTTAAGAAGACTCAAAAAGCTGTTGTGAGCGAGCAACAGTTCAATGCAAACTGGCGTTCTGCGGCGAATAAAGTGGACAAGGAGACTGTACAAAATCTTATGGCAGGTGTTAGCTTATTTGAATATTTTTCCTATATTCTGTTAACTGAACTTGAAAAAGAAAAAGAATTTGACTTATTAATAAAAACTTTGATCGACTCACACACATTACTGTTTGACCAAATTTTGATCGGAACACCTTAAATTCTCACAATGACTTCTCGTTTCTCTGATTAAAAAAAATCGAATCACTCTGATCCAACCAAACTCAATCAGATTCAACCAGAAATAATAATGTTTTTGTCAGATAGGAATAGAATATAACATACAAACAAAAAATTACTGCATTAAAATATTATTTGAATTTTAAATTCTAGCATACTCTCAAGCATGAGATCAAGTACCTTAACTTACCAATCAGACGACGGCCGGCGTGGCGTTCTGCTGTACACAGAAGTTGTTTCCATTGTAATCGGTCCATGGCTGTACCTCGCCAGCCTCGCTGTCTGCGGAGGGTCCGCAGGTCGCCTTCTACTAGATCAATCCACCTTGCTCGTTGCGCGCCTCTTCTTCTTGTACCTGTCGGTTCGTTTTCGAGAACCATTTTCACAGGGCTGTCGTCCGACATTCTTACGACATGCCCAGCCCATCGTAGTCGACCGATTTTTTCGATGTGTACGATGGGAGGTTCTCCCAGCAACTGGTGCAATTCGTGGTTCATTCGCCTTCTCCACATCCCGTCTTCCATCTGCACTCCACCGTAGATCGTACGCAGCACCTTCCGTTCAAAGTCTCCAAGGGCGCAATGGTCCTCCACTAGCAATGTCCATGTTTCGTGGCCGTAGAGAACTACCGGTCTAATTAATGTCTTGTAAATGGTCAACTTTGTGGTTCGGCGAACATTGTTCGATCTTAGCGTCGTTCGGAGTCCAAAGAAGGCACGATTGCCAGTCATAATGCATCTTTGTACTTCTCTGCTGGTGTCGTTATCGGCGGTCACCAATGAGCCCAGATACTCGAATTCGTCTACTACCTGAGATCAAGTAGCCATCCTTAATTTTAAAATATTTCAAATCCGAACTAATCTGAAACCTGGAAAAAATACGGTCCTATTTCCTATGGAGCGGGGGTTTTTTTTTAATTAGTTTTTCTTTCTATTAAGTTATTTTTTGGTATGGAGGATACATGTTTCTACTCAATATCAGCGCATCCCATTCCTACTACTCACAAACTTTAGACTAGAGCGCGGCGAGGTGTATATGCCGTGTTTGAACTCTTTGAACTTTGCAAACAAGGAGCTAATTCGAAAACAATGATGCAAGGATCTTGTTAATGACTCACCAAACACTGGTACTGATATAAACCACATGGAAAGGTTTATTCTAAAGGTGTTTCCTAAGTGGGCCCTCCGCCTCCCATTTCTAATATACCTGCCAGTCATCGTCTGTATTAAGTAACACTTTTCTGTGACTATGTGCTTCACTTCGAACAGTCTGATAATTACCCCGATCAAAACATTCACCCTCTTCGAAAATGTTGCAATGACATTGACTTATTATACCATTAGCAAACCAGGTATTCTGGTTATTCATTCCATAAAACAAATGGATAAACAACAACATAAGTTGCCACGAAAATGAAAAGTGTACTTTTAGTCGTTTCGCTCAAATTTAAAATAAGAAGTCTAAGAGTCAATTGCTACATAATCCACCGAATCAGTGAAAAATTGACTAGAATATGTGATACTTTCAGTACTAGTTAAATGATTGGTCTCACATGTATGTTTATAGCATGAGATAAGCCCTCTTATCGTCGACAAGGATGACAATTTGACTCACGAGAGGGGATCTCCGAAAGCTTTTGAATATTTATATGAATATTGATGGAATTTTTACTACTGAATAAAAAATCCGTCAAGATCCAAGTGCTGTCAAGAGCTTTCAAAACTAGAAACGCAACTGTTTTTGAAAAGAATCGACATAATACTAAGTGAAACATTCTTAAGTGGAAGAATAAACATTTTAGAAGTGGAGACAAACAATTTCTTGACGAAGGAGCGTTACAAAATATACCGATTTCTCGGTATTTATACCTTATTTGTATATTTCCTTAAAATATCGTTTGTTTAGGTTTTGAACAAATTAATACCGATTCTTTTTTGTTCATTTAATAGTTACTCACTACATACCTTACTGTAACGTTTGCATTTAAAAAAATGTAGTTTTTTCAGATGGTGATAAAATAAAAGCTCAGACAGATAATTGCTTTTGATGAATTTCCCATGGAAGGTAATTATTTAAGCTTACTTGGAAAAAAAATCCTACGCCCTTACGAGCGGCCTTCCGGCAGTTAACCGGAACATTCGCTATGGCGGACGAAAACATGCGTGAAGGCATGTTTTTGAGTTCTTTCTTCGTTTTATTTGTCAATTCCTCCGCAGTTTTCGCGACAAAATTGTTGGAGTAGATCTTACGCTTCAAGTTGGCCCAGACATTCTCGATGGGACGCAGCTGGAGGACATTGGGCGGGTTCGCCAACTTGGGTACCGCATCGATATTGTACTAAAGAACTCCTCGAAAGTTTTATAACGGCGCTGTAATAAATGAAAGAGAGCGAGACAGGAGAGAATCACTCATTGTTAGATTCGCCCTATTGGAAAAAGTTCCTAGAAATGTTAGAGGTGCGCTTGAGTGATTTTGTTGCTATTGATGGAGTTGATATTGATCAATCAAGCCAATTTTGAACGAAAAAATCCGTGTTTTCTTTGTTAGGCCCTGGACTTTTCAGGCCATCAGGTAAAATATTCAAATTTTAATATCTCTTGCTTGTGTATGGCGGCTGTTTGGGTACCCAGCATGGCAACCGTTTTTGCTTACTGAGCAGACAATTATGGGTTCAAATCTCAGCTCTCTACATGAGTGAATTATGACACACATATGATTTTTTTTTTGTGGAGCCCTACAAATCATTATCCGCGATGTCGTAATATTATTCCATCGAAGATCTACCCAATCGCCATCCTTATTATCCCCGATGAACCGAGAGGACGTGACCGGTGCCGGCCCTTATCCCAGCCGGGGGTAGAACAGTAAACCAGCTTCATGACGAAGTGAGGTGGCAGCGGTGGCTGTTCCCTTGAACCCAAAACGACCCTCTTTAGGGCCACCAAAAATAGTGAAAAATAGAGTTGACATGTCTTCGAAAGTGCTGGAGGCAGTGCTTCGAGGTAGTTCGATGCGAGTGTCGTTCGTGTGTCGAGGTCGTAATGGTTTCGACATTTCCAGAGAAATTTGCGAAATGGGCGAATGTGGTTTTGCAAACATTTCAATCGACGTTTTTAAGTAAATTAAAGCTCAGTTTGACAAATTAGGACGACAGTTGGCTAGACGAAACCTTGTTTAAAGGGTGTACGGAATCAAATTGCAACACACACACATATTCGGCAAAATTCTCCCGTTCAACCAATCATCTTCAAACTTTCAGGAAGTAAAATAAAACATGTTGTGGATATTATGCCATATTTGTTTTATTCAATTTCATTTCCATATCCAAATGCACGAACCTTCTTGTTTACACTACTCATAAGGTCCTGTACAACATTTGGACCAATTTTTTTTTGCGCGGCATTCCATTTTTTCTTCATATCTTCCTCCTATTTCACTTCCTTAGGATGCTTCCAAAGTGCCTGCTTCATGATGGCCCGGTACTTTTCAATTGGCCGCAGTTCCGGTGCGTTCGGGGGGTTGAGATGCTTCGGCACGAAATTAACCTCCTTAGCCTTGTACCACTCCAAAACCTCTTTCGAGTAACGGCACGAGGCTAAATCCGACCAAAAAATCGTAGGACCATCGTGTGACCTCCAGAAGAGGAAGTAGACGCTTTTGGAGGCATTCCTTTAGGTACACCTGCCCATTGACCGTTCCAGTTGTCACGAATGTCATATATTTTTTGGCAAACTTTGACATCTTCTGCTTTCTAACGTCCTCATGGGCATCGAATTTATGATGAGCAGTGAAAAACTGGAGCCTTGGAAGCTGCCAGAAGTCTGCTTTTACATACGTCTCATCATCCATAACGAGGCAATGTGGTTTCGTCAACATCTGGGTGTAGAGCTTCCGTGCACGTGTTTTACCTACCGTATTCTGCCGTTCATCGCGATTAGGCGCCTTTTGGACTTTGTACGTGTATACTGCCCATAAACGCATAACAGTCCCACATGATTTTTCACCACTTTTAAGATAAATTCACAATACATATTTAAATTATATGTATTTTGAGTATTTCAAAAGAAAAAACTATGTTTGTTCCTAAAATGTTGAAAAAAATACCAAACTTTGTCTGTCCCATGTTTCAAATAAACGCATAACAGGCTCAGCGTTGAAAATATACTATTAAACATTTATTTTAGCAACTATTTGATGAAGACAAATTTAACAACAATACAAATGAAAATATTCGAATCTTAATGGCAATTATTATTTGATTTCAAATGTATTACAACTTGAAGTTCGAAGAAATTTCAGAATTAACTAGTCTTCTCCATCGGCATTAATTGTTTTAATCTCAACCAAATTTTTCCAGACACAGTTGGACCGTACGACTGGACTGATTTTCCAATAGCATCACGCTTTGCTGTGCTCCGTCTGTACTTCCCACGTTGCGATTTCTAAGGCTGATCTCCTTCATCAACGCACCGATAAATGATGTTGCTGTGGAATTAATTATATAAGTTCGCATATTTTTAGGAATTTCCAGTCAGGAAAAGGTAAAATGTACTCACCCACAGTTGTCACCGTAACCGAAAGTGTTAAAAAAAACTTCCGACACACTTTAACGGAAGAACCGTTCGAGGCCACGAGTTAAAACACATAGCTGTTGATTTTTCTTTGTCCATCTTCCTCATACCTGTACCGACGCCGTCTTTGAACTTCCGTGCGCTGTACGTTCTGACGGAAGTAATTTGTCTGGTACTCTTGATTGAGGGTCCAAAACATCGTATTCAATTGAATCCGATCGTCTTTGAAAATGTTGGATCCACATTTTAACTTACACCCGCACTCATCAACCTTAACTTGGTGTGAACGGCGGCGCTTCTTCACCATGTATTTCGTTTTAATTTCTTTTTTAGTTAGCTTCCGTTTTTTTGTAGATTCCATATTGGAAGTGAAGCTTCCTTCGGAATCGATGTCACTAACTGTATCCTGCTCAGAATCTTCCAAAGATTTCAAGTATTGCATCCATGATGCCGGAGCTTTCTTAGCCGGAAACTGCTCGCCATTTGCCTCAAACCCGGGGAATTCATTACCGTGAACTGATTCACCATCGGCAATCGAAACCGGAACCGCCGGAACCAACCCCTCGTCTTCGGAACTGTCCTCACACCCGTATAGTTTTAAATAATCGAGAGAAGACATTTTAAAATAATTGAATCCTATCCATCTGATCACGCGAACAACAATGAAACACCATTTGGCGTTGACGGCACCATCGAGACAACGACTCTTCACGCAAAAATTGACAGTTTCTTATAGGATTATCCGGTAGAATGAAAAGATAAGACAAGCACTGTCTAGCTTCACACACAGACTGACAGATGCTTATGTGAGTTCACCATAGGACTAAAGAGTTTACAAAATCGCCGTCAGCGCTAATGCATCACAGCAAGCACTGATACTGTTATGAGTTTATTCTGACTCAGTCATACGCAAATAAACGCATGTCAGTCACGTTCATATTTTCGCATGCTTTTAGGCATTATTTTGAACAAACAATGAACAAATTGTATGTAAAAGTACTTTCCAATATATATTTCAACTAATGGGATGCATATATCCAAGTTTCGCTTTCACATTGACCCAATAAAAAGGAAAATCTGCGACGACTTCAACTGCGTTTTTCTCAGCTGCATGTTTTTGCTAGTGGGACTAACATGCGTTTATGGGCAGTGTAGTCCTTCACGTTTTTTCGCATCTTGCACGAAAGTTTTGGTTAAATTCAGTTTCTTCGCCACATCTCGAACTGAACTGTTGGGATTCCTGTTGAAAGCTTGAACTACCCGCTTGTGATCCTTAACACTATACGGAGATCCATTTTTGCCACTTTTTTCTTTCCGATCGATGTTCAAACGTTCAAGGTACCGATTTAAAACACGAGACACTGTAGAATGTACAATTTCCAGCTTCCTGCTGATGGCACGATGAGAAAGATCCGGATTTTCGAGGTACGTGCGCAAAATTTCTTTCCGCCGCTGCTGTTCTTCCGACTCTTTCCAACGATTGCACATCTACTAGTGAAACTTACACAACGTCAACAAATACACATTGAACTAATTCCACCCAAATTTTCAATAGAAAATACCCAACGGGTAAAAAGTTACAGCCATTTAAAAGTGGTGCAATTTGATTCCGTACAACCGTTAGTTGAAGAAATTGAGCTTTTATTTGAGAGAAATCGTTTATTTAAAATAATAACGTTACCGTTGTGTACAATCCCCATAGGGTTGTCGCATACTTTCGATATTTGATTTCCTTTAAAGTGTAATAAATAACCTTTACTTTGAGTACTCAAATTTTTTTTATCATTTTCATGGTTCCGAGATCGATCCGTTTGTTTTTTGCGTCCAGATATCAAGCTTTAGTTGAATAAAGCTCAATAAAAAATCTCAACATATTAAAGATTTACAATTATTAAATAAAATCTAAAAATCCATAAGAATATAGGACGATTGGAAAACAAAACTCAAAACTGCCACCTACGCACGCCTCTACCGCCGAGCAAAGAGCAGGAAATCGAACACGATGATGATGTTGATGGTGATGATGCTGACACACACCAGGCCAGCCGCAGTCCCACGCGAAAGACGACGTTCGAGTTGGGGATGGACGGCACCAACTACCTTCGACAACAGAGCATATCGTATTGGTGTCGGGAACAAGATGTCAGATAGCGAGTCGAAGACACGGACACTAGGTATGCTCGTCCATCCTGTTCTGGTTCACTTATGGGCGACCACACTCTGGAACAAGAGTTATTTATTTTTTCTGTCCGTTTCTTCCTTTGCCGTGTGGCGTCAATGTCTGTTGGGGCAATTGTTGTTTATAGAAAGTGGTAGCAGGGCAGCATTGGCTCCACCACTCCAGCACATTTCTCAAAAACGTACAGTTCCACCCCAGATCCAGGGAAGAACTGAGGCTGATGTAGTTATTATTGTTTACCAACCAAAGTTAATAAATCAATCACGACAATCTTTTTGATATATTACAATACGCCGACGCTGCTGCTCCTTGTTTCTCTGAACGGAACGCCCCATCTCGAGCGCGCTAGCGAGAAGAGGGAGGAGCCATGCATGATAGTACTGAGATGGCAGAAAAAAAGAACAACATCCGCCGCCAGACAGGCAGCTGCCCTTCAGATGATGGTGAGAGAATCGAAAGGTGTTGTTGTTGTTCAGCAAAGCGGAAATATGCTTCTTCTCGAACAGCATCCTCCCTCCGCTCCGCTATCGGAACTGGATCCGAGAGGTTTCGTATCGTCGACAGCAAGAGTGGGGCAGCAAATTGGCAACAAATAATGCACTTGTCTGCTTTGGGTGAGGAGTTGCAGCCGTGGTATCTAAACACTGATTGATTTGTGATGCAGATTGTAACACGATTCCGGTTTCTGGGAGTTGTTTTTAAGCTGTGAGCATCCAAGGGTTGTGAACCGAGTGATTTTGAGTATCACGACTTAAAACGGTTCTGAAAATGCTAGTATATCGGCTCACAGTTCAATTCCCATGATATCATGGGAGATTTATAACTCCGTCATGGATCGACTGACGGTTGAGTTGAGTGAAGTGTAATTACAGCAATTCAGAATGTTAGTCTCAAGGTTGGAAAGGTTGCTTAAAAGTTGAACGTCCGGGGAAGTTTACCAAAGGATTTCAATCAAAATTTATCGGTTTAAAATAAATGAAAACGGATTATTGGCAAGTAGTCATCTTAGGATTTAAAATCTAGTGCAATCAGTTCCTTTTTTTTCCTCTGTTCGGGACATAAACCCCTGCGACCAGTAATTTGATCTATTGTCGTATAATCAGTTCCTTGGTTTTCCTTCAAATTATCAAGGAAAACAACCGAGATGATTGAAAGACCTTCATGAAAATGAAACCATTCAGCAATCCCAGAACCTTCCTCTTCTCAGAAAACCAAGCCGAGTCAATGCACTTTGTCTCCCTCTGTCTCAACTCCATGACAACTTCATCCGGAGGGTTAGAAATGAAAAACTGTCCGCATTTTTCACCTTAAGCGTTCCTTGAACCACGATTACGAGAAACATTCCGCTGACCGGGGAAGCCCCGCACGCAAGCAATCAAGCAATAAACGTTCCTCCGAATAAATAACAGCAAATGGTGCTTCAATATATTTATTTTGTAACACCCTTACCTCCTCCTTCTCTCTTCCAGGAATGATTGTTCCGAGCAAAAAAAAAAAGGATAACAGCTCCCACGATACTCTGATTGTGTTATTTTTCTTTACTCTCAACACGCCAACAGCCGCCAACTCCCGAGCACTGCTCGGCACACGAGTCCGATTGTTTTTATTAAAACTACGTGATGCAATAAAAATGAATAATAATTGCTACTTCCAATCCGTCGTCGTCCTCGTCGACGCGTTGGGTTGCTAAAAACATGGAAAATGATTCTCATGAGCAAATCCAGTGCGTGATCCTTTCCAGTCTGGTTTCGGTTCCGGTGCTACGGTCCGGTCGGTGAGGTATCATTTTGCCTTCTGACAGATGCGAATCGGTGGCACATGTTTGCGTGTGTGAAATGTGTGGAGATAATTTATGGCAATTGATCCTGGACCACGGTGAAAAATGAAGACGTTGCTACGTGAAGGGACAACATGCAATGGACGGTGTTGGTTTGTTGTGTTATTCGGTTATCTATTAAGGTGATTCAAAGTATCGAATAAGCTCTACCCCACTTAAACGATTTCGAATTTTCTTCCGAAATTTGAGCACGAACTGTACTGGTGGTTGGAAGTTTCTTTGGAAATTACTGTGGGAATTCATCCGTCTAACTCTTTACAGGGTTGACCCAATTAAGTGAAGCTAAAGTATAACTTCCCCTGCTATGAATTGAAAAGATAATTTTTATTTTGTTAAGGTTCTCTTACTAGACACAACAACAATTGACTAAACTGCCGACCAAGAAGGAATTTATAGTTTTTAAGATACTTAAACGACGAACTGTCATCTGACAGCTATAACACAAAAACAAGTTCACATAACAGACACATCTCTTAGGTTATTTATTATTTACATGGCATAACGTCGCAATACTATAACATAGCCTGATACACAATATCCATCCATAATGCCCGATTCGTGGCTACTCCTCTCCAATCCCTTGGGCACCTTGACCTGGTCTGACCATCTTGCTCGTTGCGCCCCACGTCGTCTTGTACCAACCGGATTCCCGTCGAACACAATTTTTGCAGGATAGTTGCCCGGCATTCTCGCAACATGTCCTGCCCAGCGTATCCTTCCAGCCTTTGCCACCTTATGAATACTGGGCTCGCCGGCGAGTTGCGCGAGCTCATGGTTCATCCTTTGCCTCCATAGTCCGTCCTCCTGTACTCCACCAAAGATGGTTCTTAACACCCGTCGCTCAAAAACTTCGAGTGCTCGCAGGTCCTCTTCAAGCATTGTCCACGTCTCATGCCCGTAGAGAACAACCGGTCTTATTAGCGTTTTGTACAGAATGCACTTCGTACGGGAGCTAAGTCTGTTTGACCAAAGTTGCTTGTGGAGCCCATAGTAGGCACGACTTCCACTGATAATCCACCTCCGGATCTCACGGCTGTTATCGTTGAAACGGGAAGACCGTAGAGTAGGTGAAGACTCTACGGGGCTGAGCTGCAAGCAACCCGGCGGATGGTGGGGTTCCATCAGATATAATGGACAGCTGCTGAATACACGAATAAGTAGCGGCGGGACTGTTAAGGATGTGCGGGGGCTGAGCAGTGGTTGGACTCTGTTGAGTTTCTTCTAAAAACCCACAAATATCCGAAAGCAGCCCTGACAAAAGCGAGCCACCCCGCTTTTTAAAAATAAGGGTAAAAGTCAAAGTCCTCATCCATTGGAGCGTCTGTTCTCCATGTTAGGGGCGGCTCAAAAAAGCGTCTGTTTTCCATGTTAGGAGCGGCTGAGTCACCGTCTTGTTAGTGCACCCAGGACTCTAAATACAAAAGCTTGAAGTTCTGGTGGTGCTTGGGACTGTTAAACAGCAGCATCACGATGGTCCTCCTGCGAGATAGTGGGGTTGGTTGTTGGCCTTGCGAGCCGACACCATTAAAAAGGAATTGCAACGAATAATACATCTCTAAGGTATTACGAACAAATACACCACACACATTTGAGGTACACAAAAATCAACTATAAATACTAGACCTGCTGCGATAATAGGTCTATCTGTATAAGCTTTCTGTAGTGGAATTTGAAGGAATTTTCTCGCGTTTATTAGGGATAGTTTAAAAAGGTGTTGCAGTTTTTTTTTTTAGAAAAAGTGAACAAGTGCACTGGTAGTTCAAATTTTCCTGGCTTTCCAATAACTACCCAGTAGTTCAACGTAGTTTTGAGAGTTAATTCTGGTGGGAATTGTCGCAATCGGCGTTTTTCCTCTGCTCGAAAAGGCGGCCCTTACAAAAAGAATCCCACCTCCAAAGCTTCTGCTCATTTTGACCGCTGGATTTTTTTTGTAGATCGTGCCAGCAGTACGCATAGCCATCAAGGTTGAATTCATCAAGGTTGAATTTCTTTTCATCCGAAAACACAACGTTGTTCCACTCAAACTTCCAGGACATCGCAATCGCATCCAGGGACAAAATCCAAAAGCGCCTGAATGTGACGCCTCGTAAGATTTGGTTTTTGGCTTTTTCCGTATAGACCATGTGCCCGGATTCTCGCAGAATTTTCGAAACACGCCTTGTTGTGATGGGGAAATCAAGTTCCTTTTTGATCGCTGAGCAATTCAACTTTCCGGTCTCACGAAGCTGAATGATGCGGTTCCGTTCACGATTGGTTATTTTCGAGCTGCCCTTGGTCTGCTTCCGTATGCAGTAATTTTCACTTTTTTTTCAAGTAATTTCGCACAACCGTTTCTCCTCTATCGATTTGCTTAGCAATGGCGCAATTACTAAGGCCAACATCCTTCAACTCAGAGATTATTTTCTGCTCCGACTCGTCGAGAAACTTTCCTTTCGGCATCATGACAACTTTTCAAAATTGGCGCTCCTTGTGGTTTTGTTTACTTTCCACACGCTCACACATACAGCTGCAACTCAGAAGAATGACAGTTTACTACTGTTTGTGTAAATCGAGCACGATTGATGTAGCATTGTCACACTGCGCGTATAGGAATTTTCCTGTTATAATTATTATAATCTATCACTAAAAATTGTGACCCAACCTACATTTATTTAACTACTTAATGTTGTGTGGTCATAGCGCAAGTAACGTTCTTGCATTTTGTAGTAGGTTCAAAATTTTAAAAAAATGGGGGTGCGCTTATAGGAATATTGGCCACTGTATTAAAGTATAACAGGATAAGCTAGGAGCTCAATCCGGTCACCGTTTGCTTTAATGATTGCCTTGAGCCGTTTCGGGAAAGCATAAAAAGCGTCACGCACCTCTTGTTCAAGGATCTGATTCCATATTTTCTGCAAAGTTGCTTTGAAGGTTTGTGTTTGAGGTTCTTAAAGTTTTCTTCCAAAATTCCCCAAATGGAAAAGTCCAATGGGCTTACGTTTGGTGAAGAAGCTCGGCATAATCCTTCAGTGAAAAAGTCCAGCAAATTGTTATTGCACTAGGCTAGTGTTATTTTTCCTAAATGTGAAGAGGCAGAATCCTGAAGGAAAATCTCAGTTGCCCAATTCGTGTTGTATGCTTCTATAAGTCTATGTAGGGAAGCGGAACCTACGTTCACCATAGTACATATATTCATCACATTCTGCAGTCATCCAACTTCAAACGTAAAAAGATGTTTAATTTCTCCAATAAACGGACGCAGTAACCAAAAATATATAATCCTGGCAAATAAAATTAGGTCTTGAATATAATTTAAAGCTACAAAAACGTTTCGGAGACTTAAATTTCGTAAAAATAATGAGCACTCCGATTTTCAACACAATTTCTTACCTTTGCACTACAAATTCGTCGTATTGATCTAACCGTACTAGGAAATATACCCGAGCCAGACTCCAAGTTTTCTCTTTAATTGCACTTTATCCTCACAAATTTTTTGTTGCGTAATTGCACAAACCATAAAAATCACACTTCACTTATTACACTTGCCACACGAGAATCTACGAATACGTGATAAAATACGAGAAAACTATGGGATTAATTTTCACAATAATTTAAATACGCTTGCACCTATTCTGAACCGTGTTTACAATCGACGTAATCGCTTGATGTTGCCAAACTATTTTATTATGACTCTTATTCGAATGAAATGGGTTTGGCAGAACATCAATATCACCTGTTTTGTGGGAGTGCTACAAATCGCCCAAAGTTTAATTAAATAAATAATAACATGCTTCTAATTGTAGATTTTTTCAATATTTACCGAGAAATAAAATCCCACATTTAATAATATTTTTCCATCTCTGTTGAATTTGGCGGCACTGCTCACATACTGTATAGCATACACATCAACACGCACACTAGTTCAATTCATAGAGCATTCTATGCCCAACGTTATGGTGAGTCTTGTTGTCAATATTCTCAGGGAAGAATAACAAACAAACCCGTTCATTTTGTCTTGATTATATGCAGGCTATCCAACACAATTAAAGTGCTGTCAAATGATCTACTTCATGCGAGAAATTCAATTTTGGGTGTAGTAGTGGAGAGCGTTAACTTGTTTAGATTTTTTCATGATTAAAATCAGTACGATTAACATATGTTCACAGATGGGATTACTGTTTTTCGTGATATTATTAAAATAGGTACATAGCAGTGGCAACTTTTCCGTATTAAATTGGAAGAAAATTATCAGAATCGAATGTTTTGTGCGTTGCTAAACGATTAACGGTAAGTGGACAAATAAATTGTGAATAAGTTGTGTACTTAGTGTTCGGTATTCAGTGCATATTCACCGATTTCCACTGGAGGTCTGCTTATTGAGCTCAAGATAGGTACCGCTTCCCTATTTTACTTTTTTTTTGCTTACTCTGAATCTCAGCTCTTCTTTAAGTGCATTTCTGATGGTTTAACGGGACACTTCGAGATCGTTTAATCGCTGATCGTCAAGGATTCTGGTAAATCCATTTGTATGATATTTCGATCTATCTATATTAACCTTGCTTGGGTGTTAACATTTTGTGACGAATAAGGTGCTTCGGGTCATATTGACCCGGATTTCAAATTCGAATTGCGAAAAAATTATACGACCAAATTTGAAGTTTTTGCAGTCAAAATGCTAATAAGAGTCTTAATTTTAGGTTTCTTATGAGTACTGCCCTTTTCAACCCGATTGGTTATAAGGAATCTGCGCCGGAAAAAGACATGTTATGCCACGATCCGTGAGGCGGCGACAGCCACAAATTTTCATCGGAACATGCATTTCGACGGCTCAAACTTCATGATTTTTGGGTCTACTTCTAGCCTTGAAATGGACCAATGACCATATTGTAAATTATTAGAAAACCTGGATGCCCTGGAAGAACCCTTTACGAGGGGACAAATGCGGATTTTCACCGAAACATGCCTTTTGACGGCTTGAACTTCATGATTTTTTATAAGTGGTCTACATCTAGCCTTGAAATGGATTAATGACAGTTGCCTTGTTTTACATACGAACTAGGATAGGGTGATCTTGGATTGACCTTTACGAGATTGATCTTTTTGATGTCGGTTTTTGATTTTTTAAATTGATCAGATTTTTGGTCTTGTGCGGCTGAGTAATAGCGATTGCTGACAAGAATTGGTCGCGCACCCTATATAGGTTCAATCAGATGATTAAAAATAAGCAGTACAATAAACAATAATGTGTGTGTGTGTGTGTGTGTGTCCAATCTAACACCCATCGGCCGGCAATGGTATTATGGAAGAAAACTGTTTACAACAATCATTCAGTGACCATTGGAAGCAGCTTTAATCCGGGAGCTAGAAAGTGATAGCTCTACTGCAGATCCAGCAACCCATTTCAGAAAGTCTGGAGAGTCACGCCCATTCCGAGGTTACTTTCACATACAATAAGCCCCGCATGTAAACATTACCGATATCATTTGGATAAGGGCACTGCAACACACTTCCAGATTTGGAAATTTAAAATTTCCAAACCAGGCACGTATTTAGTATTTTTTGAAAATAAGATTTTTGTTATATAGTTAGATACATCTCACCCATGTCCGCCTCCTCAATCACACTATCTTGTTCATTCGTAAAAATAAAAATTTTCGACGTTGATTCGTGATTAATTTCATGCACTCGCGATTAAATATGCGCAAAAATTAACGTTACTAAACCGCCCGCTAGATATGCAACCTGCATAACAAAACTCTGTACACCCCGTGGTGAATGCACCTAAAATTATGTGCAAGCTTTTCACCCGCCCATGCGCGTTGTTTTCGTTTGCTGCTTCTGACCAGCAAATGGCCGTTCTCTACACTAGTCTTCTTTTTTTTTTCACTCCACACTCTGCCAATAATGCAAATCCCCGTTATGTGGCGACTTTATATCGAGCTTCAAAACTGCTAATAATCATCGATTCACTCGCGACAAAGCGCAAAAACCCTCTAAACTAATAAATTATGCCCGAGTGTCACAATATTACCACTAATAACCAAAACTAAGCTGATTTAACTCTTCTTCCGGGTGCGGGGGCGAAGCACAAAAACAAACAAAAAACGGGGAAATACTACCGACACTCACACATTTCGAGAGGGAATCGATTATATTCACTACGGCTTACACAATTTTCGCGGAGATTTTATGATTTCACTGTTAGCTCAAGTTAAATTACGAATTATTGTTTGATTTTTTTTTTCGCGAAAACGACGCAGCAAAAAAACAAAACACGTCAGTTTCGAAGCACGGCTTGCTGCTACTCCACTATCCTATCTGTAAAGTATATGAATTTCAGTGAAAATTACTACGTATGGTCTTCAATATTTTTATTCCAGGGCATTTCTGAATTGTCCAGATATATGGCCCGAATCATGGTTGATTGATAATCGCAAGGCATGGTAAAAACAAACGCATTCATAGTCAGGTGAAAATTGTTGGAGTTTGCGACTTAATTTAACCCTCGAAATGGCAGGTTTCTCCTTTTTATTTGCTTGTCTTCCTTTTAATTCAGGTACAGAAATCGTGTAATAGCGTATTGTCGTATTAACGACCGTTGCAAACGCTTTCTGCCATTGCATACCGTAATGTGAAGCACCCAAGTATGTTGTCAATAGTCGCTAAGGTCCACTTGGTTCACCAATGATCTTCCGAGGTTAGAAATAGACTACTTATTAGAAACCATGAAGTATTGAGCCGTCGAACGGCACAAGTACTTGGGGTTTCAAAACCTGTCCACTTCGGTACTCTCCGAAACCGAGTCCAAGGTATGCGGAGGTCTATCTCCGGATTGTTCTAATGGCCAATAATGTTCATTGGATCTAGTTTTCAAACCATGAATTTGAAGTCGTCGAAGGTACAAAGCTGACTTGATGCCAAATTCTTACCTTTCGGATCTCATACCGAACCCGTTCTGGGTGCCTATGTTCCCAGAATGACCAGTACTTAGTTAAACAAACCGGTTAACGTACGTATCACCATAGGCGTAGCCAGGATTTCAAATAGGGGGGGGGGGGGAGTTTTTTTTTTTTAGAGAGAGAGAGAGAGAGAGAGAGAGAGAGAGAGAGAGAGAATTACATCGTCTCCAACCAGTGGTTGCACATACTGAACAATTAACATTAACGGACACTTAACGGACAATACAACGCCCGGTGGACCAGTAGAGTAGGGTCATTTTCATGTTCCGACAGATGGAGCGGGAATGGAGCCCCATTTATGTGACATTACGCCTGAATGCGGGTGGATTATCTTCTCTACTCTCACCCAAAGTATTTGACAATACCCGTCCGTTTCTTGCAACAAGATTAAACAATTCTAGGCTTGTTCTGGAATAAAACAAAAAACGATTTTAAAAACTTTCGATTTTTCCCATGTTTTTAAATCAAACCACATTGAATGCCGAACATTTAACGGGTCATGTTGGATTTTTGTATAGAATAACCACCGAATTTGTTTGCAGTTTGTACTGAAAATGTACTTTTCATCCGCGACCCTCTCACCCAAAGCAACACAGAAGAAACACCGTTTTTTACTCACCATGCTCACACCGTTTGAATAGATTATATTTTTTTAATGGTTGTTCAAATAATAAGTGATTAGCTTTTAACAAACATACATTTTGAGTTTTGGTGGTTTATAGCTTATGGTTTGTGTCCCCTTTGCTCACCTTAAGTATAATTATTTTATCTGATATTTTCTAAACAGGAACATCAAACATAACCTTTTAAAACGACGTAAGTAACAAATGTAAGCAAGCTGTGTTTTTTGTGCTGAATTGTTGCTACTTGCATTCTCAACACACGAGTAGTTAGTAAATAATTTAAGAAATTTTATTCATCAATGACGAAAAGAAATTCATATGCGTTCCAACAGCTATTCCTCAATATTTTAAAAATAATTTATATACACATCTGCATCTGCGTTTTGAAATTTGAACCGATTTATCTGATATGATCCAACTGAAACACGTTCTGTCGAAACACGGTATATGTAGCAATCATGTGTATCTGAGTAGTATGAAACCAAAACGGTGTATCATTGAATTACATTAAAATTGTTGTTCAAATTCGAGAAATACAACCATTTTGCATATTTTTCTATTCGTGGTTATTTCAGCTGCATGAAAAAACATTCGTTTTGTTTTGTTTGCTTGTTTTTTTTTTAATTACATGCTGGAAAATATTATACTTACTTTTGAAAAACTTTCGAATGTCCATTTATGGTACTTCTGGATAAAATGAATCAAATAACTGCTTTAGACTGCTTATAATTAAAAAAAAAACCGTATGTATTTTACCCGATGATTCGTTTTGTTATGAAGGTTCTTCTGTTTATAAACACGCGCAGAACCATCGCTTATTCTTCCGGTCTTCCTCTAAACTCTCCACCGATTGCTTGTCGATCTGCCAAACTTGGAAGACATCTGCATGGAGTTATCTCAAATTATAATAATCCGTCCAATCTATCACAAAACGTTGCGATTGGTTGAGCGGACTGGAGATAATGAAATCCATTTGTATAAGGCCAAGTCTCTCCCGGTTGGTATTAAACCGATGAGCATGGATATCAATAGAAACATAAAGTTACCAGAAGGCACAAAATGCATCTACGGACTCTTATTTTTACGAAATCCCTCAATTTCAATTTTTAATGGATTAGCATAGATTGTTCATTAGACACTTCAACTTGATTGATACAGTTATTAGTTACAGCAGTGCAATAGATTGTAGAATACAGTAGTAAAAATTGTAAGTTACGAAAAAAGAGTTTGGTTCGAGCATCGGCTGTGAAAGGTTGTGTCGATGCTTTATTACGCACTATTTTCCTATCGAGCATGGCGCGTTTCGTGTTGTTTCGGTTATCTATAATTCGGTGTAACGAGTGATCGAGTGAGCACAGTAAGAGAACAACAAAGCGTCTCTCAAGCGTTCATAAAATTATCCTTGTTTTCCTAACGGAAAACCACCATCACACTTTGTGAGTGGCTCCAATAGCATCCTTATTATTGGTTTAACTCAGATCAAATCGGATTTCCAACATTATAAAAAATCACCTTGTTTTTCCGATGAAAAAACACCATTACACTTTGTGTGTGGCCCCAATAGCATCCTTACTGTTGTAATCGGTTCGAATCAGAAATCGGTACTAGTATTTAAATATTTTACTAAACGAAGCGTGAATTCAGCTTATTGTTTACCAAAACGAACCCTGCTGCCACCCAATCTTGTCATCCAAAATCCCAGTGATTTCTCGTGGAAGTGCGGCGGTGGTCTCGGCTTCCAATAAAACGTCCAAATAAACGTTAACGCATTCCTACCCTTTCCTTATTTGACCTGCATTCGGGCGAGGCCAGCGCCGGTATTGCCTTAGTTTGGGATCACCAGTTTTACACATTGAGCATGTTTGCATCATCTGTTGATCTTCTGAGTAATAACAGCTGAACTGGCAGTAACGGAATAACAACTTCGGGCGGTCAATCATGCTCATTATCCTGCTCATGCTCATAAAAACGGATAAATTATGTGAATAGGATAAGACAACTGCAACTTCTCGCCCTGACTAGCTTGCTGTTCTGCTTCTCACACGCTGAATCAAACTGTAAGATATGATCAACATATATTCTCAATAATACGAAACTACAGTACCCTAAAACGGGGAAAGCGGGGTAACGGGGCGGTTTGACCCATGCCATGAATAGTTCAAATAAATATTTTTCGTTGATACTCTTTCTAACTATCAACTGTGTTTCTTAATCTAGTATTATTTGGCTTCTGAAAGCTATAGCATAGGTTTGATTATTCAGTTTTTTGATTAACCAAGAACTGAACATTTTATTGAGCATAGCTTCTTCAACTTTCAGCTAGCGGGGAAAAAAATCAATCAATGCTTATCTAATAGCTAACATTACAGATTAAGAGATATTTCCCTAGTAGCACATTTGTTTCAACCCAGTAAAGGTGACTGCTCTGTGACTCAATTAAGTCACAATAGAGCTGCTGAAACCAGTTTTGACTGTTGTGTGCTGCTTGGGGTTTTTAGATACTTTAGGCTACATAGGTTGGGTTCTAGGTTAAAGGAAAAATATTGTAATAAAATTGTTACTCGCTACTATTTAAAAACTATTATATAATTACAACTTTTTTCTCATGGATGTCAATTTTTTACGCTTTTTTGCTACAACTTGTTACAAAATCGAGGCAACTTCGCGTAATTTGGCTTTTTTATTTAGGCAAAGAAGCAATCTGACAAACATCCCAAGCAACACAAAATCGTCATATTTGGTTACAGTGACTTGATTGTGACTTAATTGAGTAGTATTGGAGTAACATCAACTGTATTGCAACAAGTTACCTTGCAACCTTCTAGAGATAAAAAATAAATAATAATATATTGAAACAAATAATAAAATTCTAAAAATAAAATCAAAACTTAGGGGGGGGGGGGCAACGGCCCCCCCCCCCCCCCCCCCCCCCCGCTACGCCTATGGGCGGCGGGGCGGGAGGAAGAAACAGCATGGTCTGAAACAACATAACACCAACCAACCTACCCTGGATTAGGCAACACAACAAAACAACAAAAAAAAAAAAAAAAAAAAAAAAAAAAAAAAAAAAAAAAAAAAAAAAAAAATATAAAATCCGGCGCCCCCAACAAAAAAATAACCACAAAAAAAAAAAAAAAAAAAAAAAAAAAAAAAGAGAAAAGAATTTTTGATTATATAATTGTGACCCGGTAATCCGTCCAAAAAAACAACCGATTATTATATATGTGCAAAAAAAAAATGTTTTTTTTCCCCCAAATGATAAAAATTGAGGACCAAACCACCCCCCTGGTGTTTGGGATTTTTTTTTGATTTTCCCCAAAAAAAAAAAAAAAAAGCAAAACAAAAACGAAAAACCCCCAAAAAAAAAAACTCAAATGTCCTAGGTAGTAGATACAGTTACCCATCTTTAAATTCAAAAATAATTTGATATCGTGAAAACTTTCCCATGAAATATTCAACAACACCATTTGAAAACTAAATGGGTTCCAGGGAGCAGAAAATAAATCCAGGCAAAAAATTGGGAATGAGCCGTAAAAAGTTGTGATGTGTTTTAGGACAAATAAAAAAAGTCATATGGAAGAGGTAAAATGAGCAATTAATATTCAATAATGCGCAAAAGACAATGATATTTTTGCAAATGGACTTATGAACGTACACATTCCAAATAAGAGTTGTTGAGCTTCTACAATTGATATTTTTATCAATGATACGTTGAGTTTACCAATAACCATAAGACTGTCACTTGAATGGAAAAAATATTGTCGGTAAGGATGATCATTTAATGTGGTCACTACTTATAAATACGGTTGATAAATGTATCCATGCCAAGGGAAAGTACAAAAATCAACCTGTAATAATTTTAAAATGGTCATCAAACCATTATCAATGTTCAGGCGCACAAATCAATCGGAAATAAAAAAATATGAGCAATTTTATAATATAAAGCAGCTCTTAGAAAAAGACTACTCATTTGAATGGCTTACATTTTTCAAAGCAGATTGGTAACAACGCCAGTAAATTCTCACCAAATTCGCGATGAAACATCAAGCAATTTTCTAACCAATCAAAGCAAAGGAGCATTTATAAATTCAAAATTTGCAATGAACTTTTGCAAAAATAACAAATAACTGGCAAATGATTAGATCAAATCGTTCAGATAAAAATAAAAATAGAATTGAAAAAATCAAACTAATTGTATATCGTAGTGGATGACAAGTCGGACAGTCTGTAAATGAGGACATATCAATTTTAATTAGTTTGTAGGTTATTTTTCCAACATTTAACGATTTCACAGTTGCGGTGCATTACAAACGTTGTAAGGAGTCTCTATGAACTTAAAAAAGTTATCATAACTGGCGTTCTGTTAGGGTGAAGGAATATAAATGTTAGGAAGATAAAGCCGCTCCAACGAAAAACGTAATCTTTGCGTCAACTTGATCCGGGGTATACAGGGTCTGTTGAGCGAAGCGTAACGGTCGTCACTACACCCGATAAAAGTTACCCTAGGGACACGGCACACACACTGAGTAGGAACGAGCTAACTGTCAACTCGACAGGCCATGAATTGTGAGAAGAATGCCTAGGGCAGTGATGTGGCAAAACTAAAACAATAGATAAATGCTCAGGAGAAGAATTCTATTGTAATTTGATTGATTGCTACTTAAAATATAAAGTTACGACTAAATTGCCTTATAAAATACCTACGAATCTAGTTATATCCTATTAAAAGTTATAATATATACACTGTAAGTAAAATCATGCCTTATAAACTAGTTAAAATTATCCTTAACTTGCCTTTAAATATAGGATACAGAAATCTCGGCCAGAATTGCCGACAAGAAGTAGTTTAGGTGAATAGGGTCACCAGAATTGTAAGTAATTAAGTTGTTATCAATTACATTGAATTGATATAAACTTTTTCCATTAGTTTTAGAGCATTACAGCATAAATAAAGCAACCGAATTGCTAAGAAAACGGTGTTACCCTAATTCTACTTCGACTCGACAACATTCTCTAAAAAATTCTGTATTCAGCCGTTGGAAATTTGAACAGACTCTCGGATCGGAAAACCAGAGGTATATTGACGATGGCAACTAATGCAGAAAAGATGCACATTTGCATAGCCTGCAACAAACGAGACCGGTCGGAGAACATGGTAGCCTGTGATGCCTGTGAGGATCGGTACCATATTTCGTGTGCGACGGTCGATGATAACATTCGGGCGGATAATAGTTGGTCGTGCAGCAAATGTGCCTCTGTAGGGATCGAAGTCGCTGTATCGAAGTCTGGCAAATCGAACAGAAGTAGTCGATCAGTACGAATCCAACTTCAATTGCTGAAGCTTGAGGAAGACCGGAGGGCTGAGGAGAAAGCACTGTTGGAGAAAGCTCATTTGGAGAAGAAGTTCCGGGAACAAAAGTATGCATTACTGATTGCGGAAACGGAGGATAACGAAGGTAGTATCAGAAGCCATCACAGTCGAGTTAGCAGCAGCACTAGAGTCAACCGGTGGCTATTGGAACATGCCGGCCTGTTGACAGATGGCGGTAGTGGATCCAATACGGGTGAACCGATGCAGACAGTACAGCCGTCGGTTCCAGCGGAAGAAGCTAATGTCCATGAGACTCCTCTTACTTCTTTGGGAGCCAACGCAGGTAAATCGAAGGGAGCTATATCAAAGTGGGCCAAACCAAACAAGGATAGTGCATCAACACCCATACAGCAACCGTTGCTGCCAACCTTGAAACCTCTAGCAGTGCCGTCGAATCAACAACCGAAGACATTATCCCCAATACCACGACCGATTCATCAGTCGATTTCACAACCGTGTCAGCACCCAGTTCCACAGGCTGACCATGGACCGATTCAACAGCCAATTCTGAAGATGGCGCAGCGTTCGATCATCCAGCAGGTACCGCAAACGATTTCACAGCCAGATCCACAGCAAATTCCACAATCGAGTACTAGTTTGGTTCCGCATCTAGAACCGCAATTGATGGCGAAGCCAACTTCGCAAGCAATGCCGCAGCTGGCCCCTCAGTCGGTCCCTCAACCGTTAACGCAATCGGTCCCAGAGCAGATACCGTGGCCTCCAAATCCAGAACCAATGCGGTTACCCACAAACCCACAGTTGAATCCAGTACCACCGTATGCTTATCCGACATCGATGCCACCAAATCTACAACCTGGATATCCAAATCCATTGAATGAGATGCAGCCAGCTCAGTACCAAACAGCTTGGGGACATTATCAGCAGCAATTAGCGGCCAGGCAGGTAGTGCCCAAGGATCTCCCCGTTTTCAGTGGTAACCCGGAGGAGTGGCCGTTATTCATAAGCAGCTATAGGAACTCAACGGCAATGTGTGGATATTCGGATGCCGAAAACCTAATGAGGTTACAACGGTGCCTGAAGGGCTGTGCACTGGAAGCAGTTCGAAGTAATCTTCTGCTTCCTAACTCGGTTGCTCAAGTTATGACAACACTGGAAATGTTATTTGGTAGTCCGGATCGTTTGCTACAGTCGATGCTGAACAAGGTACGCTCTGTACCGACACCCAAGGCAGAGCGGTTAGAAACCCTGGTTAACTTTGGCATCACCGTGCAGAATCTCGTCGGACATTTGAAAGCAGCAAACCAGCAGGCGCATTTGATGAACCCATCGTTATTGAGTGAGCTCGTCGAAAAGTTACCGGCCAATATTCGTTTGGACTGGGCGCTGTTCAAGAAGCGTGTCGGCTACGTCGATTTGGGCACTTTCAGTGACTACATGGCAACGATCACCTCTGCAGCCAGCGATGTTAGTCACTTCAGCGAGCGCGAAGGACAGCGATCGATTCGGCCCGAGAAGCAAACTACGAAGGAGAAAGCATACACGAATGCGCATTATTCGCAAGATTTTCGTAAGCAAGAAAGTCCTGCAGGTAAGAGGGTAGATAGTCAGGCTAGGCCATGCTACGTTTGTCAGAGTAACAAGCACAGGATTAGGGACTGCATTAAATTTAAGTCGTCTTCCTCTGCGGACCGGTGGAAAGTAGTTCAAACACACCAACTCTGCGTGCGATGTCTGGTAGTGCATGGTAAATGGCCGTGCAAATCCACACGGGTCTGTGACGTGGGGGGTTGTTCTAAAGGCCATAATACGATGTTACATCCTGGACTACCTGAATCCAATCAGTCTTCACCTACCGGCTCGAAATCACCAGCTATCGTCTCTGTTCATCGTCAAGGGCAGAGCTCGATACTCTTTCGTATCATCCCTGTTACATTGTATGGGGAGGGAACACAAGTCGAAACATTCGCCTTTCTTGATGAGGGTTCATCTTTGACGCTTATAGATGCCGATATCGCAGATCAACTGAATATCCACGGAGAAGTGCAGCCCTTATGCTTGACATGGACAGCGAACGTAACGCGCCGTGAAGCTACATCTCGACGTGTAAATTTGCAGATTTCGGGTGTGTCTGGGGGTGCTAAATTTACTTTGGAAAATGTTCGTACTGTGGCGGGCTTGGATTTACCGGTCCAAACTCTTCGCTACGGGGATCTAGCAAAGATGTATCCCTATCTGGCTGGACTTCCAGTCAATAATTATGAACAAGCTGCTCCAAGAATTTTGATTGGACTGGACAATTTGCGTCTTTCTATTCCGCTTAAAAAGAGGGAAAGGGGGACACAGGAACCAGTTGCTACGAAGACCAGATTAGGTTGGACTGTGTTCGGTAGTATCGGTGATTCAGCTGAAATCATTAAAGCGCCGTCATTTCACATCTGTGAATGCGAGGAGGTGACCGGTCTGCATGAACTAGTGGAGAGTTTCTTTGCAGAGGAAAGCCTTGGTATTTCGGTACCACGTACGCTCGAGGGAGAAGAAGATCGTCGAGCAAGAGAGATACTGGAAAAAACAACAGTTCAACGGCAGGATGGTCGCTATGAAACGGGATTAATATGGCGCAGTGATAGGGTGCAGTTACCACCTAGCTACGCTATGGCGGAAAAAAGATTAGCATGTCTTCATCGTCGACTGAAATCAAATCCAGAGTTGAAAGCGACTTTGGAGGGGCAAATCGAAGACTATCAGCGCAAGGGCTACGCTCACAAGGCTTCGCAACAGGAGATCGAAGCCGCTGACCCGAAGCGATTGTGGTTTCTGCCGTTGGGAGTGGTGGTCAATCCTCGGAAACCCGGGAAAGTTCGAATGATTTGGGATGCAGCTGCCAAGGTAAACGGGGTGTCCCTCAATGGAACGTTATTGAAGGGACCGGATCTGCTAACTCCACTTCCGAAAGTCATGTCACGATTTCGACAAAGGCAAGTAGCAGCTGTTGGAGATGTGCGTGAAATGTATCATCAATTCTTCATTCGGCGAGCGGATCGCTTGGCTCAGTGTTTTCTTTGGGCTTCTGATCCATCGACAGCTCCGGAAACATTCATTATGGATGTAGCTACCTTTGGGTCGACGTGTTCACCTTGTCAGGCTCAATATATCAAGAACCTGAATGCGAAGAACTACGAGCGTGAGTTTCCGGAGGCTGCAATAGCTATAGTAGAGAACCATTATGTGGATGACTACTTAGATAGCCGGGACACAGAGGAGGAAATGACGAAGCTGGCCGTGGATGTCCGTTTAGTTCACGGAAAAGCTGGATTCGAAATCAGACACTGGCTGTCGAACTCAACGAAGGTGCTGCAAGGACTAGGAGAGATGAAAGTGGCTCATCGGAAGGAATTCAGCAACGACAAGGTTAACCAGGTTGAACGGGTGCTGGGAATGGCATGGCTTCCAGAGGAGGACGTATTTATCTTCAGTTCGTCCTTACCAGAAGATCTACAGAATCTCGTGATGGGAGTTTCAGCGCCGACGAAGAGGAAGATTTTGAGGTTTATAATGAGTTTATATGATCCACTCGGCTTGATCTCTCACGTTCTCATCCATGGTAAAGTAGTGATCCAAGATCTTTGGCGATGTGGAGTTGGATGGGACGAAGTAATTCCGGAAAGTATCAGCGAAAGCTGGAGACGTTTTGCAGGCGTTTTGCGTGAACTGAACTTAGTGCGAGTACCTCGTTGCTATTTCTCTGGATATGAGACGCTATGCTACCAAACGTTGGAGCTCCATGTGTTTGTGGATGCAGGTCTATCTGCTTTGGCTTGTGTAGCTTACTTCCGGGTGATTGATCGCGGGCAACCACGGTGTGCGCTGGTGGCCTCGAAAACCAAAGTAGCTCCCCTCAAGCCACAATCGATACCCCGCTTAGAGCTTCAATCAGCATTGTTAGGCAGCCGCTTGATGAAAACTGTAGCCGAAAACCATTCAATAACTATCGCAAAAAGGTATATCTGGACTGATTCAGATACAGTGCTGTCGTGGATAAGATCAGATGCCAGGAAGTATCGACAATATGTAGCAATACGAGTTGGAGAAATCATGGAAAACACGAAGGTAGAAAATTGGCGGCACGTTCCGTCCAAACTCAACGTGGCTGATGACGGTACAAAGTGGAAGGGAATTCCTGACTTGCATCCATCTAACCGCTGGTTTGCAGGACCAGACTTTCTAAACAAACCTGAAAACCAGTGGCCACAGCAGAAAACAAATTTCACCGATGTTCCTGAAGAATTGCGGGCGGTTCACGTCCATAGGGAAACCGTTAACACCAGTGTTATCGATTGCTTTCGGTTCTCGACATGGGAACGGCTGTTACGTACTATTGCGTACGTCTACCATTTCGTGCGGATCTGCGGATTCAAAGTTAAGGTAGGCAAACCGAATACGAACTTGGACTCGGACGACTTCAAAAAAGCAGAACAAGCACTATGGCGGATAGCTCAAGCAAAAGCATACGGAGATGAGGTGAATACATTGATAAAAAATACAGATAGGAGTAGTAGTGCTTGGATATGCGTCGAGAAAACTAGTCCCATAAGAAAGCTGTCTCCGTTCATTGACGAGTGTGGTGTACTCCGGATGGGTGGTCGTATAGATTCCTCACCATTCGCTACGTACAACGCAAAGTATCCAGTTATCTTACCGAAGAGTCATCGCATCACTGAGCTGATCATCGATTCATACCATAGGGCGTACGGCCATCGAAACGGAGAGACAGTCGTCAATGAGATCAGGCAGAAGTATCAAGTCTCGAATCTGCGTACAGAAGTGCAGAAAATTGCAAGACGATGTCAGTGGTGCCGCGTGTACAAGGCGCAACCAGAGGCCCCACGTATGGCTCCGCTCCCACAGGAACGTGTGACTCCCTTTGTTCGTCCGTTTTCGATGGTGGGCATAGATTACTTCGGACCGTATATGATAAAGATAGGTCGAAGTCAAGTGAAGCGATGGGTCGTACTCTACACGTGTCTGACAATCAGAGCGGTTCATCTGGAGATCGCATCATCTCTCTCGGCAGAATCGTGTAAGCTAGCATTACGGCGGTTTATCGCTCGTCGAGGAGCCCCAGTTCAAATATTCACCGACAACGGCACCAACTTCGTTGGAGTAGAACGAGAGCTAGCAAAAGAGATCCAGGACATGAATCGGAAGTTGTCGGAAAGTTTCACCAACGCTAACACAAGGTGGAACTTCATCCCACCTGCCTCCCCGCACATGGGCGGTGCATGGGAGAGGATGGTGAGGGCCGTAAAAACGGCTATGAACTCCTTACACCATCCACGAACACCGTCAGAGGAAGTGTTCCAAACTATGTTGTGTGAAGCAGAGTCTATGGTCAACTCGAGACCATTAACCTATATGCCACTAGAGACGTCAGATCAGGAATCACTTACGCCGAACCATTTCATCCTGCTTAGTTCGGATGGAGTAAAGCAAACAGAGAAGGCTCCAACGGACCAAAGGAAAACACTTCGCAGTGGATGGCAGTTGTGCCAATACATGCTCGATCAGTTCTGGCGTAGATGGATTCGGGAATATCTCCCAGTGATTACTCGGAGGACGAAATGGTTTGAGAACTCGAAGCCCATCCGAGAAGGAGACATTGTGTTCTTGGTAGACGAAGGAGTGAGGAATCGTTGGATACGTGGAAGAGTGACGGAGGTGTTTCCCGGAAAGGACGGACGAATTAGACAAGCGACGGTCAAGACGGCTTCAGGAATCCTACGCAGACCTGTTGTGAAGCTAGCCATAGTAGACGTAGATGGTGATAGTAAAGCTGGAGAATCTGAGCAGCTTTACGGGCCGGGGAATGTTGAGCGAAGCGTAACGGTCGTCACTACACCCGATAAAAGTTACCCTAGGGACACGGCACACACACTGAGTAGGAACGAGCTAACTGTCAACTCGACAGGCCATGAATTGTGAGAAGAATGCCTAGGGCAGTGATGTGGCAAAACTAAAACAATAGATAAATGCTCAGGAGAAGAATTCTATTGTAATTTGATTGATTGCTACTTAAAATATAAAGTTACGACTAAATTGCCTTATAAAATACCTACGAATCTAGTTATATCCTATTAAAAGTTATAATATATACACTGTAAGTAAAATCATGCCTTATAAACTAGTTAAAATTATCCTTAACTTGCCTTTAAATATAGGATACAGAAATCTCGGCCAGAATTGCCGACAAGAAGTAGTTTAGGTGAATAGGGTCACCAGAATTGTAAGTAATTAAGTTGTTATCAATTACATTGAATTGATATAAACTTTTTCCATTAGTTTTAGAGCATTACAGCATAAATAAAGCAACCGAATTGCTAAGAAAACGGTGTTACCCTAATTCTACTTCGATTCGACAACAGGGTCATTAGAATAAGATTCAATGCTGATTCTTGGAAATTGGATGATAAATTGGAATAAGATGTTTTTCGAATACTCTTAAATGTGTGATAAACTGAAGCTATCTGACTTTGAAAAAGCAAACAATCTTGTTATTTTGGTTGAACCTCTTAACGGAATCCCCTACACTCTTTTTGGTAGCCATTGGTAATCCCTTGAACTGTGTGGAATCGCGGTGTGGTGGATGAGTAGATCAATTACAAGGACGTTTGAATGACGAATTGTGTTCGTCAACAATAAGAATTTACTGGCGTTGTTACCAATCTGCTTTGACAAATTTAAGCCATTTAAATGAGTAGTCTTTTTCTAAGTGCTGCTTTATATTATAAAATTGATCATATTTTTTATTCCCGAATGCTGTTTTTATTTGTGCGCCTGAACATTGATAATGGTTTGATGACTATTTCAAAATTATCACAGGTTGATTGTTGTACTTTTCCTTGGCATGGATACATTTATCAACCGTATTTATAAGTATCAATATTTTTTCCATTCAAGTTACAGTCTTATGGTTATTGGTAAACTCAACATATCATTTGATAAAAATATCAATTGTAGAAGCTCAACAACTCTTATTTGGAATATGTACGTTCATAAGTCCATTTGAAAAAATATCATTGTCTTTTGCGCATTATTGAATATTAATTGCTCATTTTACCTCTTCCATATGACTTTTTTTATTTGTCCTAAAACACATCACAACTTTTTACGGCTCATTCCCAATTTTTTGCCTGGATTTATTTTCTGCTCCCTGGAACCCATTTAGTTTTCAAATGGTGTTGTTGAATATTTCATGGGAAAGTTTTCACGATATCAAATTATTTTTGAATTTAAAGATGGGTAACTGTATCTACTACCTAGGACATTTGAGTTTTTTTTATTGTGGTTATTCAGTTATGTATTGCTCATTTTACTATTTTTATGGGAAAATCAAATAAAAATTCCAAGACACATGCGAGTAGTTTAGTGCTCAAATTATATCATTTGGCGGAAATAAAGCCATATTTATTTGCACCTATACTAATAGCTGTTGCTTTATTTGACAGATTTACCGGTCACAATTAGATTATCCAAAGATCATTTCTCATCTATTATTGCTCATTTCTAAATTTTTAATGCTGATCACACATTATTTGTTGGCACAGGCCTTAATAATTTAGTGTCACTTCTATCATTTTTGGTGCTTTTTCTGAATTACTAAGTGCAGGTTAATATTTTAGTCATTGGATTAACCGATGCCGACAGTGGCCGAATCTGGATCTGAGCCGAAAGGAAGAAGCCGAAAAAACTTCAAGTAAAATAAATCTTTCTAACTGGTGAAAACTCGTTTTTTTTCCTGGTACACTATCAAACGTAATCTGAGCACCATCATCCAAAATTCGGAACTAATGACCACTTTTCGTTCCGAGAAGACATGGGCATGCGACATATCATTTTACTTTAACTATCACAAATTAGTGTAAAATGATGAGTCACATGCCCATGTTTTCTCGGAACGAAAAATGGTCATTAGATCCGAATTTTGGATGACCCGGATATTGATCATTGTGCTCAGATTACGTTTAAAAATGTACTCTGGTACTCCATCGTATTCACCTTTGAAAATAAGAGTTTAATGATATGTCGCAAGCCTAGTTTTGTCGGAATGAAACGTTGTCCTCCAAACCGAATTACTAACAACTTTGACTAGATTACGCTATAGGAGGTGCTCCGTTACAAAATCACACTCGTTTTAGAACATCGATGTAAAATGATATGTCACAAACCAATGTTTTGTTGGAACGAAAAGCAGTCCGCCGAACCGGATCACGGGTGATCAGGGTATTGTTCACCGTTACGGTTGAAAAGGTTCTCTGGTACTCTCTGTACTCGGCTTTGAATATCAGCGTTACATGATATCTCGCTTGTCCATGTTTTTTCGGAACGAAACGTGGTCCTTGGAATCAGATTTCGCAACATACGGAAGGTTACCAGGGAGGCCAAAGACTACCCCAAGTCTGCTAGGGTATGTTAGTTTTGCACTTTTTTTTTGCAGATGCCTCGGGTTTACAAAAGAAAAACGCTTAGACAGACATATGCAAAAGCTGTCGTATGAGTTAGCTGCGCAGAACGGTATACTTCATCCATTTAATCACAAATTGAAGATGACAGGAAGAAGCTGGCTAGAGGGTTTCCTTAAATGGAACCAGAGCCTTAATTTCCGGAATATTGAAGCTACATCTACAGCTCGTGCAAGAGGTTTCAATAAAGTATCTGATGATTCTTTCTATGACATTCTTGATGAAATTTTGGAAAGCAAGCATTTTCCTCCGTCCTGTATTTTCAACGCTGACGAGACTGGAATCAACACGGTTTTTTCACGAACACGGGTCCCTCCGAAGACGATGAAGATTGCTGCTAAGAAGGGCAAGATGCAAGTAAGATCTATAACATCGGGCGAGAGAGGTGTACTAACGATAGTAATGATGTACATGTCCGCGACATTATTTGAATTTTCGCGAGTACGCATGCACGATTACGGCATTAAGGTTACGCGAAAATAATATTATATATTGCAAGATTCATTTGACAACACGGTCTACATGAATGAAACTTAAACTAAACAAACTAAACAAATGGATCGTTCTGACCATAATCGGTGCGTCTAAAACCTAGCCTAAGGATATCAGTGCGTCTCAAATTACGGGGAATGACAATTATGTTGAGTTGAGCCAAGATACTAGGTGAATCTATACAACTGGTTAGCACTTTTTACACAAATAAAACTCTTTCCAGTTGTCGTCTCCTGCTCGATGTGTCTATTCCAAGAAGGGCAGCGATTCTGATACGGAGGCAGATTGGTAGGATCACGCCATGGCAGAAACCTCAGTGCATAAAGACTGTATTCGATGAAATTTGGACACACGCAATTGTTCGTAACTTTTTAGCGTGTGGGTAAAAATTATTGAAATTTTAACTGAATGTATTTCATTGTGTTGTGTCAATTGTGTAATGAGTTTCGTGAAAATCGGTCGAGTGATTTCAGTGATGGCTTCGAATGAAGAAATAGTGCACCAACAAATTTTGGGCACTCACTTCGAAAACCCAAACGCTTCTCATCGATGGATCAGAAAACAGCTCGGAATCGCACATTCAACCGTATCTCATGTGATCAAAACGTTCAAGGACCGTAAGACAACCAAGCGGAAAAATGGTAGTGGCAAAAAACGTGGCACATCAAATCCGGAGAAGGCCAGGATGGTATTGAACCGATTTAAGCGTTATCCCAACATTTCGATCAGGGATGTTGCGAAAAAGGCGAAAGTTTCAGTTTGTTTTGTGCAGAAAACAATGAAACGTTCCAGAATGATTACATGTGTACAAGGTCCAGAAGGCACCGAACCAGAGCGATAAACAGAACTCGGTGGCCAAAACTCGTGCAAGAAAACTGTACAGGGAGTGGCTCACAAAACCGTTCTGCATTGTGATGGACGATGAGACCTACATTAAAGCTGACACCAAACAAATGCCAGGACAGGAACACTACGTCGCCACCTCTAAGTTGGCCGTTTCGGAGAGTGTACGGAAGAAGAAACTGTCGAAATTCGCCAAAAAATTCCTTGTCTGGCAAGCGATCTGCGGATGTGGCAAAATGAGTCAGCTCTTCATCGCCTCTGGGACCGTCAACGGACAAATCTACAAGGACGAATGCCTCCAAAAACGACTTCTGCCCTTCTTGAAATCTCATGATGGCCCGACACTGTTTTGGCCGGATTTGGCATCTTGCCACTATGCCCGGCCCGTCTTAGACTGGTACAAAGATAATAATGTAGTTTTTGTACCAAAAGACGTCAACCCTCCAAACACTCCGGAACTTCGCCCAATTGAAAAATTTTGGGCAATCATGAAGACAAAGCTCGTTAAAACTCCAAAACTGATAGAAAATGAATTTGAACTAAAGAAAGTGTGGTTAAAGTAAGTAAGCAAGTCGGTCCTGTCATTGCCCAAAATTTGATGAAAGGGGTCAAGGCAAAGGTGCGGGCATTTGGGTTGGGAGAAAAGGTTCAATAAACCAATGATGTCAAAACTTAACCATTTAGTATTACTTTATTTCCAGAAAGTTTGAAAAGAATCGGGCTCAAGGAAAATTTTTGGTGACCTATTTTGTGTGTCCAAATTTCATCGAATACAGTCTTTAGCGAACAAACCGTGACTGAACAGCTTCAATCCATGATGTCCAGATTCCAGTATACGGACTCCATACCACAGCAGCATATTCCAACGAGTAGTACAACGCACGTAAACAGTATGGATCTCTGAACTCATGGGCAATTCTAAAGATGAATCCTAAGTTTCGGTTAGCTTTCGAGATTACAAATGAGTAATGCTCTCTAAAGGTCTTTGATATCGGACACTCTCTCCACATATTCACCACCAAGGTTGTAGCTCCATGTGATTGGATCGTTTTTGCGAGTGAAGGAGATCACCGAGCATTTGTTCGTATTGATGGTTAACTCGTTGATTCCACACAATTCCGTAAACACGTCAATGAGTCAGTTGAGTTCCCGACAGTCTTCAATTGAGCTAACAATACGATAGATTTTCAAATCATCTGCATACAAAAGCCGACACCCTCGTGGAAGTACAGCGCACACATCGTTAAAAAACAGGGAAAATATGCCAAGGTTGCTTCCCTGAGGAACACCGGAGGAGTTTCAAAAATAGCTAGACTGGGCTGTCCCAACTTTCACAGCCAAGCGACGATCTATCAAGTAGGATTTTAGCCAGTTGACGAAGTTTAGTGCAGCTCCTATCCGTTTTATTTTTGCCAGAAGCAGGGCATGATCAACACGATCGAAAGCAGCATTCAAATATGTGTATAAAGTGTCTGTTTGAGCCCCATTCTTCATATTTCGAATGCAGTATGAACTATATCATCCGGTTCTGACTGACGCGAACACTTTAGTTTATTGATCATTGATGTCTGCTTCAGAAAAGACTTTACCTATTCTGTATTTCTATTACTCCATCTGGAACATTTTTAAGGGCAGCGGTAATGCGTTGCGAAGAAGCTATTTCAGGTTTGAATAAATATTCAGCAGGGAACCAGGAAGGGGTCGGCAACTTCGTGGAAGGCCACGAATACGCTGGCTAAATGCAGTGGAGGAGAACCTGGGAACCCTAAACGTTCGGGGCGACTGGAGAAGTATCGCCCAAGACCGACGACGATGGAACTCTACAATACGTCCGGCTTTGGCGTGACGCTACACTGTAGGCGACCAGAATGTTTTGGATGAACTTTATTTACACCTAAATTTGTGAAAAACAAAGCATTGAGTTCGACATCTTTAACATTCCACCAGAGTCAATGCAACCAACAAAGCAGATAGTATCAAGAAAGAACCGATCATTCGAAACCCCAAGTAAAACTCGCCTAAACAATGGCAACAACAATGTTGCTCTTTACATAAAAACCGAGAAAAAATCGGCGTTATGACACCCGTTGAATAATTTACCGCGCCTACAAAACCGGCAAACGACCAATGCCAAAACCATCTCCCAGGGACTTATTAAATAAATTGCGTACTCCTTTTTCACTCCGGCTCCAATCAAACCTTCAAACGACTTTCGGCTTCCTCCACTCTTGTGTTCAATAATTTAAAATCAATTCCATATTCAGGGGTACCGATCCAAGTGTGGGTAGAGCGTCGCCCAAAGGCATTCTTTCCATGCCAAAGGGTTTACCGTTGCTTTCGTCTGCTGCGCCGTGAGTGGGCACGAGAAAAAATGAAACAAAGTTTATATCCTTTCTTGAAACAACAGAAAAAAAAACGCTATCAGTTCCAATTGTGCTTGGCTGGGAGGGGGCGATTTGAAAGGCAATGAAACACGAAAAGAGCAAATAACACAAGCATGAAATAGGCTTCCATTTCCATTTCAATTTCGTTCACTTGTTTTCACTTGCAAACTCAAACGATGCGCTGGATCCCTCAGCCGAGGACTTTCTGCATTCCATTGGAACAGGAGTGCCACCGGTGCCGTTCTCTGTCCCACCATTCGTTCGTCTTCTTTCGGGCAGGATGAGTGTGTGGCACCTTTCACGTGTCCAGACGTGTGCCACCGAAGCGAAGGAAACCCCGAACGACAACGACGACGGACGTCAACGACTTCCTCCACCCAGACCGCCACCACCGCCACCGCTCGGAGAAGAATTAATGTGGAAAGGAACTCGTGCCCTGTCCGATCGAGTCATGTGCAATCGAACCGCCCACGTTGTGTGGGGTCCTTAAATTTTTAAAAATTTCATCTGAATAAAGTATGAGCGCAGCTTACAAGATTTTCAATTACGATGAAACGCTCTCGTGGGCAATTGGGTGATGGTTGTTATTGGAGCCAGCAGCATTGTAACCCAATCGACGACCGCTGCCCTGCTCTTGCCAACTGGGGGATGCTGGAGGTGTAGGAACAATGAATTTTGAATCAACTGGAGAATGCGATTGGGGTTTGATTTTCCGAGGCGACGGGTTGGGATTTTTCTGGATTGCAAATATGAACCGTTAATAATGTAGGTGGTTGCAGAGTGTGACGGAACGTTAATTCGTTATTAGAAAGGTGAGGTATCGAATTAGGAATTCCTTCCCGAAAATATATATGGAACTAGTTGAAAAACTCTCAAGAAATGACCGTCTAATGCTTTGAACATGCAACAGACCATCGCCCAGACTGCTCTTTCAATGGTTGTTCATGCAAGTTGAATAAATCAATTTAATATAGAGATTTTGATCCGTCTTAGCAATGTTTCATACATGCCAAATGCATACCGTTTCTTGTTATTGCTTGCTGCCCAGTTTTCCGGTTCTATCACTAGTCGGAAAGAACGGTAAAGCGGAGGGGGTGAGCCATTTTGGACGCCGAGAAAGCAAGGTAGATACTAAATTGTGCATGTTTTGTATAGCTCTAAGTGAGAATTATTTCAAACATGTACACACATTTACTGCCAGGAATCTGTGCTTTCCTCTGCCTGGTCCGATCCGTCTGGAAGAGGGAGCCAGGCGACTGCCTGGAAGGCAAAATATTTTCCCCATTTCCGGTTGAATTCCTTCTGTCCTTCATGCCGGGAAGACTTGAATGTTGGATGATTATAGGAATATTGTTAATAAATTATCATATTATTTATCTATAACTCAAAATACAATGGAATGAGGAAAAAGGCAGCCGTCTTGACTTCACACCATCCCTGGGGATAAACCCAGATATCTGGTCGTAATTGGATATGGAAAGAAGAGTGGAATCATCTCTTAAGAAGTGCATAGAAATGTGGAAATGAGTGCAATAATGAGAAGTCAAACAAAAACAATAGAATTTGATCTGGACTCCATTCCTGGAAAGTTGCAGAGATTAGTCTAAATAATTCATGTGATAATGGGATTAACTGAATTGTTGCTAACGAACTCTGCACCAGCAAATTCCCGCACGGAGCTCAATTTGCAGCAAATAAATAGACGTCAATTGAATCGTATAAACATCGAATCAATTTGCTCGCCTGGGATTACAAACACGTTCCCCCCTTCCCCGTTTCAATAATGCGATGCCGCCTGTAAAAACATCCTGCCGAAACCGCACCCACCCACCGATTCCGATGGAACGGATTGCTCCGCACAACCGTAACACACACTCGAAGGGAACATATTTCAGTTTATGATTTATCTAACCAGCAAAAAACCCAAATTTATCTCAATCATGCTCGTTTAGTTTTACCAACCTTCGTTGGTTTGCCATCCTTCCCATTCCCGCTCCTCGGCCACCGTCTTCTAGGACGAAACCCACATTGATCTACGCTACCAACAACCGCATCATCCTTCGATTGGGTCGAGGGCGCCGTGCTGTGCAGGAAGGAATGTGTTCCCATTTCTCCGGAGTCGGAATCATCCCAAGGAACCGGAGTGTCTGCATGTAATAACCTATCCCACCCTTCTCTTCACCGGCAGTTTCCAGGGGCACAACAACAGTCTGGACGAGGTACAGTCGGTCGGAGATCGGAACGCATATTCATTGAATTAGATAAATTTATTCATACTTGAAAACAGAGTTTGGAATCTGCTGCTGGCAGCACCTATCTTGCTTGCCACTGGATCACCGAGATTAGAGTAAGCCTTCGATTGGGATGAGGCGAAGAATATGATTTATGGCGCTAGGATCAGGTTACTGGAAGCGGCTCTTGGAAGACGGAGAAAGAAAAAAAAAAACTATTCTTTCCGCCCGTTGGTTGCACGAGAACGAATGGGAGGCGAGGGAGCTTCGAAAACACGTAACTGGCAGATATTCGTGGGTTGATTTTTTTATGCTATTCGATGGGGATGAAAAGTGATGAGTAATTTTTGGGGAGATTAAGGACATACTATTGAATTCAAAAGATAGAGAGAGAGAAAATGCCGGAGTATCATAAACGTATTCAAAAAGATATTACTACGTTCAAATGCTCTAATTTTTAATATTCCGTATCTCTAACTACTTGATTAAGATAATACAAATCGAGCAAGCATTTCTGTTGCCTAACTCTCGGGGATTACATGACAAGAAAACACGTTGTAACGTTTCTACTTACCGTATTCCTTATTTTTCTTTGCATGCACGTAAGCTATAATTCATATCATAGTTGGCTGCGAGTAAAAGAAGCCGTTTTCCTCAGTTTGACAGTTGCACCATAACGAAGTGGCAGTGTACTGGAGATTATACCCACGCACAAATATAACAAAAAGACATTTCAATCGCCGTGAGAGTGTCTCGGTGGACCGTGAAAAGGGTCTTAGACCGAGAAGAGAAAAGACAACTCTCTGCGAAGGTGACCACAGATAGTCCAAGGTCAGTTTGGATTCCGCGAGTTATCGCTGCCACCAAAAGGAAGATTCTGGCGAATCCAGTGCGTTCAATGCGGAAAATGGCGAAGGAACACTGGGAAGATCGTAAAGGAAGATTGCGGGGCGAAGCCAAGGGCACGGAAAAAAAAAACTTACATTATTACGTTCCGCATCCGGCAGCTACGAGTCGAGCGATGTAAGAAAATCTTGAACTTCCTCAAGTGAAAAAATCCGGTAATCCTGTTCACCGACGAGAGTATGTTTACCGTCGATCCCGTATCAAATTCCAGAATCGATCGCAATATTAGTTCTATCCCGGTAAAAAACGTGGCCGAGGAGCATAAACACGTTTATCTGACCAAGCATCCTGCTCCCAATGGCAAAACAGTATAAACCCGGTGTTCATTCCAGAAGACGACAAAGTATGCACAAAGGTCTACATAGGCTTCAGTGGATAAAAGAGCAGTACGGCCTAAAGCCAAATGTTGTATTTCAACAGAGGTGATTGCAGGAACAACTGTCGTTCCTGGCGAAAGATATAAGGCCGCTATCCAGCCCCGATCGTAATCCACTGGATTACTCAGTATGGCGCATCATGAAGGCCAAGGCCTGTTCTAAACGCCACCCGATTACAGCAAGGCTCAGGCAAACATTGACCCGTACCTGGAGAGGAATGGATCCTGGCCACATTATTAGGACCTGCCGTGCGTTCCGGAAGCGTGTGGAGCCCTTTCAGCAACTCAATCGATGATTAACTTAGTTTAAGGCTCTCAGAAACATTCCCTTTTTAAATAAATAAAAGAAACCAAAACCGAAATTTTTGAGAATTTTGTTTTAATTATCACGTACTTTTCTTTTTATGTACTAATCCATCATGTTTTAAAATCATATCATATCCATCATCACAAAATTATTTGTAACTAGTTGAACCCGGTGCAAGCGCTGCTACGCCTGCAACGGAATGAATGAAAATTTTATAGAACTGGCCTGTTTATGGTTGTTTTTCGGGATGAGTTTTTTCTTGAACAAGAAGGGGCTTAAACTTCTATCAGAACATGCTTCATACCAGAGAAATACAAACTTTGTGTTTTAGTTGCCTGGATAGTTCTCATGTTTGGTTGAACTTTGTATTTCATTTGTATGAAAGCCCTCCACCCCTTTCCAGTTGGGGGAGGGGTCTCAAATCACCATACAAACATTGTCTTAAAAAAACTACACATGCCAAATTTGGTTCCATTTGCTAGATTATTTCTCTAGTTATGCCAAAATTAGCATTTCAATTGCATTGAAGACCCCCCCCCCCCCCCCTTTCAGCTTTCCTCCTCAAACCATCATATGAACCTTCCTAGCCCCAAAACCCCTGCATTCAAATTTTCACGCCGATCGATTCAGTAGTTTCCGAGTCTATAAGTGTCAGATAGACCGACAGAAATTCATTTCCATCATGCCAAATTTGATTTCAATTGCTTGATTAGTTCTCGAGTTCTGCAGAAATTTGTGTTTCATTTGTATGGGAGACAACCTCCCCCCCCCCCCCACCCCCCATTTCAGAAGGCGGAGGGATCTCAAACCATCGTAGAAACATTTTTCGTCTTCAAAAACCTCTACATGCCAAATTTGGTTGTATTTGCTTGACTATTTCTCGAGTTAGGCAGAAATATGTGTTTCATTTGTATGGGAGCTCCCCATAAAGGAGGGGAAGGGGTCTCAAACCATCATAAGAAACCCCTCCGGCCCCAAAAATCTCTGTATACAAAGTTTCACGCCGATCAGCTCAGTAGTTTCCGAGTCTTTAAGGGTCAGACAGACAGACAGACAGAAATTCATTTATATAAAAGGTGTTTCGATCAAAATTTGGTCGACTTACTTAAACTTGACGCATTTCCTGTCATCGTGCATAAAACAAATTTCACACCCCTCATTTTTGAAGCACTTCAGTCATCAAAATGTCGTCGAAGGAAGAGAAGCACGCATCAAAATTTTGCACGTGCATGGCGAAAATCCAAACTACTCTCACGCCATGTTGGCGAAATTGTTGAATGTGGCTAAATCAACTGTAACCAACATATTTAGAGTATTCGGTGAACGTTTGTCCACTGCCAGCAAAGCTAGATCGGGGGGAAATCGAATGCCAGGGGCCACAGCTACGACAAAAACAGTTGCCCGCTATTTCGAGCGGAACCCCAACCCCTCCATCCGAGATGTCGCAAAGAAGCTGGGAGTGGCGCCTTCAACGGTGGATAGCGCTAAAAAACGAGCTGGACTGTCGACTTACAAGAAAGTGGTGACTCCAAATCGCGACGATAAACAAAACACGTCGGCCAAAGCACGATCGCAAAAGTTGTACACGACGATGCTGACGAAGTTTGATTGCGTGGTACAGGACGATGAAACTTACATCAAGGCAGACTTTAAACAGCTTCCTGGACCGAAATTTTATACGGCAACCGGACGGGGAAAGGTGGCAGATATTTTCAAGCACATTAAACTGACAAAATTCGCGAAGAAGAATCTGGTTTGGCAGGCCATCTGTACCTGTGGTTTGAAGAGCAACGTTTACATTGCGAACGGAACCGTCAACCAGGAAATTTATCTGAGCGAGTGCCTACAAAAACGTCTACTGCCTTTCCTGAAGCGACACAATTGTTCCGTTCTATTTTGGCCGGATTTGGCAGCTTTCGATTACGGAAAAAAAAGTCATGGAGTGGTATGCTGCCAACAACGTGTAAGTGGTGCCCAAGAACAAGACCCCCCCCCCCAACACGCCAGAGCTCCGCCCATTCGAACAATATTGGGCCATCGTCAAGCGGAACCTTAAGAAGACTCAAAAAGCTGTTGTGAGCGAGAAACAGTTCAAGGAAAACTGGCGTTCTGCGGCGAATAAAGTGGACAAGGAGACTGTACAAAATCTTATGGCAGGTGTTAAACGAAAGACCCGGCAATTCGCATTCGGTAAAAAAAGAAGCTTAGCTGAATATTTTTCCTGTATTCTGTATTAACTGAACTTGAAAAGGAAAAGAATTTGACTTACTAATAAAAACTTGGATCGACTCACATACATTACTGTTTGACCAAATTTTGGTCGGAACATCCTTTATATAGAGAGATTGCTGGCAGCTCTCTTACCACCACAAACATAGCTGACGGCCGGTTTGTTATCATTCCAAAACTAAAAAATCAAAACAACAACAAAAGAAATCAAACAGGTCTGATGTCTCTTATCATTGCAACAATTATAATAAAAAAATAGAAACCGAGTAAACACAATCTAATGTAGTTTTTGTGATTAAGGAGTGTATCGAATATAAGCTATCCACATACATTTGCGTTGTACGCATGTATTTGTGATGGTTTTTTATGCTCTGAACACTGCATGCTGTGCGTTTGACTGTCAGCTTTCTTTTGTTTACTTGTTTGTGCGGTTCAAATTCTGCGTTTTCAAAATGTCGCGTATTGAAAAGGAAGTGAAAATTAAGGTTCTGGACACATGGCTAAGTGAGAAGGGTATTACTATGCGAAAATTGGCGAAGCGGTTTGGAATTCATCATGCGAGTGTTAAAACCATCATTAATAAGTTTGGGGAACACTATTCTTTGGATGAGCTACCAGGAAGAGGCAGAAAACCCGGTTCTTCCAACCCGAAACTGGAGCAGAAAGTGGTATCTCTAATCATGAAGAACAAATCAATGTCAATACGTGATTTGGCCAAAAAAGCAGGAACGAGTGTCGGAATGATCCAGCGTATCAAGAGGCGAAACCACCTGAAGACCTACAAGAAGCAGAAAATCTCGAAACAAAGTGCAGAACAGAAGAAGCGAGCAGCAACAAGGGCCCGGAAATTGTATTCGCGTCTTTTGCAGCGTCCGGATGCATGCGTTTTGATGGACGATGAGACCTATGTAAAGGAGGACTCAAAAACCCTTCCAGGTCCACAATACTTTACTGCCGTCGTTGGGGAGGATGTGAGCGATGCGGACAGGTCGATTCAAGTGGAGAAATTCGGTCGAAAGGTACTGGTATGGCAAGCAATATGTTCCTGTGGTTTGAAGTCAACCATTTTTTACACTACCGGAACTATAAATGCGGAAATCTATCGATCTGAGTGTCTCCAGAAGAGATTGTTGCCTTTATATAAGAAGCATAGTACACCTCCACTGTTTTGGCCGGATTTAGCGTCGGCTCACTATGCCAAAACCACTCTCAATTGGCTTGCGGAAAAGGGTATAGATTTCGTTGAGAAAAATATCAATCCACCAAATTGCCCTCAGCTTCGACCCATCGAACGTTACTGGGCAATCGTGAAGAGGGTCTTCAAGAAGACTGGTAAGGCAGCTGGGAACATGCAGGAGTTCAAAAAAATTTGGGCTCAAGCGTCCAAAAAATGCGATGCAACACTTGTCCGGAACTTGATGAAGAGCATTCGATCCAAAGTTCGAAAATTCGTGAAGGAATAACTTAAATTTCATCCGGTCTTCATTATGTTCAAGTTTAACCTCGTACAATAAAGGATCAATTTTTTGTATGAATAAAATATCGGTTTTCAACAAAATTTGAAAGAAAGTTTGTGGATAGCTTATTTCGATACACTCCTTATTAAACCCCCAAAAAACCCCCTTTTCCCCACCCTTTTATATTTTATTTTTTCGTCCCAAAATATTTCATATATCTGGCAAAATAAGTTTATCTACCTCATTTACCCTAACGCAACTAACCGTATATAATATACTATTTGTCATTTGATTAAAAGTGAACAATGAAAATTACTGCTTTATAAGGCTAAGTCATTTGATATCTGGACGCACTGTTAATCTACAGCGCCTTTAGCGGTCGGGATTTGAAACGTTTTGACATGCGCATGTTATGAAATGTTTTCTTTTTCAGAGCTGAAAAGTTCGTCAAGATTTTGTTTCAAAGAAGTTAGATTTGATGGGAGCCTCAAATCGAACATTTATTTTGGACCATCGTTTCGAAAATCCCGAAGTCGTTGAAAATTGTGAGTTGTTGCGAAGCGTCGTTGACGACGAACTAAGGATCGGAAGTTGCATTTGATGGCAACGAGAACGTAAAGGAATTCAATGCCAGCCAAAGCACCAGCAGCAAAATTCAACTGCGGGAAGATTTCAATACTTTAGGGCCAGTTAGTGAAGGTCCATTAGTTATGTAACGCAGTAAAGTGGAAGAGGGGGGTGGGTGTATTGGGAAAACCTGATAATCCTTACAAACAAAATTGAAGAGATCCATACAAAAAAAGGTAAAAGGCGGGGGGGGGGGGTCTAAAAATTCACTTTTTGCGTGATATAATTAATGAATGTTCCCCAAGCAACCAAACAGGATACTGAAGCAAAAGCCAAATACTTGCCCTGAAGTTGTACAATGAAGTTCTTACGAAGTACGAAGAATTTATCCTCATAGACGACGAAACGTACGTGAGCACCTTCCTGGACAGTGGGCTTCAAAATGTAAAAGCAGAAGTGCCTGTTAAAACATATTCTCATTAAAGTTCACAAAGAACCTGTAAAGTTTTGGCCTGATCCGGTAAGCTGCGACTGCAGCGGAGAAGTACTATAGTTATATCGAAACAACGGGGTGGATTTCTTTGAAAAAGATATCAATCCACCCAGCAGCCATAATTCACTCCCAATTGAGAAAGATTGGGCAGTTGTTAAATAGAAGTGAAATGTGAGCGGAAAACTGACTCGGGATGCAACAGAATCTCATCAGTGACCAATGATAGACAAAAGGTGTTGAATGTGTCGAGATTAATAGTTTCAATGAAATCGATCGTAGCACCAGCCGAACTTAAAAACAAAACACAAACCTCATTCGCCTCATGCTCAGAACAAACCCGTATCACCAACCGATGGGAACCCGCGTCAAAACAGTCAGTAAATAGAAATTAATAGAGCCGGCTTTCTAAATAAATAAGACACTCTTCAAAACCGACCTCATCAATCATAATCAGCAGCGAGCGGCGCGCGGCTAGGATGGAGGCTGACGATAAACTTCCTCCCGGAGACATAACCGAAGGGACATCACCGCCGATGGCACGTGGCACGGAATGGAAAGGCTTGGAAAAACTCACGAAACGCGAGTGTCATTTATTTCAATTACCAATTCGTACAAATAGATACCTTCCTAGAGAAGCTATCCCAGCCACTAACGCTGCTGCTGCTGCTGATGATGATGGTCGACGGGGAGGTTGATAAAGATTGACAAATTAATTAGTGCATACAATGACTTAGTCCACTTTTCTAACCTTCTCGGAATGGGGAATGGGGGAAACAAAGGAACGGATACCAGGTGACAGTTTCTACCTAGAAAATCGAGCACTTGTGGATGACACGGAATGAGCAGGGTTTTGATCACTGACCGAGTAATTAGCTCCGTTCGGTCCTTCAAACTTCTTTCCCGCTTGAGGCGAAATGTTCAAAGTTCTATCCTCGGATTAATCAATCATCGAGCTCTTCAGTCATCTCGTATGGTTCGCTGAAACCAAGCGTTACATTGGGCTCAAAAGCACGGAAAATTATTAATCAATTCCCACTAGCCCACCTCTACCAATTTATGACGAGTACAAAGATAGCAGCGAAATCAGGATCAGGCTCGAGAATTCTTTCGTAAGGACACATTTTTTTTCTCGTTCAACGAAAGACCTATCTGTTTATGACGTGGAGGGTATGACCCGAATGAAAATGTCTCACGAAAGTATCTGCTGAGTTTTAAGATGGTATGACTTCTGTGAATTTCTTCCCGGGCTTCCAATCCATATCATAGCGAAAGTTTTTCCCTAAGAATACAGTACAACACAAGCTACAACTTTGACCACTGGCAATGACGCCGAAAACGACGAGGACGACGACGACGACGAAGAGATCCGTCGGGAAGAGAAATGGTTAATAAATTGCTGCCAATAACCGTAACCAATAAGGACCTCGAAAGGCGAAGTATTGGACTGCTTCTTCTTCTCCCGAAATCGGTGTTTGCGTGATCGACCGTCTGACCGACGTTGGTCGTTGGTGACCATGAGGCGAAAACAATTGGAATATGATATTTTGATGATATGTTATCATCGTTTTTCAATTTTCCATCAACGTAGGCGGCGGGGTTTGGCGTTGGGCCGGGATGAGATGGGGACGTTGGCCTATTGGAATGCCGTCATGCATCACCTTTGGACATGGACATGAGGCAGAAAGAATGGGAATGGGCTCCCCAACGCCGGAATATGGCACCAACAACAAGAGCCCGGACCGTTCGTTCTGCTTATCATCGAAAGGAGAAAAGATTTCCAGGTGAGTGATTTTTCATTCTTGTGGCCAAGTCGTCATTAGGAAGCAAGATTGGTGCTCGGAGCTCTCGAAAGGAAACCGCTGCTGGCTCGTTGAATCGGCTATGATAACGTTTTCGATGGAAATATGATACTTGAATGGGTGAAAGGGAAAATGAGAATGTTCTCATTAAGCAGGGTCGGAAATTTGTCGAATAATTGTGCTGAAACGAAGAGCAATATATGTTAACTCATAAAGTTGGGGGGAAATACGGCAGGAATTATGCCCCTCTTAGATGACCGAAAAAAAAGTTAGGCTCTAGCGAAGGGAAAATAAGCAATGCTATTGAGCTTGGGTTCTAATATCTAATGGAATTTACTCTCTTGATTCTAGGTGATTTCTTATTTACGATATGAATCAATCCTACAAACATTGATAGGTTTGGGTGTTGGAAAAAGTTTTAAAGAATATATCAATGTGTTTCGTTGGTATAAAGAGTAAGATTCCTACTATGTAACTATGAAGAAAACCTACTCAAGCAATATTGCAGGTATTGCGTTTTTTTTGGGGTTTTGAAGCGTTATACTAGCGACATTTTAGAGTTGTCCGATAATTAGTTAACCAAGCTGCCTTTCTAAAACTCACAACTGTTACGTCAATCTAATCTAACTTGTAGGCCATGCACGAGTTTTTGTTTTGTTTGTTTTTATGTTGGCAGCAGTGTACCAAGCACTGTGATTGACTTTTGTTTTTATACACGTCAGCTTATTCAAGAGCTAATCGTTGCCAGGGTTGCTACATGCGCAGATTTATCTAGATTGACACAGCTTTTTCCCATTTTTTCCACTCAGATATCTGTATGAAAAGATTACAGATTTTTGAAATAAACCGAGATTTTTAAGATTTTTGGCAATTGATTGTCAACACAAAAACTTAAAATTTATAAAATGATTACATTTTCCTACTCTTAATATATTTTCCTTCCCTCTCAGTTCTACTTTCAGTGTGCGGTTTTAGGCCCATGAATCAAAATAAAACAATTGACACTGACACTACAGTGACAAATGACAGTCTGAAAGCCAGTTTATGTGTGTGCCCTCTAATGATTTCTCCCTGAATTATTTGAGGTATTTTTTGAACAAAATTTTGTAAAATTTCTCTAAGATTCTAAGACATTCCTTTAGATATTTCTTCTGGCATTTCCATAGGTATTCTCCAGAAGTTTGAAGGCATTCCTCCATGCATTCGTTCAGGAGTTTCTTCTGACATTGCGTCGGCAGTTTTTCAAAACTTTCTTGTGATTAAATTTTTGGAGGAATCCCTGAACTTGTGGAGTTTTGTGATTTTAATGGAATCCTTGGAGGACACTACACAAAAAAATTAAGATAAGTAGAAGTAATGCTTGGAGAAAATCCTGATCTGTTAGAGAAATCCAAAACGAATTTTTTGCACGAATTCAACAATCTCATACATATAATTCTCAACTTTAAAATTCCGCAACAGGCTGTTGTAGAATTATTTTTCAAATTGTATCTAGGATGTCTGCAAGATTTTTTGAAATTTAGTTCTCCAAACGTTTCTTCAATAATGTCTTCAAGTATTCCGCTTGAGACATTTTTATTTCAAAGTTCCGCATGAGATTGTTGAACAAATTTCGGTAGAATTTTCGGCAGGGATTTCTACAAAAATACTGTTATTCCAATGTAGAAGTATTTTTATGTATTCACGGAGAGAAATTTTGGGAAGTTATAATAATCTTCGCGATAGTTATTTTTGCTATTTTAAGCATAGTTATTTCGAACGTGACTTTTTGCTATCTTTAATAGTATCTTGCAGTGCGAAAACCAAAATACATGAAGGGAAGAGGCTCACGAGAAGACAATGTTAGCCTCCTAGCACAAGTTCAGATCGACGGTGATGAAATCGAGGTAGTAGACGAATTTGTGTATCTGGGCTCATTAGTGACCGCCGATAACGACACCAGCAGAGAAATACAAAGGCGCACTATCGCTGGCAATCGTGCCTACTTTGGACTCCGAAGGACGCTAAGATCGAACAATGTTCGCCGAACCACAAAGTTGACCATCTACAAGACATTAATTAGACCGGTAGTTCTCTACGGCCACGAAACATGGACATTGCTAGTGGAGGACCAACGCGCCCTTGAAGTCTTTGAACGGAAGGTGCTGCGTACGATCTACGGTGGAGTGCAGATGGAAGACGGAACGTGGAGGAGGCGAATGAACCACGAATTGCACCAGTTGCTGGGAGAACCTCCCATCGTACACATTGCAAAAATCGGTCGACTACGATAGGCTGGGCATGTCGTAAGAATGCCGGACGACAGCCCTGTGAAAATGGTTCTCGAAAACGAACCGACAGGTACAAGAAGAAGAGGCGCGCAACGAGCAAGGTGGATCGATCAAGTAGAAGGCGACCTGCGGACCCTCCGCAGACAGCGAGGCTGGCGAGGAACAGCCATGGACCGATTACAATGGAAACAACTTCTGTGTACAGCAGAGGCCACACCGGCCTTAGTCTTATTGGTAAGGTAAGGTAAGTGCGAAAACCTATATATATATATATTGCACAATAGTTATTCAGTTCCATATAAACAGCACCGAAAAAAAAGCATGTGGGCTTTGGGTCAGGCGGAGCTTCGGTAATGTTAGGTTCTGACCAATCTGTCAAAAAGCTGTTGAAACGTGCCTGTCCTCATTTGATAATTATCAAATGTACTGGCTCTTTGTCCAAGCTACGCATGCATACCAATGATCCCATCCGATACGATCCAAGGAATTCCAGATGATACAACGCCTTTGAAAGCTCGGAACTCATGTTGTATTTTTCGTTCCGTTTGATTGTTGTCATATTAATGACAACCGGTGACACGAGCCACCTCTTCACTTTTTGAGCTATCGTATCTTCCAGTCAGAAGCTTCAAAAGTCTCGAACATTTGCAATCAGCAGAAGTCTCGCTAATGGTTCTCCTTGAAAATATTTGTGAGGATGATTACCCAAAACACCTGACGGATTTAGGAGTTGCAGATTTCGATTAACATCTTCGTTAGAAGTTGGAAATACAAATCGGAATGGCAGCAGACGAAAAGTTTAGATCCGGAACTCTCGATGATACCAGGAATGAGGCTTTCTACTCTATCTGTTCTATACCAAGTTGATTAAACAGACCATTAAGCGCTTTGATCTGAACGATCCAGTTCTGACTACTGCATCGAGCGTTGACCCCAAGAAATTGCACATTTTGAAGGAGTTCCACTCGACTATTGAACCATATCCAAACTTCTTTGAAAACGGTGAGGAACAGGCCATCGAAAATGATTTTCGTGAGCTGAGAACGGCAAACATCTTCAGGGTCATCGAGGTGAAAGAATCGGAAGACTTGGAACCTTGTTGGAGATAACTGCTGTGTTTTCAAACGAGCAGATGGGAAGCTGTCTTTTCCTTAAGAATGTTCATTGCGAACTTTAGACTAATTCCTGTTCATTTCATTTCTGTGGAAAGAAGATCCATTTTACTGTAGTGTGATGTAGGTAAACTGATAATTGCACTTAAGCCCTATTGAAAGACCGTTTTGTATCGACTTATTGAAATAAACATGTTTTAATTAGTATATAAATCATGCATAACTTTTCAAATAGACGTATCTAATATTTGATGGGAATTGAGAAAAATGAGTCAGAAATTCCAGATGCATTCATTAGATCCTATTTATCTTTGTTTCAAGTTTTATACGATCTGTTGATTCTATCATGGTTAAATAATATTAAAAGTAGTAAAAATCCTGGTTTTTATTCACTTTCGCTCTATTTTTGAGAAAATTAACACATACACCGGTTTGCCTCCATACCATACACTTACACCATGTAAGATACGTCGGTGTGACATCTTAATTGTAACATGCACCGGTTTGATACGTCGGTATTTCAGAACGTTAAGCTCTTGCGTCATGTCAGATACCTTACCTTACCAATCAGACTAAGGCCGGCGTGGCCTCTGCTGTACACAGAAGTTGTTTCCATTGTAATCGGTCCATGGCTGTACCTCACCAACCTCGCTGTCTGCGGAGGGTCCGCAGGTCGCCTTTTACTTGATCGATCCACCTTGCTCGTTGCACGCTTCTTCTTCTTGTACCTGTCGGTTCGTTTTCGAGAACTATTTTCACAGAGCTGTCGTCCGACATTCTTACGACATGCCCAGCCCATCGTAGTCGACCGATTTTTGCGATGTGTACGATGGGAGGTTCTCCCAGCAACTGGTGCAATTCATGGTTCATTCGCCTCCTCCACGTTCCGTCTTCCATATGTACTCCACCGTAGATCGTACGCAGCACCTTCCGTTCAAAGACTCCAAGGGCGCGTTGGTCCTCCACTAGCAATGTCCATGTTTCGTGGCCGTAGAGAACTACCGGTCTAATTAATGTCTTGTAGATGGTCAACTTTGTGGTTCAGCGAACTTTGTTCGATCGTAGCGTCCTTCGGAGTCCAAAGTAGGCACGATTTGTTTTGATGTTGCAGTATGTTTCCAGCAGAAAATACGGCCTTTTCATAAATTATAGGCGGTTTTCCACAAGAAATAGGGGAAAATTATTGAAAAAACTTTTCTTATATTTTAGTTAACTTGTAGGGTAAGGGGATGTAATGTTATCCTAGCTTCTTCATTCGGCCCATGTACCAAATATGTCATTAATTCAGCGATAATCAACAAAATTATGTTGCTTTTAAGATAACCGATTTAATTTGAAGGAACTCAGAGATTATTAATTCCGTGTAATTTAAGATTTTCTTAACTTTTAAGACATAATTATTTCACTGGTTAAGCTAAACAGACTATCTTCATCATCTTCGAATGATCTAAATTTGGCAACATTGAACCGATAAACCAAATAATACAGCCTAGATGTACAGAAAATAGGCACATGTTACAAACTAACAGTTCACACAGATAAAATAACAATGATTTATCTAGAAAACCGTGGACCCATTGTTAGGGACACATTTTTGTTCTTTGTACCCAACTATGGCCTGTTGTCTGGAAAACTTATTAAAAATGTTGTTATTGGTAAAAAAAATTAATGGAAATGAATGAGTTTCGGTTGTATATTTTCCAAATGGCTCATCTAAATACAAACCTAGGGAACAAAACCTGTGGAGACTGAATTATAGTGTTTTCACAATCGGAAGGCCAATCAATCATATGTGAAAATCTCTTAAGGTTGAAGACTTAGTAATTTTGTCCTTGTATTGGTAAATCTATTTTAACACCACATGTGTACGGAAATGAAAATGAAAATCTACTCTGAAGCTTGCCTCTAGACGTGTATCCGTATTTGAGACGTGTGTTTTCGTTGGAAGTATTGAAATTTCCTGCAATATATTTATTTTTAATAACTCATGAGGTTAAATTGCTTGTGTATCGCTTTTCGATAAATGGGTTTTCTCGTCTCATGTGAGATGTTGTTTTCGTGGGAAGTCTTAAGATTAACATTAAAATTAATCACTCACGAACATGAAATTCAATGATATGATTTAATTACGGAGCGACGATCAATCATCGTGTGATGGTAATGTTTACGCCCTTTTTAAAACTGACTCAGCGACTAGCGCGAAAAATGCTCAGTCTCTTAAGCCAAACGCGTGTGCAAAGTTTCATTCAAATAAAAAAAAATGAAAATAATTTTCCACACTTCCAGGTCATTTCGCCTGGAGACGCTCTGAACTATTTGCTTAGCATTTGAAAAGATCAGATAGGTCGCATATGAAATTTGGCTCACATAACTCAATAATTTTGCATAAAAGTATATGGCAATTACTACTACATTAAGCGTGTTATTAATGACAGGATAGAATGAAAAACTCGATTTGTTTACATTTGCGACGTACGTCCTTTTGAAAAATTATGCTTGAAATGTTTTATTTTACCTTCAACTCAATAGCAATAATAAAATGAAAGTGCCTAGCATTCAGGCAGCTGAAAAGTTTCCATTCTACTTTTACAACACAAAATTTGATGCAAAGATTTTTGCCAAGATTTTCTTAAGTTAAACACAGATAAAAATATATTTTTGGAAAAATTAAAGATGGGAACGAAAAATAATGTGGCAACCCTGATCGTTGCACTTAAATGATGTTTAGAGCTGCTTATACTGTGGATGTATTTACCAGGCTATTCTTGAGATCCCATTCTATCAGCAAGGGAGAAATTAAAACAGTCCGAAAAAAGATCTCGTTAGCTGCCTGCAAGATTTGGAGTTTAATTAGTCTAAACTTTACATGGATTATGAAGACGGGGCTTAAGATTAGGTACATAAAATAAAAAGATTTTAACAAATTTTAATGTTGATAAACAAATTCAAATAGCTAAATGTAAATTAATTAAGATAAAAACTTCAATGTCAATAAATAAATGTTTGGCGCACGTAAAGTGTTCGTAGAGTCTCGTAAACCGTGCGTCAGAAGAGAATATCATTTTGTCTTTGGGTGACTTCAACCTCCCAAATTTGCGATGGCAGTTGGACGAAGAGTTAAATGGCTACATCCCTACGAACATTTCCATCTCAGCGGCAAGATCTGGAACTAATATGACAAATCTCATAATTTTTGTGAGGGTTGAAATCCGGGTCAATATTGACCCTAATTTCTTATGTGTCAGTTTTTTTTAATACCCGAGGAAGGTTAAAAAAAATCCTGTCAATTGTAATAGATAGGGAAGCAAAGAGCAAACAATTGTAAACCAACATAAACGTCAGACGTATGTACGATGCTAAGGATGAACGATCTTCAAAAGGTGGATTAAGATTGCCGAGAATGGTTTGATTCTTTTACACGTCACATGACAAAATTTTATTGTTGTCAAACTGAGTGCACCATTTTGATCATAACTGGACATTATATCATTAATGCGATGGCCGTCAGAATCCAAAAATGGCCACTTCATTTCGCCAATTCGATTTTTTTAGGGCAATTATTGCACACCACCCAATTATTGCACACTTCAGTGTTTTTGTAATTATTCTCAGGTTATAATTTCTAGCTATATATACATTGATTCCCACTGTTTAATTCAGTTCTGCATTTAATTTAATGGTATTCCGCTTAAAATAAAGTATTTTCTCACATGTGTCTCAGTTTCGCCTTCAACTAACGATTTTCTAATCAGAATTCATAAGAAAGTCCATTTCCAAGATGAGCTTTTAAAAGATGTTAGAAGTAAATACACATGTCCTTCGCAGTTATTTCATAGCTTGAAATTTACTCTTCTCAATACGTTAATTAAAGTTGGTTCATTTGTTAGTAAAGCCAGACAAATTTTAAAATTCATAAATTGGGATAACTTCCGATGCCCCTTCTCAATTCATTGCACACGTCCTAACCTCGTTTTTCATGCATCGAACATTTGACAGTTCACTCGATTGCGGTGTTGTTATTGTTTACCTTCGCAAGCGGCATGAACCGTAGTTTTGTATTTTGCAGTTTTTCAACGCTTATCACGAAGTTTTCAGATCAACAATGGATGTAGAAGTAACAATCAAGTATATATAAGTGATTTCATTATAATTTGTCATGATAATGTTGATTTCACCGAAGCGCTTCTTCTATTCCCGAGCCAAGCCCCCGTGCTCCGCTTCCGACGAAAAACACCAATAATTACACGGAAGTTCCAACGGGCTGCTGTTGCCGTGAAATCTAAGGCAATTACATTGGGTCAGGCATCCGGGACCTTGGTCCACGGCACCAGGATTAAATCATTTGTTCACTTTGCTGATGAACAGGTTGCGGATAAGTCAGAAAAAGCTCAGTTGTATGTGTACAAAACGAATCTCTCACAGTATGACTCGGAAAACTCCGGGATTATCGATCATGGATCAGATACGTTAAATGTGGCAGTTTCAGATGTTGAAGCAAATGAGGATAATGTTGGTGAAAATGGATTCAAACAAGGTCAACATCAAAGATCAGTCGCCAACCCTGTTGAACAATCGGAAGATGCTGCTCACGTAATCGACGATCTTGCATTCAACTCAAGCCTTCAACAGTATGAGAACAAAGAGTACGCTATGGAACTCGATGAAGAAGGGGATGGTGATTTACCTGTTTGTGAAAAATTTGGGGGATCCAACCAAAGAAAACCCCGGCTAACAACGACAATCTTAGGAGGAACGTGATGAGTGGAATGAAATCGAATCACCTGTTAATGCGAACAACAAGGAGAATGTGCTGAAAGAAACAGTGAACACTGAAAAGCCGGACCAGCGTTTCATCATTCTATAAAATTCCTCCAACACCAAGACGTAAAAACGTTCAGCGAAACTACTCTAAGTAACGCCACTTTGTTCTGACGTCGGCGGAGCGCCTTAGAGAGATTGAAGAGAAGGAAAAAGAAACGAAACGCTAGGCTTTGCAGAAGGAACAAAATATGAATTGAAGGAACAGGAGAAGCAACAACGAATGAAGATAAGAGAAGAGAAAGCAAAAGAACGTGATTCGAAACGCCAAATAAAGAAGAAATCAAAGAAGGTACCCCTAAAGAAGGGAAAGCCCAAAGTAAACAAGCCTGTGGTTTTTTTTTTTTTTTTTTTTTTATAAAGACCGTGCAAATTCGTAGTTGCTACTCCCTTACTGACAGAACTAGTGGAATTGCACAGAGAACCACATAGATGGAGCTTGGGAGTAAGCTTTACATCTTCAATGTACAAGTTCACTAATTCTATTTATAGATCAGTCCGCCGCCGCCCCCCCCCCCCCCTTTTGGGGAAGGGGGAGGGTTATTTTGCAACGTTTTTTTTTTAGACAGCAGCACCCCCCCCCCTCTCCACCCCCAAGAAAGATGTTAGTGAGGCAGGTTATTTTTATATAAATGATGCACCTGGGAATGGACCCAAAAAAAAAAAAAAATATATTCTTTTTTTTATTAAATTAATAGTGGAAAGAAGAAGAGAAAAGAAAAAAGGAAGGGGAGGGGACCGGCCTGAACCCCCCCCCTACCCTCCCCATAACCCAGAACGGGTAACCACTGAGCTACCCAGCCGCGTCTAATACCAAAGTAAACAAGCCTGTGGTGGCCAAAAATGCTCTGAAGAAAGGCAAATTTGCTAATGAGAATATCAATGTATGATGTACTTCACGCTGGGAGTTTTTATTATATTCTATGAAATAAAAGGACTTATTACGGTCTTCACTACACGGTGAAAACGAAGTGAAAACAAAAAACCATATTACGAGAGTCACCCAAGTGAAAAAATGTGGAAGAGTTGATCCGAGGTGACGATTCGAATGAACTCGGTGTTATTATGGTTGCCACGGCACCATCACGCCATCGAAAAAAGTGACGCAAACCGTAGATTTTCTGACGGCTACTACGATTTTCACTTCACTATCACTTCCACCTCATGAAGATCATTTTTGATTACGGTGATACCAGTAAAATTATACAAAAGTGAGGTGATGTGTAAGTGAAGTGAAAGTGATCGTGAAGGTGATAAGCCCCAAAGACTATTTTTAACCTTACTTATTTACTGAATAAAAAGAAGCATACACTGAAAAAAGGAGTGGACATTTGGCAACCTACCACCCCACTCCCTCTTACTTGTCCACGTAGTGTTTGGACATCAATATCTTTCAAATAAAAAGGGGAAAAAAAACTGTTGAACAATTGGGCATGAGGTGTGCAATAATAAGATTTGCAGTTTATTGTAGTGTGCAACAATGGGCGCCATCAAAACATAAAATGTTTAATTTTTCTACGAAAAGTTCGATAATTTTAATTATGAGGAACAATGAAACGTAAGTTTACGTGTACATTATGTGTATTTGTATTTCAAAAACTGCTTTCATTCGTTCAAAAACAGCAAAATGCTCTAAGCTGTGCAATAATGGGCAATCTTCCCTACAATGATTTCACTTGTCAAACTGAAATAAAATTCTTTCTGCATACAAGTCACTAATATTTGGCGCATGTAAAGACTTTGTAGTTTCATAGCTTTGCGTCTTCAAATATTCGAAGTCAGCCATGATGGCAGCTATTTTTGTATTCTAGCGATCTTTTTAATGCTACTAGGAAGTGGTTGAATATAACATCCTGGTTGAAGAATTTCCACAGATCGATTAATCCAGAGTTTCTGATGTCACGTTCCTTAAATACATTCTTGTTATAGAAATGATTGGTTGCAATATAAAACCGCCGGCTTATATGAATCAAAAACAACACTGCATTATTCCACTTACCTTTGGATGTGCTCTCCTGGGAAATGCTACTTTGGGGTCGATCTGTGATGAAACAAAACAAAAGATGTTTCTGTCAATATAAATTCGGTACATTTAGCAGAATTCATTCAACCACACATGAATCCACAAGCCGCATCGTCGCAGGCAAGAGAAAAGCGGACGTTATTACCGGCAATTAAAGCCACGCTTTCCTCTTCACCAGCAAATCCCCTCTCCAAAAAAAAAAACCGGGCAAACAACCCAAGTCAAGTGCAGGACAAATAAAGCAACCGTGAAGAATGGTGTCGCAGAGATTAATTGAAAACACGCGCCAGGCAATCTTCCCCTCTCTGTAAGGATCCCGGCCACTAGAGAACCAAGTTCCCTCTCCTTTCCCATTTCCCAACCACATATAGAGGGAAAATAGGCATTAGACGATAAATGGTCCCGCTTCCGTTGCGTGCAGTGTGCAGAAAAAATCCTCCGAGTCATCTGATTAGGTTGTTTCGCTCTTCTCTCCCTCGACGAAGACGAAGGGGACAAGACCCATAAATCAATCGAAAAAGTACAACAACTTGTTTACGACACTGCAATACACCGTGGAGGAAGCGAAGAGAAGTAAATTGTCACCGTGCATTAAAAATGCATCCGAATGCGAAGGGTGTCGACAAGCGGTCGATTTAGGCACCAAGCACTTGAACCGAAACCCCCTGTCATCAATCGTCACACGTGTCGGACGAGATCTGACACAATCTTTTATGCGATACGGGGTTTTCTTTTTTACCTGCGCCCGTTCTGCCATTTCACACAAATAATAAAAGGATTGTAGCGCCGTTCTAACAATGAGTTGGGGTTCAAGATGTGTTAAGGTAGTGAAATGGGACCCATTCAAAAAAAAAAAAAAAAGGGGGAGAACGAGAATGCAGAGCAGGACAGTTTCCAAGCCCGGTGATATTGTGTAAGCACGATTCTTGACTTTTCAAAGGTTGCCTCATTGTTGGTCCAGAAGTGAAATTAAAATGAATAATAGAACCGTATTGCCTCTCCGGAGACGATTCAGGATGAGTTATGCTTTGGCTGGGAGATGACACGATGAAAAGTGGACCTACTTTCCAAGTCTAGAAGGATATTCAGACGAAAAATAGTTCTGAAACCAAAAATTTGTTGTGTCAAATAGACAACTGATTGTGAATGATTATCAGTGTCTTAACTTTTTTTTCGTGAAGGTACGTGAAGGCGAACGGTAGCAATCCAACATCCCACCGAGTGATGGACGAACTGTGAAGATATTTTATTTATTTCAGTCGAACTGTTGAGTCAACAAGAACCCCGGGTGTTATTTAGTGATGGTGAAATCGTGCGGTAATTTAAAACAAATAAAATGTGATGATTATTCCAACGCACCCGAGCGGAACGCGGTGGCTTTCTTCGCAGTGTCCTAAGTCAACACTGAATAAAAGATGAATCTCGGCTGGACCAAAGGATTTACTTTTTAACGACCGACGGGTTGGAAATTCATGTGTGTGGTGGTTTGCTTTTGTTGACGAGTGTTTCCACTGGGCGTAAATCTTACCTTTTTACCATCTAATTCGTGTGTACCATGTGCTAATACTTTGTCTACGCTGGCGGGGTCGCCGAATGTGATGAAGCCGAACCCTCTGGAAGTAGAACGGAAGTGTGGATATGGGGTTAGAAAAAGTGTCGTTAAAAGCATTTTGTTTGGAAAAGCTCATTACTGAAATCTGATTGAATGTTTGAACGCATACGATTTAGGAATCCCAAATCACTAACTCATGTACTGGCATAGTTTGTAAAATGCAAGAAACGTTCTCAGTCTAGTTATACAGTGCGGGAAATAAGTATAAAGACAAACTACTTTCTGAAACTTTTCATATTACATTCTATTCTGTGTAAACCAAATGCTTTCCAATACACCCTCAGCAGCAAGTTAAAAGTTCATCATCAGTAGTTTTCCCTTTGAGACGAGTCATTTCAAAACAATCCAAAAGCTTATTTTTTCTCATGGGAAATAAATATAAAGAAAAGATCAAATATTTCAACAGTATCATTTATTTATCGAATTTCAGGGACGTGACGTTTGTTTTTTCGCTGCAAAACAGCAAATTAAGAATTATAAAAAAATACTGATATTACAACTAACCGTAGTATCCAAAGTAGTTTTAGAAATTAACTGTGGTGAAGCAATGTTTTGAAAGTCAACCGAACCAAAACCGGTCGCGTTCTCTATTCGATAAAAAAAATAGTCGTAGTCGTTGAATTTTGTGAATCGTGAAAATAACATTCTATTAATGGTGAAAAATATAGCGGGGCTTACATTGACTGAGTGGTTGAAGAAAAACATTATCAAAAAGTCGCAAAGAACAAAACACGGAGAACAAAACGGTCCATTTTTCAACTTGTGCAAATTTTCTGTGGCTCATCGACCCAGTTCGTGTGTTTCTTCGACGGATAACTGTGTAAGTTCGTGACTTCGCAGTGTTATGGAAATGGTTGTCTGCTCGCTTCTCATAAATGGTATACAGGATTCAGCAAAACTCAGCTAAGTATTATATTTCAGATGTTCATAGATGATCCAGACAAGCTGGGCTATACAACATGTGGAATTGAAGGTCTAAATATGTTTGATGTAGTTCAGGCCCAACTTTATTGAACAGATGCAGCTTCGAACGGAGATAATAGACGGTCAGCTAAATTTCTCCTGACAAATCATCACCAATTATCCAAATTGGTTTCCATGCAGTGTTGAAAAATTCCTTGTCTTCCCAATAGAAAGCCACGATTACTCTTCGGAGTGGCTCCAACAGCATCCTTACAGTTGCCTTAAAGACTGCCCCAGATGGTATGGACGCATCCAGTTTTCAGTAAGAATATTACTCAAATTTTGGAAATTCAATTTTTATTAGATATATTCTCAACATTTGATTAACACATCTGGTCAGCGTTCTCAATATTTGCAATCTAGCGATTGTATGCTAGCTGACGTTCTTCATAAGATTCGGCACAGACTTCTTAGCGACAAGATTTGACACTTTTTAGTACCTTTTTCAAAGTGTTGAATGGTATCTGCTGCCGAGACATGTTTCCTAAGATGTGCTTTCGTCAAAAATGTTCAACTGGTCGAATTTGCGAGCAATTAGAAGGGTTCATGTCCTTTGGGCAGACATACCATACATTAAAAAAATTCAATTTTCGTGCCCCAAGTCGTGAATACGCCAAATTTCTAGGAAACCTGGGAACACAAATAATGTCTATAAGAAATCCTAATAAGATGATATCAACAATCAATATTTTGACTCTCTTTCTCTCCCCCCCGCCCCCCCCCCTGCGCCCCCCCCCCCCCCCCTTTTTTTTTTTTTTTTTTTTGTTTTTTTTTTTTTTTTTTTTTTATGTTGGGATGTTTGTGTTTGTTTTTTTGTTTTTTTTCGACACGCTTGGGCCGGCCAATTACTTCCCGAGCCAAAGACTAAGGACTGGACTCGGAAAAAATGAGACACACAAAAATGATCACCGAAAATTCATTTTAAATCGGATACTTCTCAAATTTTCAGGGATTAAATAACTATATATAAGCTATGTTTTGGCGTCGTTAATTTATTGAATTTCTTCCCCCAAGCTGAATGCTCGTACATTTCTCTTAACACTGCTCATGAGATCTTGGGCGAGGCTTTGTCCATCTTCCTTACACAATTTGTCCCAGTTTTTCTTCAAAACTTCATCGGTTTTGAATGTTTTTCCGCTTTTCTTCAACTTCTTCTTCATTATCGCCCAAAACTTTTCGATCGGACGAAGTTCTGGTGTATTTGGCGGGTTCGCCTCCTTCGGGACCACATTAACGCCCTTCGCTTCGTACCAATCCATTACAGGCTTGGCGTAATGGCACGAAGCGAGATCAGGCCAGAACAGCGTGGGACCACGGTGAGAGCGGAGGAAGGGCAGCAAGCGCTTCTGCAAGCATTCCTCTCGATAAATCTGCCCGTTTATGGTGCTGGTTGTAACGAACGGCTAAATGTACCGTCCGGACTTGCAGATCACCTGCCACAACAGGTATTTCTTCGCGAATTTGTCCATCTCTCTCTTCCGGAACTTTTTCGGAACCTCCACGTACCGACAAAAAACTCGAGGCCGGGGATTTGTTTGGTGTCCGCCTTGATATATGTCTCGTAGTCCATGACGAGACAGCCTGGCTTGGCCAGCCACTCACGGTACAGCTTCCGCGCACGCAATTTGGCCACCGTGTTTTGCTTGTCAGTCCGGTTTGGTGCCTTCCTGACCTTAAAAACACGTAGCCCAGCCCGCTTCATGGTCCGCTGGACGAACCACTTCGACGAATTGACCTTTTTGGCCACGTCTCGGGTGGAAAGGTTCGGGTTATTCTTAAAGTACTGCCTTATCTTCCGCGCCTTCTCTGGGTATTCCGTTTTCGGTTTTCTGCCGCTTCACTCGCACGGCTCGATGGTCTTCGTCTCCTGGAACATCTTCACAACGCGGGACACGGTGGAATGGTGGATTCCAAGCCTTTTGCCGATCCATCTATGCGACTGATTAGGATTATCGATCACCGCTTTGATATCCTGAACAACATTTGCTGGCGTAGCTCTTCTTGTTTCGAATGCATCTTAAAAACTACTTGACAGATCGCATTTTATTTACATAAATTTAACACTCTAAACTAGTATTACTCAAAATTTCACTAATTTTTACCCACGCGATAAAAAGTTACACCCAAAACAAAGTGTCGCATTTTTTTCCGAGTCCAAGCTTTATTGTGGTGTGTGTGTGTGGGTTTATTGTGTCATTTTGTCTTATTAAAAATTTTTCTCTCCCCCAAGCCAGCAAAGGCCCAAAAACCAAATACCAAAAAGGCCAGGACAAGAAATAAGGCCCCACGCCCCACCCCAAAAAAAGACAGAATAGCCTGGGGTGCAGCCCACCAAAACCCCCCCGAAAGCAAAGGAATGAACTGCTTTCCTTTCCCCCCCCCCCCCACCCACCAAACAAAAAAAAAAAAAAAATTTTCTCCCCACGCAAAGCCCCCCCCCCACCCCCACCCAAGTCCCACCCCCAGACGTGTATGAAGGAAGCATGAGTTCTCACCACCTTCTTAAGAAGAAACCTAATCACCACTCCCCCCCCCCCCCTGCGCACACAAAGGACCCGCCCCGGGGTGTTGCAAAAAAAACGTGGGAGGAGGAGCCTGTCACCCCCAAGGCAGCTCTTCTGGCGCTTCCATCGTCTCTACAACAGCCAACCCAGGATTATGTATGGTCAGAAAATGCTATGCTATGCTATGTTTGTAGCATTTATTTATCGAATTTCAATTCAAGAAAATAACAAATTAGTATTGTGTAGCATTTCCCTTTTTAGAAGAAACCTCTTGCAGACGTCTTAGCGTAGAAGTTATGAACGATTTCAATTCATTCGGATCAAGTTCAGACCATTCATCCTGAATCGCTAATTTAATGTCATACTTTCTTCCTTGATCATAAACGGACGTCCGGGTCACTTCTTTGTGGCATATTTCTTACCCAACCGTAGGTAATTTTGCATGACATCCTTACTCCTTCCTATTCTTCTGCCTATTTCCCGAAGAGTCAGACCTTGTTCATGGAGGATAGTTACTTGTCCTCGCTCAAATTCAGTCAATCGCTCGTTTTTCGGCATTTTTCCTGCAAATCCAACAACAGAAAACATAATGAACAATATTTATCTGATATTAATAGCCCATGTATTCTATTCCTAACAGTACAAATTTCGACGAAAGTAAACAAAAATTTTAAGTCTTACGCAACAACACGTCCACGGGGAAAGACAGTCTGGTGGCGAATTGCGTCTCTATATTTATTTCCAACACACACACACACACACACACACACACACACACACACACACACACACACACACACACACACACACACACACACACACACACACACACACCCATGAACATTTGTGCTTTCAATACATATTCATTGATATGCGTGTTGCTCAAGTTACTTCGAGAATGAATCCGTTGAAATCATTTTGTCGTTATATTTATTTCCCGCACTGTATACCACAACAGTCAATTAAACTGTAACCTTATGTACTGGCAATTGTGAAAATTAGATTTTATAAAATCATAAACCAAAATTTCAAGCGAAGTTTTCTTTAATATCAAAGCCGTTTAAAAACTGAGAGCACACATGATCGATGAGATTATTCTTTTCCTTTCTTAGCATATCAAGCTTATTGCTTTCGCAATTAACATATTGCTTGCTCTCATCTTAGTGTTCTAAATGCACTTCCACAGTAAATAATTAAGAGTTTTCGATGCCAAGTACCATTTTTGCATTAGTATGATTGTGTGGCAAGTACAATCATACCCTAAGCCCAGGGAGTCGAGAAATTTTCCTTAACGAAAAATTCCTAGACCAGTCCGGGAATCGAACCCAGCCACCTCCAGCAATCGTAGTTTTGGATGGAGTAGTGTGGATTGTTCTTTAAGTATATTATATTTAACATACAACTTAATGTACAATTTTGTAAATTTTAAATTTCAATCTAAATCCATGACATGTTGCGAAAAAATTCAAAAAGACCGAAATCTTTTTGCATTTGCAATTAATTATAGCTGTCACTTTATTCTTGTAGAATTCTCGTAGTATACTTCCTCCATTGCTTCGCGGTCTAGTTCTTCCATTTGTTGCTTTTTCCTTTGAAGAATAGATTTTTACCTAATGTGTGCCTACCAAGCAACACATCTCTGTCATTATTGGGTGCAGCAACTTGATTGTGACTTAAAGGGCGATACGGTCAAAATTTGGTCAATATCAACTTGACGTATTTCTTTCAATTTTGCATTTAAAAAACCTGAACACCCCTCATTTTGAAGGTGTGTGTGTAGAATGTTGCTCTTATTTTGATTTTGGAATTCACTCTTCAGTTGTCAAAATGCCGTCCAAGCAAGAAGAGCAGCGTATCAAAATTTTGCTCGCGCATCGCGTAAATCCGAGCTACTCGCACGCAAAGTTGGCAAAATCGCTAAAAGTTGCCAAATCAACCGTTACAAATGTAATTAAAGTGTTTGGGGAACGTTTGTCGACAGCCAGGAAGTCTGGATCGGGGGGAAATCGAAAACCGGAAGCCGCTGAGACGACAAAGAGAGTTGCCGGTAGTTTCAAGCGAAACCCTAACCTATCTCTCCGAGATGCCGCAAATAAGCTGGGTGTATCGTCTACAACCGTGCATCGAGCCAAAAAACGAGCCGGACTATCGACTTACAAGAAGGTAGTGACTCCAAATCGCGATGATAAACAAAATACGACGGCCAAAGCGCGATCCCGGAGGCTGTACACGACGATGCTGACGAAGTTTGACTGCGTGGTAATGGACGACGAAACCTACGTCAAAGCCGACTACAAACAGCTTCCGGGACAGGAGTTTTATACGGCAAAAGGAAGGGGAAAGGTAGCAGATATTTTCAAGCACACGAAACTGTCAAAGTTCGCAAAGAAATATCTGGTTTGGCAAGCCATCTGTACCTGTGGCTTGAAAAGCAGCATTTTCATAGCTTCCGGGACTGTCAACCAAGAAATTTACGTGAAAGAGTGTTTGAATAAACGTCTGCTGCCTTTCCTTAAGAAACACGGTTGTTCCGTACTGTTTTGGCCGGATTTGGCATCTTGCCATTACGGTAAAAAGGCCATGGAGTGGTACGCCGCCAACAACGTGCAGGTGGTTCCCAAGGACAAGAACCCTCCCAACACGCCAGAGCTCCGCCCAATTGAGAAATACTGGGCTATTGTCAAGCGGAACCTAAAGAAGACCAAAAAAACTGCTAAGGACGAGCAGCAGTTCAAGGCAAACTGGCTTTCTGCGGCGAAGAAGGTGGACAAGGTGGCTGTACAAAATCTGATGGCAGGGGTCAAGCGTAAGGCCCGGCAATTCGGATTTGGAAAAGCGGAAGCCTAACTGAATATTTTTCCTGAATTTTATACTAATTGAACTTGAAAAAGAAATTTAATTTGATTTTTTAAATAAACGATTTCACCGATTTACACGCGTTTTCCCTTGACCAAATTTTGACCGTATCACCCTTTAAGGCAGAATCGATTACTGAGTGATTTATAATGACTAAAATATATACTGGAACTAATTAATAAACATTTAGCATTGAAAATTGCCACTCAATTATTAAACACTGCGCCAACGAAATACATGTGGTAAAAGTGTTCAAATCTTTCCAATTTAAGCCGAACAAATTGCAATAAAAAAAATTAAAAAAAATAATAAAAGAATAAAAATATTTTGTTTTTTTTTTCAATTGAAAAGATTTGAAGACTTTTGTCACATATATAGCGCTAGAACTTATTATTATGACGGAAAACTATTAGTTCATTGTTGAATTGTTGAGATAATGAAATCATTAGGTATAGGACCAAGTCTCCACTAGGTGGTGCTAAATCGATGAGCTTGTTGCCAGAAGGCACGAAATGCATCTACAGACTCTTGTTTTTATCAGGTCCCTCAATCGTTGTTTTGGATGGAGTAGTGTGGATTGTTCTTTAAGTATATTACATTCAACATACAACTCAATGTATTATTCTGTAAATTTTAAGTTTCAATCCAAATCCATGACATATTGCGAAAAAAATCAATTCCGCATTAAGACCAAAATAGTTTTGCATTTGCAATAAATTATAGCTGTCACTTTATTCTTGTAGAATTCTCGTAGTATACTTCCTCCTTTTGCTTTGCGGTCTAGTTCTTCCATTTGTCGCTTTTTCCTTTGAAGAATAGATTTTTACCTTATGTGTGCCTCCCAAGCAACACATCTCTGTCATTATTGGGTGCAGCAACTTGATTGTGACTTAATTGAGTCACATTTCAGTTACTTTAACTAATTTGCAATAAATATGCCATCGTTCTCGCACGGTTACAGTATTTTCTTCTGTACAACTAACTGCTTCCATTCGCCGTCAAATCAGTTATTTCTTCGGTTCGGTGCAGAAAAGCCGTTTTTGCAGTGCTGTCAATGGCGGTTCAAATATCTCTCCCGCCATGTTTAATAGTAGCTGCGCCGTGCTACTCTTCTGTTGGTGGGGCTATGTCCAACTGTTGCGCGTATTCCAGGGCAACTCCAGTTTTTCGTAGTAGCTCAATGTGGTTTAGTAGTCGGAAAAACACAGTCTAAAGTTTTGAGTACATACATACTGAAAGTAGGTAGCATACATTCGCACTGCGGTAGGTACGGAACGTTGATGATGTCGGTGAAGAACTTACCATTGATTAGGAAATGATCGATTTCATGCTCTGTTCATTGGTCAGATGATCGCCAAGTGGTTTTGTGGATATCATGGCAGGGAAAGAAGGTTTTGTTTTTCCTTTATTATAGAGGTTTTCAGGGCCTAAGGCTGGTTCACCTCTTTTACGAATAGAAATATAAAGTTTTAAAGGAGTACAATTCAGTTCAATTAAATGCTAGAGTATAAATTAATGTTTTTCAGGAAATTTTTTGTTTCTTCAACTGGATCATTTTGAAGGATACTGTTGATACTGGTGTGTAGATTCAAGCTGACTCTTGTTGCCTCGTATTGGGCACGGTTAGCTAGTATATGCTCAACGGTTAGTGGTACAACGCAAATTGAACAGATTGGCTTGGAATAAGTTGATATATAATGCGGGTGAGTTGTTCTGGTATGGCCCACTCTCAGGCGGGACAATGTTTGTTGTTCTCTGCGATCCACACGGTCGTTCCACTGTCCAATTCCAGCTTTGATCTTTCTGAAGAAGATATCTCGGTTTGAAAGCCACTGTAGATGCCACGTACGATGAACACCACGTATAATCGCGCTGCATACATCATTCCCAGGTACTTGGAGGTTCCACATTGCCGAGCCTCTTCCAAGGGATGCTAGGCGATCTGCTTCTTCGTTGCCCTTTATGCCACAGTGTGCTGGTATCCAACAGAGCTTAGTGTTAGAGGGAATCCGTGCTTCAATTAAATGTATCAGTGGATGCATTTGTCTTCCCACAAAACACACCCTAACCCGATACAATAATATTTTTTTTTTTTTTGTTTGGTTGTTTTATTGGGGCGAGATAGAAAGCGGCGGCCCCCCCCCAAAAAACAAATAAATAATCAGGAGCTCTTCGTGCTATATGAAGCGTGGAACTATAGACTCCCATTCCCACCGTCCCATTCCCTCCGGAACCAACCCTGAAAAATTTTACGTGCATGCTGTACTTGTTGTTCAGTAGGTTGTTGAGTCCAGCGGAGATTTTAGCGGACGAGTCCCCGGCACGAACTGCACGCTTTATTGTCCAGTCAATATTGGGTCCAGTCTGGTTCCATCGGCGGTCTCAAACCCGATAGACTTGCGCTACTGGGGGGAAATCCATGGTGGCATACTCCCTGACGAGAGTTTTCGCTTTTTCGATAATGAATATATTTTCACAATCTCCGTACGTTTTCTCCAGGTAACTTATGGTTCTAGAGGCTGCTGTAATCGTTAGTATGAATGGAAACGGAAGGATACCGGCTTCCACACATGTTGCGAGGCTGGGTGAGCTAGGAAGTAGCCCTGAGGTGATTCGTATTACCTTGTTGTAAACTGGACTGAAAGCTAGAATCATATCTTGGTATGCTCGAATTGTGATTTCCAGCCCATAAAACAGTTTACTAGTGACGATACTGGAGCCAACTGTATACAGTGATTTACGGTTGTTGGTCTTATGTCTTCCGCTAATTGCTTTTAATAGGCGGATTCTGCATTCCACCTCCTTTTTGGTAAAACTGAAGTGACTACGGAATCTACATTTGCGGTCAATAGTCACTCCGAGGATTCGCAGCTCTTTTTGAAAACGTATTTGCTTCCCTGGAACTGTCACGGGAATGTGCCATGGATAAAGGGCGATACGGTCAAAATTTGGTCAATATCAACTTGACGTATTTCTTTCAATTTTGCATTTAAAAAACCTGAACACCCCTCATTTTGAAGGTGTGTGTGTGTAGAATATTGTTCCTATTTTGATTTTGGAATTCACTCTTCAGTTGTCAAAATGCCGTCTAAGCAAGAAGAGCAGCGTATTAAAATTTTGCTCGCGCATCGCGAAAATCCGAGCTACTCGCACGCAAAGTTGGCAAAATCGCTAAAAGTTGCCAAATCAACCGTTACAAATGTAATTAAAGTGTTTGGGGAACGTTTGTCGACAGCCAGGAAGTCTGGATCGGGGGGAAATCGAAAACCGGAAGCCGCTGAGACGACAAAGAAAGTTGCCGGTAGTTTCAAGCGAAACCCTAACCTATCTCTCCGAGATGCCGCAAATAAGCTGGGTGTATCGTCTACAACCGTGCATCGAGCCAAAAAACGAGCCGGACTATCGACTTACAAGAAGGTAGTGACTCCAAATCGCGATGATAAACAAAATACGACGGCCAAAGCGCGATCCCGGAGGCTGTACACGACGATGCTGACGAAGTTTGACTGCGTGGTAATGGACGACGAAACCTACGTCAAAGCCGACTACAAGCAGCTTCCGGGACAGGAGTTTTATACGGCAAAAGGAAGGGGAAAGGTAGCAGATATTTTCGAGCACACGAAACTGTCAAAGTTCGCAAAGAAATATCTGGTTTGGCAAGCCATCTGTACCTGTGGCTTGAAAAGCAGCATTTTCATAGCTTCCGGGACTGTCAACCAAGAAATTTACGTGAAAGAGTGTTTGAATAAACGTCTGCTGCCTTTCCTGAAGAAACACGGTTGTTCCGTACTGTTTTGGCCGGATTTGGCATCTTGCCATTACGGTAAAAAGGCCATGGAGTGATACGCCGCCAACAACGTGCAGGTGGTTCCCAAGGACAAGAACCCTCCCAACACGCCAGAGCTCCGCCCAATTGAGAAATACTGGGCTATTGTCAAGCGGAACCTAAAGAAGACCAAAAAAACTGCTAAGGACGAGCAGCAGTTCAAGGCAAACTGGCTTTCTGCGGCGAAGAAGGTGGACAAGGTGGCTGTACAAAATCTGATGGCAGGGGTCAAGCGTAAGACCCGGCAATTCGGATTTGGAAAAACGGAAGCCTAACTGAATATTTTTCCTGAATTTTATACTAATTGAACTTGAAAAAGAAATTTAATTTGATTTTTTAAATAAACGATTTCACCGATTTACACGCGTTTTCCCTTGACCAAATTTTGACCGTATCACCCTTTAGTGTCTTGCAACACAACAATGCGAGATCGAACATTCCTTTTTCCCCCCCCCTTTTCCCCCTCCCCCCCCCCCCCCTCCCGTTTCCCTCGTTTTTTTGCTTCTTCCCCCCCCCCCCCCCAACAATAACATCACCATCCCCCCTATAAAAACCCTTTCGTAAATTGTCGATACTGAATTCATTCCTATCACACATAAAGTTACGGCTAACACGGAGCCTTGTGGAACTCCTGTTTCCTCCTCAAACGTATTGGAACGCGAATTACCTATTAAAACTTGGAATATTCGATTTTGCAAAAAGCCTTGGACGAATTTTCCCATATTTCCGATGATACCCCAGTCGATGAGTTGCCGCAGGACTCCGGGGCGCCAAACTCTGTTATAGGCCTTGGATAAATCTAAGGCCGCTATATCGACATGTAAGTCGTTTGCTAGAGCATCATCGATGGTTTGACCCAGTGCTGCGAGATAAGATCCAGTTCCTCTACCCTTCAGGAAAGCATGTTGCCGTTGATCCAAGAGGTTCCGCTCTCTGAGAACGGTAACAAGGCGCCTGTTTACCATGCGTTCCATGATCTTCGAAGCACAATTTGTGAGGGCTATAGGGCGATAATCCCGGGAGTCAGTCGATCCGATTTTCTTTTTCGGTATCGGAACCACCAAACTATGCTGCCAGTTTTTTGGAAACATGCCGTTGGTCCATATCTGGTTGATACTATCTAAGAAGGAGGTTTTAACACGCAACGGAAGCCGTTTGAGAAGGGGATAGCTGATGTCATCTGGTCCTGCAGACTTCCCTTTAGCGGAATCCATTGCGTACAATAGTTCGGTGATTGTGAAGGGTCTGTTGAAATCACAGTCGTTTACGTCATGAGGTACCTCTATTCTAGTGGATGTGCAATGCGCTTTTGCTTGTGCCAATAGAAAGTTCTGATCATATGCTGCGTTGGATGAGAGTTCCGAGAAGTATTGTCCTAAGGCATTCGACACGAAGCTTGGATCCCGTGATACGACGTCATTTTGACGTATCCCAATACCTTGTGACCTTCTTTTGCCGCTCAATGCATTTACACGTCGCCACATTTCGGTGGTTGATTGGCTGCTGTCAAAACCCTCGAGAAATGTTTCCCAAGACTTGCTTTTTGCACTTCGAATAACGTCCTTACATTGGTTTCTTAGCCGTTGATAGTGTTCGTGGATGTCTTTCCATTCCGGGTGGGATATTGGGGTGCGTTTGAGCTTCCTTAGAGCCTTTCTCCGAGCTTTCACTGCCGCTTTTGTGTCTTCATTCCACCAGTGTAAGGCTTTTGAACCTGGTTTACTGCTTGTTCTAGGTATGTTAGCTTTAGCAGCGTCGTGAATTATCTTACACAGCTCTTCAGGATTATAGGAACATTCCGGATTCACCAGAGTAAGAATATCTTTTTCGAAGCCTTCCCAATTACTTTCTTCAATACGCCATCGGGGTCGTCTAGTCGTTTCCGGTGGAGTATCGTTACTTTGAATTTCGATCGGATAGTGGTCGCTACCCATTGGATCTGTATGGATGGTCCATCTGAGAAGTCGGATTATCTCACTGGATGCTAGTGAGACGTCTATGCAAGATGTGCATGGACCACGCAGGAAGGTTGAGCTGCCATCATTAAGTACGATCAAATCATTCTTCTCGGCGAAGTTGAGGATTGCGGTACCTCTGTTGTTTTTCCCGAACCCCATGCATAGTGATGACTATTCAGGTCTCCTAGTATTATATACGGTTTTTCTAGCTGTTCAATTAGATTTTGGAGGTCATTTTCAAGATCGTTAATGCCGTTCTGCGGAAGGTATATGGAGACGATAGTATGCTGGAATGGTAGATCGATTTCAGCAGCAAGCGCTGTGAGGGGGGTATCTAGTGGTACTAGAGTATGAGGGGTAGTTTTGAGGACCGCAATTGCAACATTTTGGAAACGTGTTGTACCAGATTTCACATACCAATTGTATTGGTCGTTGAGAATTCGGTTAAGACCCTCTGAATCACGACAGTGAACTTCTTGGAGTGCAAGAGACTGGGGGGGATTTTCACGTGTTAGCAGTTGAAGATCACTAAGGTTGTTGAACAGGCCATTTATGTTCCATTGCAACGCAATACGAGTTATTTTGGTATGTTCAGTTGAAGGTAGAGCATCTGATGAACGTAGGGGTGTGTCATGTTGAGTGTTGGTGAGGGTTGGCGGGTACGCTGCTTCAGCGTTCTGTGAAATGGTGATTGTCGTTGAGGTTGATCGACTACTTGAGGAAGTCTGATGACACTGGTATAACCGATCGTAGGCCTCCGCGTTAGATAAGACCGATGCTGGAAGCGGCTGTTTACTGGATGGCATAGTTGCTTTCAAATCGTGACTTCGTAGTTGAGCAACAGCTGAAATATTGATTTGGTATGTATATGGCGGCTTGGGAGAATTGACGCATGTACTTGCCTGAGATAACAGGCCCCCCACACCAACTGCCGCCGAGGGCTCATCACAGGCTTGTGGTACATCCTCGGTCAGGGTTGGTGCAGGGAAAGACCTAGGGTTTTCTAAACCCATGGAAACACTGATGATTTTGGTATCCGGGTTGGGGAAAATGTTGCGGGTTGCTGACGGGGTCGAAGGAGTTTTCAATCGGTTCATTTCGTTTACTTTTCTTTGGACTTCGTAGGCCGCACTGTGGGATTTCCCGTCTACGGGTTGGAGAAGAGTTCTCCGGACAGGTCCTTCACACAGCTCTCCTTCTTGTGGGAGTGGGAGGGGTACTGTAATTTCCCCGCTCCCAACCCTGCTGGCGTGTTTGTTAATCATTGGTTTATATTCTTTTTTGCTACAGGTAGTGTGGTGTGTTGAGTTTGTGAGTTGTTTGGACTTATCTGGCTTATTAGGGACGGGCATGTTGAATTTGTTGATTTGGGTGCACGGATACGGTCTCGAGGTTGGAGCTATCCACTACTCTTTCTTCGTATTCAATAATTGGATTTAGTGCGATGTTGGAGGTAGGTGGCTTTGCGGTTTTTGTTGGTGGACTTCTGCTATCCGGTGAGGCATTCTCGAGGCGCTTCGATCGCCGTAGGTGTTTATCTTCGATCTTGAGTCTGCGTTTCGTGATTCCTTTGGTTTTGTCGGTTCTCGCAATGACTTTGAATTGACGGTTGGGACTTCTTTCTGATCCAGTTGATGTTCCAGGTGTACATTGGATGTTGCTGGACAGAGCAACTAAGTTGGATTGTAGAGAGTCAACTTTGTGCACCAAATTTTCCAGCTGCTGGTTCTTCTGCTTCACGTCCTCCAGAAGTTTGAGAATCGTTTCATCCTTCTTGTTATTGTCTGCAATTAGCTTGTTGATAAGTTCATCCTTCTTCTTATTTTCATTCATTAGCGCTTCTATCTTCGAGGTATCCAGTCGGGGTTGAGCGGCAGCCTGGGCGTACGTAACATTTCTCTCTTCGACTCGTCTTCTTGCTTCACGGTACGTTAAATTGTTGTCCACTTTCAGTCTGACGACGGCAACTTCCTTCTGGTAGATTGGACACGTGCGACTAGTTGGGCGGTGTTCACCTTTGCAATTGCAGCAGAAAGGGAGCTTTTGACAATCATCACCGTGAAATTCGTCGGAGCAGTTGTAGCACCGTCTTGGTGTAGAGCATCGTATTTTCGAGTGGCCGTAATTAAAGCAGCTGTAGCACAGAAGTGGATTGGGATAGAATGGACGGGTATCGACTCGTAGCAGTCCCACTTTCACGTATTCTGGACAGGTCGTTTGATTGAAAGTTAAGATTACCGTTGGGGTGTTAACACGCTGGCTATTTTCCATTCGGGTAATCCTTTGGACCTTGATCACATTTTGTGAAGGCAGTTTTTCCAGAAATTCTTCTTCTGTATAGTTGATCGCATCCTTCGAGAAAATTACACATTTGCTTACATTGAGGGTTGGGTGAGTCGAGATAGAGATTGGTGTACCATCTATGAGTTTGGTCATTTTGAGTAATTTTTCTGCATGTGCAGGGTTCCGGACTCGAAGAATATACCGTTTTGTTTGGTCGCTCGATGCTGATTCAACAGCGGACTCCCCAACTACCAATTCAACACTTCTCCCGATAAGATACGGGTCCACAGGTAAATCTGCACCATCCAGTCCTGTCATTTGCAGAATTATCACTCTGCCAAACTCGTTTTGTGGGTCCATGAAAAGCGGCAGTCTTGGGCCCATCGACCCTTTCGGGTCGCCCCCGTTGGGGGATGTCATCTTTAGCTCTATTTCCACCTACTCACTGTTCGCATGATCACCCATTCGCAAAGAGAACCGATAAACGGCGATGATAACAGTCACCTGCTACCTACCCCAAAGCGAATGAAAGTGAAGTTGATCACCGTTTGTTTTGGTCTCTCTCTTCGTAGCTATAAACACGTGCTACTTGTCCGATCTGGTCAATCACTGAGAGAGCTGGGCAACACACACTATTCGTCTATTGGTCTTCACTGGTATGGTACATACAGTATTGTAGTTCGGATCGTTCAATCATATGATGATATAGTATAGCACTACTACTTTGATTGCTTTCACCACGAGGTGATGTGGACGCCGATCGTACACTTGATGGAGGTCAAGTGGAACCGATTTTTTAAGCCACAAAAAAGACAATACTTTGCTGTTTAGATGACGAAATCGATAGTCACAATTTGTGTAATGCTATCAAACACATCCGCGACGAAAAAAAAGAACAGTTAATGCACGATGAGGTACGATTTGATACGGTAAATAGCCGGACTAGAAAATAGCGACGTCTTCTCTGTCTGAACTATTCGTATACACTGACCCCCCCCATCCCCACCCCCCCCACTCCGTTTCATTCCTCCCTCCTTCTAATGATCATATCACCAATGACGATTTTAGTTTTAACCCAGGTAGCGATTTGCAGTTCCATGTTCCGAGTTTCCAATTGTAGCCCGTATTTCGTTGCCTAGGTTTTTGCCGATTGTTTCGGTTCGTATTTACTTTTGATTTATTTGCAACTTTTGATTTTTCGGGGCAACTTGTTGGGCCTTCCTCGTCTCGACTATCCAAGTCTAACCGGGGGACCATCGTGCACAGAACGCCCAGCGCTGGCGCGAGGACGATGATCAACCGCTCCCAACATGAAGAACAGACGCTGTTTTGAGCCACCCCTGACATTGGGGAACAGACGCTCAGATAGATTGCACTTTTTGAAGAGAACAGCACCACCCCCCCGCCCTTCCCTGTCAGCATATGACCAAGGTCCCACCGAGTTATTAATGGTAACTCATAACCTAGTTGGCACCATCTCTTGATAATGATAGTAGTTGCTGAAGTACATTGTTTATGCTTTTGCAATTGGTAACAATTAAGACGCATGTTCGAGTTTTTTAAAAAAAAAACATACCTATGGTTGAAAAGCTTTTTTGGTGCATTTTTATCATATGTCAGTTAAGCAGCGGATTTGTGATCTAAGAAGCAGGTGTTTTTTTTTTCAAATTCACACTTATATAATTGCATTCAGAATTGCAGCTTTCATAGAGCTTGATGATTTTAAGAAATTCGGGATGCCTTATTTTTTAACCGTTATGCATCCAAATTTAGCTCACGAATATAAGTAGTACATTAGTAGATAGCAACCCAACCAACACCAAACCGTCATAATCAGTGGTAAAAACTTGATTGTGACCTTATTGAGTCACAGCCAAGTTACTTTGCAACAAGTATGATTTCCAATTGTGTTTTTTTTTTACAAATCCATGTGTGGTGAAGTCAAGGATTACAATGTTTTGAGGGAAATATTTTCTGATCAACATGAAACTTTAGAAGTGGAAAGTAATTTTGCTTGAACGAAGATATGAAGCGAAAGTATAGTTCCGTTAGTGTACGGTGGGCTGTGAAATAGAATAGAAGTAATTGAAATTGAGCTGAGGGCTTCGGGAAGCGTGAACAAACATCGAGCTCAACAGTAGTACACGAGCACGATCAGGCGCGCACTCTTTTAGCAGTCAAGGATACATCCTTCCTCTTGCCTATCCTGCATTTGCGTAGCTTGTAACCAACGATTTGGGTTTCAATGACAAATATAAATATATGTCAATATTAAAAGACAAAAGCATGGAATTAGTTAAAAAATAAGCCAATTTTCATAAAGAAAAAAAGAAAAAAAAGAAAATAATCTACTGTATTAATTTGTTCATAATTTGTAATATTTTCATTAAATCAAACAAATTGTATACATTGAACTTTAAATAAAATTATATCCAAATTTGAGTTCAAAATGTAAAAAAACGCATAGGTTTGTACCACAGTAGACTTACACAACGCACAACTGACACGTACGACGGACAAAACAATAAGACCACCGCTCATTGTAAAAAAGGAGTTGGATTGGTCAATCAAAAAAGCAAAACATTTAATAATTTCAACTAAAAATAATAGTTTATTTAATATCTCAACAAAACAAAATGGTTTGAAAGTAATAAAAACAATAAAGAAAAAAAACTGCCCCTTCCAGCATAGAAAAGTAAGAAAATGATGCGACAATAAAATAAGACCACTCGTTAATTCATTCAAAAAATCGTTTCCATCAGCTTTGATCATTAGTATTTAGTGGTATGACCATTATTCCGGATCACTTCTCGCACTCTCTTCGGCATTGACTCCACGAGGTTTCGACATGTGCTGGCAGGGATGGCATACCATGCTTCCTGAATTTTGCTCCATAGTTCTTCCTTATTTTTCGATTTTAAAGGATTCACCGACTTTTTGACTATCTGCCAAAGATTTTCTATCGGATTGAGATCCGGGGATTGTGCCGGCAATTGCATTACATCAATTTTGTGCTTTGTACCATTGCTTCACAGTACGGGCAGTATGCTTAGGATCATTATCTTGCATAAATTGCCATTTCAATGGCATTTCCCAGTCAGCATGTGGTAGCATTACATTCTCCATGATCTCAGCGTAAACGTACTGGTCCATTATTTTTTTTATCCAAAAGAGTGGACTAACACCGTACCAGGAGAAGCATCCCCAGACCATGACATTACCTCCTCCATGTTTAAATGTTTTTGTTGTGTACTGTGGTTTGAAAGCTGAATTAACAGGTCGGCGAACTCAGCGTTTTCCATCAGATCCGATTAAATTCACTTTTGTTTCATCTGACCAAAGGATGTTCCGCCATTTCTTACCATTTTCGGGTCCGATCCAGTCCAGATGTTCTCTAGCAAATTTTAGACGGGCCTGAGATGCTTCCGTGTGAGCATTGGAACTTTCCTAGGACTTCTTCCAATCAGATTCTTCTCAACAAGCCGTCGCTGAACTGTCCTGGAACTCACGGATAACTTCAGCTCTTCTTTGATCTTCGTTGCTGACTTGAATGGATCAATGCTAGAAAGTCGTTTGATGTGGCCGTCGTCCTTAGAGGTAGTTTTCCGGGGACGTCCAGTTCCCACTCGTGGTTTATGGTCACGGAGAGCATTGCAAACAAATGTTTTGGACCGTCCTACGAATGCAGCAATTTCTCGTTGAGTTTTTCCTTCTTTCGCCATTTGCCGGATATGAATTCTTTGATTCTCTGTGCAGTGATAGCTTCGGCCCATTTTTGCTGAATTTTTGCTAGAACTGACGAAATATGATGTCTTGTTAGATGAACAATGTGATGAAGAATAATACGACTCATCGATAAACAACTTACTTCAGAGGAACGACGGTATTTGCTACAAAATCAGATGAAATTTGGAAGTGGTCTTATACTTTTGTCGCAGCTTTCGATGCGTCTGGCTTGGAATATTTATTTCCGAGGCTGAAAACAGGGATGCCAGATATTTTTTTCAAATATCTGTGATAAAAATTTGAAATGTCTGGGAATGTCTAAAAAAAAGTCTGTAATATTTTGTTTTTTGCGAAATTAGACTTCTTTCAACGAGAAGACGTAATAAGAAGGCGAGTTATGTCATTTTCGCTATATGTGTGTTTTTGTAAACATTATTGCAACTATTTCGTGGATTGTATGCAATCTTACACAGTTGTTTCATATTTTCAAAGATGACACTATTTTCTATAGTTTTTGTTTCCCTATAACGTTCTTTCCAGAAATGCATTTTCAAATCAACATTTAGTTTTCATTTGATAAATTAAACAGACTTTTTTTTCTTTGTCAAGAAATTACCATTGAATTACATAGTCAATTTTCCGTTACTTAAATTAAAAAGTTGAATTCAAAATTTTTATTTTTATTTTGCATTAATAAAAAAAATACTACTGCTATGAAATAAAATGTTTGGGTAGAAAGGATTTTTTTTTGTAGTTAAAGTCGAGGGGCTGTCAACTTGCATATCATCGATTTATCGATCGGTATTTAAAAGGTACATTTCATATTTTTGTTTAAATATTTTTGTTATATCGTGTAGTTGTATTTAATGAAGTATTGAGTGTTATTTTGCGTATTATGTATTTAACGCAGTATACCAGTCTAGTATAAAAAATAAGATTTTTGTTTAAATTCACCCACTTTTACTTAAAGGGTGATACGGTCAAAATTTGGTCAAGGGAAAACGCGTGTAAATCGGTGAAATCGTTTATTTAAAAAAATCAAATTAAATTTCTTTTTCAAGTTCAATTAGTATAAAATTCAGGAAAAATATTCAGTTAGGCTTCCGCATTTCCAAATCCGAATTGCCGGGCCTTACGCTTGACCCCTGCCATCAGATTTTGTACAGCCACCTTGTCCACCTTCTTCTCCGCAGAAAGCCAGTTTGCCTTGAACTGCTGCTCGTCCTTAGCAGTTTTTTTGGTCTTCTTTAGGTTCCGCTTGACAATAGCCCAGTATTTCTCAATTGGGCGGAGCTCTGGCGTGTTGGGAGGGTTCTTGTCCTTGGGAACCACCTGCACGTTGTTGGCGGCGTACCACTCCATGGCCTTTTTACCGTAATGGCAAGATGCCAAATCCGGCCAAAACAGTACGGAACAACCGTGTTTCTTCAGGAAAGGCAGCAGACGTTTATTCAAACACTCTTTCACGTAAATTTCTTGGTTGACAGTCCCGGAAGCTATGAAAATGCTGCTTTTCAAGCCACAGGTACAGATGGCTTGCCAAACCAGATATTTCTTTGCGAACTTTGACAGTTTCGTGTGCTTGAAAATATCTGCTACCTTTCCCCTTCCTTTTGCCGTATAAAACTCCTGTCCCGGAAGCTGCTTGTAGTCGGCTTTGACGTAGGTTTCGTCGTCCATTACCACGCAGTCAAACTTCGTCAGCATCGTCGTGTACAGCCTCCGGGATCGCGCTTTGGCCGTCGTATTTTGTTTATCATCGCGATTTGGAGTCACTACCTTCTTGTAAGTCGATAGTCCGGCTCGTTTTTGGCTCGATGCACGGTTGTAGACGATACACCCAGCTTATTTGCGGCATCTCGGAGAGATAGGTTAGGGTTTCGCTTGAAACTACCGGCAACTCTCTTTGTCGTCTCAGCGGCTTCCGGTTTTCGATTTCCCCCCGATCCAGACTTCCTGGCTGTCGACAAACGTTCCCCAAACACTTTAATTACATTTGTAACGGTTGATTTGGCAACTTTTAGCGATTTTGCCAACTTTGCGTGCGAGTAGCTCGGATTTTCGCGATGCGCGAGCAAAATTTTGATACGCTGCTCTTCTTGCTTGGACAGCATTTTGACAACTGAAGAGTGAATTCCAAAATCAAAATAGGAGCAACATTCTACACACACACACCTTCAAAATGAGGGGTGTTCAGGTTTTTTAAATGCAAAATTGAAAGAAATACGTCAAGTTGATATTGACCAAATTTTGACCGTATCGCCCTTTAAAACAACAGTCTATCCCTACGCATTTGTTGAACTTTGAACCATTGAATCTAATCATCATTTAGTTTCTGCCATTGATGTGTTTCAATTGAAGAGAAAACAACATCTATTAACTTTTGTCAATGGCAAGTGCGCGATCAACAACTGATTCTTAAAGAAAGGAATAGCTGTATCCGTGGTCTACCGCAGATCCAAAGGGCACTTTGAAAGTGGATTTGGATTTCTTTCTTAGAAAGACTTTCGTCTCTTAGAACGTTGCAAGTGGTATAATCGTAGTTTCAAAATTAATTCTATGGGCCTCCGCCTCCGCCAGCCACGAGAAATGAAAAGGTCATCAGCAAGAAATCAACGAACGGCGTACTAACCTCCAAATCAGTATTTTGTCCACCTCGAAAGCGCTCACAGGCTCTGCACTTGCTGACAAAGTGAAGAATTTGGGCAGCTATGTTTGATCTTCAAAAACGTTACTTTTACAGCGTTTGAACAAATTTTGGCTAGCACTGATTTATCATTCCAAGAAGGAGTTGCTAAATTTTGACAACATTTGTATAAAGTTGCTGATCCTGTCGCACGGAAATGCGAAGAAGGAGCGAGCATTTTCAATAAATGGAAAGTGTCTGGTGGTGAACCAAACTGAAAAAGGTTTCGTAACTCAGACAATTGTCTACGATAACATAACGATCGCTGGAACTGTCCACGACGTTGAGAATCACGAAGTCTTTGATACAATATGCACTCAACGCACGTACCAAATACTGGGGTCCTGACAGGTCAAAAGTGAAGAGGGATTTGCAAAAAAAGAAGAAGCGAAAGGGTGAAAAGAGCTGGAAAGAACAGCAAGCTTGCCGCAAAAAAAAGAAGCTTTTGGTCGTTGCCCAGAGGGATGCAGCGTGCATTGACGAGCAAATAAAAATGTTTCAAAAGTGAGCGTAGAGGGTAAATAACTCTGCCACGTTGTGTTTGTGTTTCAGTGTGTTGGAAGGTGTTTCCACACCTTGAATCTCAGCGTGTGTAAAATTCCGTAACCGTCAATCTAAAGGAATCGCCAAATGACACCGCATCAGCACTAGCAAAAAGCAAATCTGTGCAAATTGTGTTTCGCTCGCTATGTGGCATCTAATTACACGTCAAAACATCGTGCAATACCGGGTGGCGTGTGGCGAACGTCAGATTGATATTTTGACATGTTAGCAGATGCCGCAACTTCGCCACATCAGTGGCACCTCCACTAAGTGCAATACGTGGCGTTAGTGAAGAAGGATTGCTAACGCTAGCGATTGCTAGAGATTTGAATATTTACACAAAGTTATCGATTAATTTTGTTCTTGTTTAAACGTCTGTCTGTGGTGTTTCTGTGTTTCGACTTATCTGTCAATACTACAATCGAAAATTTATGCTAATTGGTAACCATGGCCCTTTTGACATTTAATACACGCACACTTATGCATCGTCTACATCGTCTAAATCACGTCAGTGCAAGCGACAGGGAAACAAAACAATCGATTCGTGTAAGTGTTGCCACAAATTAGTTTATCCTTCATGTGATGGCGAGTGTGTTTGAAGTGTGGCGGATTGTGTAGGTACGTAGGTGGCATACAGTGTCAACACCGTATGCGCTTCCACAGCGTACAGCCAATGAATACACCATACCGGCCAAGAAGGTCCATTTGCAGCTCCTATCCGCCATTTTGCCTAATTGAAACAAGTCAGAAGCATTCCAGATTCAACCATTTTCTCAATAACCCAGTCGGGAAAAATAGGCAAAATGCAGGAAAAATGCGGGAATTTTATAATTAAGATTGTGTGGCCACCCTGCAAGTGGCCCACTGTATGTATGGTGCTACCAACGTTGAGGAGATAAAGAAGTTGCTCGGCAAGGAGGCTACTGGTGACTCGTTTACTTTTGCGCAAACCAGAGGCCTCAACAGTTCCCACTCAAAGTGTCCCCTTAGCTATAAAGTTCTCGTTGTCGAGAGGAAGCTAACCGTGTAATCTGTATTCCTAACGTGAATCCGCAGTGCAATAAAGCGTGTTGTGAACGGAGTCTTGTCCAGGTAATTATTACCACTCTCGCCCAAACTGGCCCGAATCTGTGCCGCCCCCTAATATGTTCCACCTGGTTGCATTTATCTTTTAATAGAACTGCGATCGCAGTGACACAGCAGTGTCACTGCGGATTTATTAGGAATAGGATAACGCCTTTTCCTAGAGCTCCACACCGCTCGAAAATTATGTGGATTTATCCTACCTCAGCCCAGAGTCGTGTTGAAACGTGAGATGAGAGAGTAGCAGATCGGCCGCACCATACATCTGGGCCCTACACTGACACATTACACACAAAATTACGTAAGTAAAACAAATTGTTCATAAAAGATTAGGGAAAACTAGAATTATAGAATAAGGTTCAAAATTATAGATTTTCTAAGATACAACAGATCAATTTGGCAATTGTAATATAGTAGATTAAATAAATGACTAGCTTGCATACACCCTGAGATCCACAGTAGCTTTTCTCTAAGGTGACGATTTGTTCCTTGGCCATCGAAAAGCATACTATCAAGCTTGATAAATGATTGTGTGCATGATTGGATACTGCCTCTCAAATAGACCTCCGCTCAATTTCTTCTATTCTATTTCACAGCCTGCCGTACACTAACGGAACTGTCGATGCTTTGTCTTCATATCTTCGTTATAGCAATATTACTGTCCACTACTAAAGACTCATGTTGACAAGAAAATATTTCCTTTCAAACAACAGATGTGCTGCTACGGAAATTGAGGGAAAAGTATGAAAAATTGAATATTAAAAAGTTAATTTTCGTATTATTCTCCGGCCTAACCCCACTGTGCTGTGCTGTGCGGCTTTATTCCAGCTAGTGAATTGATGGCCGTCACCACAGTCTCAAAACTACAGTTCAGCCAACCATCGATCATCATTCCATAGTATTTCAGCACGTGCTTCGAGGTTATACAGTGCTAGACATTCGTTTAGCCGCACCCCACTTTTTCTTCGTTTTTAAAAAAATAATTCATTTGTTTTCAATTTTTCAATTTTGAATTCATTGTTCATATTTTCTGGTTTTGGAAACAACCCATTTATTTTCATCTTATACAATGTTCAAGATAATCAAACATTTGTTTTTAGTTCAGAAAATCGAAAAAAAAATAAGAATATCCCTGAGCACTAGCAAAACCTTAAGGTAGTTTAACTTCAACTACCAGGTCCCAGGGCTGGTCTGGTTCTTTACCATTTTGGAAAGAAACAGACTAATGTTGCCAAATCAGTGGTAATTCAGCCCAAAAGTGTTTCGGAAATTTTTCCAATAGTTCTTATCGATGAACATTATTATTTGGAGATGGTAATCAAAGGTTAAGTAGAGTATTTGGAAATAGTTGAAATGTTGTATTTGATCATATAAACTCAGTTAAAAAGCTGAACTAGTTTATTATCACAAATCAGCACACTTTTGGAAGGCATTACCACATAGGGGAGCTGTTCCATTATTCATCCCATGATCCATTATTCATACTGATCGAAAATGTGGGGTTGATGTATGAATCAATCGAATCCCTTTGTGATTTTGTTTGCTTACTTTGAACAACAAATAAAGATAAATAAAATTAACAAGAAATAAATAGTAAGAAATCAGATGGTTATGCGTCAATCTTTTGATTTCGAGTAGCACGAATCGAAGGGTGATGAGATGTTAATGGGATTGGTTACCCTAGATACTAAACTTGTATCGAGGTCTTTAACGGTGAAGCGACTTTGCTTATATTATTCTAGCAACGAAATTTTGAAGAAAAATGCAGTTTTAGAGTACGCATTGGTAATGGACGATATGGCTGAACTGGAATGGGAACTATCTGAAGATCGTAGAAATCAGTATACGTCAAGGCAGACCAACAACCAACACAAAGGCGAGGGAACAAATCGTACAGAAGAATGAAGAAACAAAACATCGGTGAGATCGTTCACTTTATTTCCCTTCTTATTATTATGATTACACACACACACACACACACACACACACACACACACACACACACACACACACACACACACACACACACACACACCACTAGACATCTATTAGCATGCTCTCGCCTGGGAACATATTGATCCGAAATACCTCAAAAAGCTTGTCGAAAGTAAGCCGACTGAAGAAGTTACGAAACTTGAACTTGAAAAAATACCGTTGACTGAGTTATTAAATAACATAAAGAGTTGCAACGACCTCCCAAACACTTTTAAAGGAAACTTCTGTCTCAGGAGTCCCATCAGTAAAACATGAAATTTATACTCTAATTGTTATCTTTGTATTCTCCGAGCGGGGAGTAACGATTATGATGTAGAAGGAGATGTTTCGCTCATCGCCATGAGGCACCAAGAGTGGACAAGTTATGTTTGCTACAATGAAAGATATGAAGAGAAAGGGTTGAAAGTTCCGTCAGTGTACGGTAGGTTGGAAATGGAATAGTAGTATTGAAAATTGAGCGAATTTGCATGGGTAAAGTAGTACTCGAACCAAGGACGTTATTTTTGCCAAACATCCCACTGCGGGGTAGGTTGAGGCACAGATACATCTGCCACCTCAACTGGCAATAATAACTCGTTGGATCTCGCTCATGTACCACCGATCGCTTGTGATAGTTTCTAGCGGTAGTTTGTACACACTCTGTTTTGATGCGTACATGGGAGAGGAAACTCTCTCCTTTTTGGGTTTGGTTTTGTTCACAACGACTGATAATTACTTAGTTTTTTTCCCGTCATCTCTAACGTAGAGACCTCGGAGAGAAAGACCGCTCGGAGAATACAAAGCTAACAATTAGAGTATGTAAACCCATAAATGGTGGTAACCATTAATTCATACGGGTGGGGACCAGTATCACTTTTGGTTCGAGAAAACTGTTTCCGGAGACTCTCATAGCACATAAATGATACACTTCACGTACTGAACTACAAAATACTGAGAAAATTATGAAAACCCGTATTAAATTTGCAAACGTAACACTGACTAACAAAAAGGCAATTCCCAAACGTAACTCCTTCCGAGTCATTTGCAACAGCGTCTTCTTGGACGACATGTTCCGTGTACGGCTGACAAAATGATTCGAAAGAATTTACGTAGCGATATCATCAAAGGCTATTCGTGTAGCCTCACCTTATAAATTATGAAAAATAGTCATGCTGAGTGACAAATTTCGAAGTTCATCCATAGTTAGTATTTGGTATGGCCTCCTCCATTCCGGATAACCTCAAAAATCCGATTTTGCATCGAATCGGATAGCTTTTGTAGTGTTGCCATGTTAATTTTGGCCCAACACTCCTGAATCGCTGCCTTTAGGCTGGAAACACTGTTAAGTTGTCGTCCATTTGCATACACCATCCCGGCTAGGATACCCCAGAGGTTCTCTATTTTTTTTTTATTCCGTGTCGGGTATTTTCGTCACTGCGACCAATCTTTAGATCTATTGTGACATATCCCCTTTTTGTTGTTGCTTTAGTTATTTTCAGCATGACGCATCACTATTGATAGAAGTGATCGTCAAAGTCTGACCTAAAGCATTGTCCCAGGACGGTATAACGCTCCGAATAAAGTGTACTACCGTACTGGGATTTGTTCTCCAAATCTCAAGGGGTTCTAGTAGCCCTTTGTTAAAGAACTTCAGCCTATTATTGAAAATTGCCGGGCAGTGGCATAACAAGTGTTCCGAGTCTTCTCTATCCATGTTACAGAATCGACATGAATCATCTTGAAGTTTTCCTATCAGCTTCAAGTGATAACGGCTCGGACAGTGACCGGTTATAAGGCCTGTATATATTGTTAGATCTTTTTTGGTAAGATCTAGTAACTTGCGAGTCATTGAAATGTTTGGAGTAATGAACCGCTTTGATTGCCTAGCTTTGAAAGTGTTGTTCCAGTTTGTCTCCACTTTCAAGCATTCCCAGGCTTTCATCTCCATTCTAAGAGAAGAAGCAGATACACCACAAAAGGGTTCAGGTCCTACAAACTGATGAGACGATCCGAGTCTTGCTAGTTCATCGGCTTTCTCGTTTCCATCAATTCCAGAATGACCAGGAACCCAGTACAAATTGACTTGATTACGACAAGACAATTTCCGAAGTGATTGAACACATTCCCAAACATGTTTGGACGTGCATATTGCTGACTTTAAAGCATTCAGAGCTGCTTGACTATCCGAAAAAAAAGCATACATTTGAATATCTATAGTTTCTGCGTAAGCATATAGCAGAACATTCCAGAATTGCTTGAATTTCAGCTTGGAATACAGTTGGCCACTTTCCCATTGGGATTGAAAGGTTAATCGCTGGGCCAGTTACTCCAGCTCCCACTTGATTGTTCATTTTCGAACCGTCTGTATAGAAAACAATCGATCCTTGGCGGAGGTTTGGGCCACCTCTTGCTTACGAATCTAGCCCAGGATCAATAACTTGATATGAACAATCAAAGTTGTATTTTTTTTCCATCCAATCTTCGTTGTTCATAACTAAAGGATTTTACAATTTTTAGAATGCTAAGATGTCCTATTAGATCACCTTCTAAAAGGTTCGCAAACTTTCTGATCCTTAGAGCGCTCTTTTCAGCTTCTAACTGTATGAATTGATGCAATGGCAACATAAAAAGTAGTGCATCCAGTGCCTTCGTTGGTGTACTTCTCATTGCACCGCTAATTGAACAAGTTGCTAGTCTTTGAAGTTTTTCTAACCTTCTTTGTGCAACAGTTTCTTTTGTTTTTGGCCACCAGACCAATGAAGCATAGGTAATCTTGGGTCTCACAATTGCCGAATAAATCCAATGGATCATTTTTGGCCTTAGTCCCCATTGCTTACCAAATGTTCTTTTGGCTATCCATAGAGCATTTGTCGATCTGTTGATTGTCTGCTCTAAATGAAAGTTCCAATTTAGTTTGCTGTCAAGAAATACTTCAAGGTTCTCTATAGGGTTGCAATCGGGACTGCAGGCCGACCATTCGAGCAGAGGAATGTTTTTGTCAGCAAACCATACCATGGATTGCTTAGACACATGGAAAATTATGTCATCTATTGCGTCGTTCTCCATGTATCCGACCAAAAAATCCTCCAGCAGTTCCAGATACATTTCGGAATTCATTCTGGTCGAAATGAAATAAATTGGAGGTTTGGCATTGTATGAAAAGGGGACCCATAAAACTTCCACCCTCAAAATTACGTTTGGATCTAACGATGCCTTTTTGATTTGAACTGTGCCAATAGCAGCTGTGACAATCCGATCCGTTAAGATTAAACTTTTTTTCATCCGAAAAAATCACATTTCACCATTCGGGCTTACGGGAACATGTGAGTTTCGGTTTACTTTGAAGTTTCGTCCATTTGATGTTCGGAGATTCGTTCAAAATTCGAGCAATATGTCTGGTCGTTACCGGAACATCCAATTTTTCTTTTATTTGCGAGCAGGATATCCGATTTGTAGTAGCTTCGTGTCTTATTTGTCCTTTCAGCCGCAAAGAGATTTTGCTTCGTCCTTTTGTAGAACGTTTTACACCATATAGTGCAGTGTTTTTTTTTGGAGATTGACCGATTTGAGTAGCCCTCTGCCTTGAACAACGTCATGATTCGTCGTTCCTCCTCCGTCAATCGAGTGCCTTTCGCCATTTCTATAAAGCGTTCACAAATCTGATGTTAAATCAATATTTACCAGCACACATCTTCAACTTACCGTCCTAAATGAAAACCACGAGACAATTTTTCCAAAAATTCTCAAAATAACACCGTAACAACAAGTAAAACTCTCTTTTTTGCACTGCGCCTAAAAGTATGTCTTAGGTAGAAATGACGTTAATTTGTTTGCTTACTTTAATACCGTAGTGGTATGTGTGTTGGTGAGATGAGCGTACTTCCCAAGAAAGTGTCCTAGCGCTACTACCTATAGAACAAAAATATACCCCGATCAAAAACTATATGTATTCAATTTACCGAATACTATTGGAATCTAATAGGTGCGGCTAAACGAATGTCTAGCACTGTAGAAGGCTCTCCAATGGTGAATTTTAAGGGTTAGTTATTTGCAGTTCCACACCTTGCATCCACCTGTTAATCGAGGCGGAAGCCTCAGTTTCCAAAATGATCACCTCTTCTAGCGTGTTTCTTGTTACGGTTCAGATTACATCGACAGTAAATTTCACAATCTCAACAGCATCCTAGGCATCTTTAAGTTTACAATAGAAAACCCAAAAGCTCAGCTCCCTTCGATCTAATGATTTATTAATCGATGTGATTTCAAAATTTTCTTAACCACAACTTTGCTCAACATTACTTTTTGACAAAATGTTGGCAGAAAAACTGCTGTTCATTCAAGTCTTATTATCTTTTAATCAATGTAATACTCGAAAAATCACTTTGGTATTTCTGGAAAATGGAATAGAGTACGAAAATGACGTTATCTACTTTTTGAAAATTTTCTATGATTTTGTAGAATTGTCTATGCCATTTTCTCATTTTCATTCACATGATTTTAAATCGATTAGCCATATTCGAGCAAAATTTTCAAAACTTCAATCTAATGTTAATAATTTGAAACGAAGCATTTCATTGTGGAAATATTCTGAGCAAATATGAGTAGAGAACCGCTGTACAGAACAAACATATTTCACAATGTGGTTCTTTCTGGTGGAAAACGAGTTTGTTGAATAACCTGAATGAACTCAGCCAACATTTAAAACTTTCTTTGATTGATTACTCGCAGATTGCGTTATTATTAGTGTAGATACACTGTTTCTCAACTTCTCGTGAAAAAAAATCAACTAATAATGCAAAACGCGTTTCAAACTAGTATGCTTTGTTCAACTTCAATCATCGAGATGTCATCACCTGGTTGTCAGAACCGAATCCCATACACCATGTTGTAAAATACAGTCATACACTTTTCAGACCCCATCAATGTTTGGCACCTACCTTGGTCTCGAGTACAGGGGAGCAGAGGAGTCAGCCAATCCCATCGCAGACGAGCTGGAAAAGGAGGAAAACGATTGTTTGGTTTTGGAAATTTTCTGCATATCTCGGAGATTCAAAAAAAAAAAAAAAAGAAGTGGAAACTAGGTTTTATTTTAGTAAAATGTATTCAAAATAGGACAACTTTTCGGCATTTGAAGGCATAGAATCAAGCAAAAAAGAATATGACTTGAAAAATCAAAAAGGAAAAATTTAAAAATTCTTTTGAACAACTAGCAGGAGGATAACACCACGTAAGACCAAGCAAAACGGCAATTGAAAACGAAAGAGAAAGAAATCGAATATGTGCGTGGGATTTGCGGTAAAGCTTTGGCAAAAAAAAAATACGATGATAAGCAAACCGTCAGTCACGGCCTAAGAAAAGTTGGTTCTAAAGAGGATCGGGGTGGAAAAGCAACGAGGGCAGCACGAAAAAAAAAACGGTAGTACGTCAAACGTAAATCATCGTGGATGGTGTTAGAAACCAAATGGCGTAACTGAATCTTTGGGTTGTGAGAGAGAAATGAGAATAACCTCATCAATCATACGACTAGAATGAAATTTTTCCTCCGCGAAGGCACAGAGTTCGATACTTTTGCCCTATCGGAAGTCGTGTTTATATGTGAGGAAGATTTTCGATTTCGGTATGCCTCATTGCATTTGGCGGGGATGCTTTGGGTTGGGTTGGTTGGGGGGAGGCAAATCGGTTGGCTTATCAGTGGAAAATTTAAATGCCGGAAAATCGCTTGTTATGCTTGTAGTAAGTCCGTGTTTTGTTCAGCTGTTTACGTTTACTTTATCGTTCGGGATAATATAAATTGATGATACAGTATCATAAATAAAAAACGACAAACCTTTGAAACTTTTACAGAACTCAATCTGCCATATGTATGGATGATTGGTTGGATGGAAGTTTTGGACTAAAATATGTTTTTCTTTATATCTTCCTAAAGAACGAACAAATCGATGCTTTGTAATGATTATCAAATAAGCTTCCAATGTTATATAATCAGGTCTATTCTGCAAGTCGAATGAGTCAAAGCAAGTCGTTTTCACTGGACGAGAGTCAACAATTGCCCAATCGAGTGAGTCGACTCTCTATTTGATTAATTTGCACGCAGAGTTGAATTACTCCATTCGGCAATAGTCGACTCGTCAAGTGAGAGCAACTTGTTTTGACTCATTCGACTCGCAGAATTGACTCAAATGTGTTAAAATTTCTGATATTGTGGAATTTTTCTATAACAAACAGTTCATATATTCCCAAAAGACTTTGCAACATGTCTTTCTCTCAATAAATTCTATTGGGTGTTTAAGCTGAGATTCACGAAGAATCCTCGTAATAATTTTTTAAAGTCGATCAACCTCTTATCTTCTTTTTATTATCGAGACCTTGCAACACAAATATGAAGAGCTTTTAAGTTAGTTGGTTATTTCCTCCGTGAAAAAATATAGATCACTGCTCGTGAAAATTTTTCCAGGCCTTCCAAAACCTCCACATGTAAAATTTGGTGATCGTAGTGTGCGGGGCGCGAAGCGAAACGTGAAAAAGATTCTCTTGTCATTTTTGCTCCGTTTTGATTTTGTTTTTGTTTGTATTTTTTTTTTTAAATTTCGGTCGTGGAGTGCTCTCCGGAGTGTGCTGATTGTTACGGGTGTGCCAACCGACCACCATCATACTTTGTGCGTTGCCCCAACGGTGTCCTTGCTACGATTGTGTGTGCCTTGCTCAATGCCCTGCGATGTGGATCAATCGTTTCTATGAAATCTAGCATGTGAAGTTGTTCGACAATGTTTCGAAGTAATTATCAACTGGACTTGATTCTGTGCTTCTAGTCGGATTATGAAGAAATTGTGCGAATAAACGATACCCGTGTCTTCAGTCTTCAGCTGGAGGTTATGGGCATTGCTCGATGCTAGTTGCCTGATCGGGTTTTTTTGGATCGGACACGTAATTAAATGGAATTCAGCTAAGTACTTTTTACTTTTTATATTTTTGATATCAGTAGAGTTTAAGCTCCCGTAACGTTTGTTGATCAGCGGGAGAAATTCCTTTAATCGTACATACATTTATTGACCGTTTGGTTCAATCTAAAGGTATTTACAAATCATGAATATGTGAATGTGTGAGTATAAGTGTGTGCGTGTGTGCCTGTATGTGTGTGTGTGAGTGTGTGCCCGTATGTGTGTATGTGTATGAGCGTATGACTCTGTGTCGGCGCGTCCTTCTTCTCTATCCAGAAAGCGAGTAATGGCGCTATAACCATAAGCCGTAAAAGGCTAGGATAAGAGTTAGTGCTCATTTCCCAACCGACAGTCAAGCTCTCACGCAAGAAAAGACGCTACACTTTTGGATTTGGAGCTTGGATACAAGTAGGAAACGCCTGTGTGGACAACAAAGGAGTGCATTAACTTTCTTAGCTTCGTCACTCCCAACGACCAATATACATATAAATATACATATGCTTTCTCGCCAAGGAAAGCTTCCCTCACAATCCCATCTAACTTCCAACTCCAGATGTCTATGAAGGTAGCATGAGTTCTCAGCATCTTCTTAATTAGACATCTAATCAACACTCCCCTCCCATCCCTTGCTAATCATAAGGACCTGGCCAGGTGTTGTCTCAAACAATCATAAGAACCTTCCCCAGCCCCAAAAACCCCTTCGTATAAATTTTCACGTTTGTCGCTTCAGAACTGTCTATAAAGGAAGCTACATTAATTATGTCACGCAGTAAGGGGGGAGGGGGGATTGGGAAAACGCGACAATCCATACAAAAAAAATTGAAAGTCCATACAAAAAACGTGACAAGGCCCCCCCATGTTACAAAAAGTCACTTTTTATGACATAATTAATGGAAGTTCCCTAAGGGTCTGACAGACAGACTGACAGACAGAAATCTAGCCTCCAAAAACGCCCATTTGCAAAAAGTGGTTTCATTTATATGATTTGTTCTCGAGTTATGCAGAAATTTGCTTTTTATATGTATGGGACCTCCCCCCCTCCCTCTTCAAAATGGTGAGGTGTATTGAATTGCCATAGAAACATATCTTGCCTCCAAAAACCTCAACATGCCAAATTTGGTTTCATTGGCTCTTGAGTTATGCTTAAAATTATGTTTCATTTTAATGGGAGTCTTCCCTTCCAGAAGGCGGAGGGGTCTCAAACCACCTTAGAAACATTTATTTCCTTCAAAAACCTCCAATTGGCAAATTTGGTTCCATTTGTTCTCGAGTTATGCAGAAACCTGTGTCTTATTTATATGGGAGCACCGCCCCCCCCCCCCCCCCCCCTACCAGAGAGAGAGAGAGAGAGAGAGAAGGAGTCTCGAACTACCGTAGAAACATTTATTGCTTTTAAAATCCCCGCATGCCAAATTTGGTTCCATTTGCTTTATTAGATCTAGAGTTATGAAGAAATTTCAGTTTCATTTGTACGACAGCACCCCTTCTAGGAGAGGGGAGGGGTCTCAAACCACCATAGAAACATTTTTCGCCTCCAGAAAACCCCTCATGCCATATTTGGTTCCATTTGCTTGATTAGTTCTTGGGATATGCAGAAACTTCTGTTTCATTTGTATGGGAGCCTCCCTTTCTAGAGAAGGGAGGGATCTCAAACCACCATAGAAACCTTTTTGCCTTCAAAAACTCACACATGTTAAATTTGGTTTCTTTTGCTTGGTTAGTTGTTGAGTTATGTAGAAATGAGTGTTTTATTTGTATGGGAGCCCCCCTTTCCAGAGATGGGAGGCGTCTCAAACCATCTTAAGAACCTTTCCCGTCCCCAAAAACTTCTCCATACAAAATTTCACGCTGATCGGTTCAGTAGTTTTCGAGCCTATGAGGTACAGACAGACATACAGACAGACAGATTTTTTTTTTTTATATACTCTAAAACACACCTTTTTTTACCTCTCTTTATATAAATAATCTCCAATTTTTTTTGGTGCTTTTTTTTTTGCACATTTCCCATACATTTGTATGGGAGCCCTCCCTTCCAGAGGGGGTGGTTTCTCAAACTACCATACAATGATTGCCTTCAAAACCCCCCACATGCCAAATTTGGTTCCATTTGCTTGATTAGTTCTCGAACCATCACACGGGGCTCTTCGATTATAATAAAAATTTGAGTTTCATTTGTTTGAACCCCCCACCCTTTCAAAAAGGGGAGGGGTCTGGAACCACCATAGAAACATTCTTGCCTTCAAAACCCCCCACATGCCAAATTTGATTCGATTTGCTTGATTGGTTCTCGAGTTATGAAGAAATTTGTGCCTCATGTGTATCAGAGCCCCCCTTCCTGAGAGAGTAGGGGTCTCAAACAATCATAAGATCCTTCCCCAGCCCCAAAATCCCCTTCATATAAATTTTCATGTTGGTCGGTTCAGAAATTTCCGAGCCTATAAGGGTCTGACAGGCAGACAGACCGACAGAAATTCATTTTTATGTATATAGAAATCTACCCTCCAAAACCCCCCACATGCCAAATTTGGTTCCATTTGCTTGATTTGTTCTCGAGTTATGCTGAAATTCGTGTTTTATTTGTACAAGAGACCCCTCTTTCAGTGAGCGGAGGAGTTTCAAACCACAATAGAAACATTTCTTGCCTTCAAAAACCTCCACATGCCAAATTTGGTTCCATTAACTTAATAAGTTCTCGATTTATTCAGAAATTTGTGTTTCATCTGTATATGAGCCCTCCTTTCAGAGAAGGGAGGGGCTCGAGTCAACTGAGAAATATTTCTTGCCTTCGAAAACCTCCACATTTCAAATTTGGTTCCATTAACCTGATAAGTTCTCGAGTTATTCAGAAATTTGTGTTTCATTTGTATGGAAATCCCCCTCTCGCCCCCTTCCAGATGGCGGAGGAGTCTCAAACTTCCATAGAAACATTTATCTCCTCCAAAAACCTCCACATGCCAAATTGGGTTCCATATGCTTGATTAGTACTCGAGTTATGCACAAATTTGTGTTTCATTTGTATGAGAGCCCCCCTCTTACAGAGGGCGGAGGGGTCTCGATTTACCTTAGAAACATTTCTTGCCTTCAAAAACCTCTACCTGCCAAATTTGGCTTCATTTACTTGATTAGCTCTCGAGTTATGTAGAATCTTTTGTTTCATTTGTATGGGAGCACCGCCCCCAACCTAACAGAGAGAGGGAGGGGTCTCGAACTATCGTACAAACATTTATTGCCTTTAAAATCCCCGCATGCCAAATTTGGTTCCATTTGCATAATTAGAACTAGAGTTATGAAGAAATTACAGTTTCATTTGTATGTCAGCACCCCTTCTAGGGGAGGGGAGGGGTCTCAAACCACCATAAAAACATTTTTCTCCTCCAGAAAACCCCACATGCCAAATTTGGTTCCATTTGCTTGATTAGTTCTTGAGATATGCAGAAACTTCTGTTTCATTTGTACGAGAGCCTCCCTTTCTAGAGAGGGGAGGGGTCTCAAACTTCCATAGAAACATTTTTCTCCTCCAGAAAACCCCACATGTTAAATTTGATTCCATTTGCTTGATCAGTTCTCGAGTTATGCAGGAATTTGTGCTTCACTTGTATGGGAGCCCCCCTTTCCAGAAAAGGGAGGGGTTTCAAACCATCATAAGAACCTTTCGGTGTCCAAGACAAATCCAACAAAGCAAAAATCTTGCCAAACGGTCCTTCCGCTCGCGAGTTAAATCCTGACAAGGGAAACCCCAACTCATTTTTATTTATATAGATAGATAGAAGATAGATGTAGAGTCGAATCAATAGATTTGACAATTATCGAATCGTCAAGTAAGAACGACTCGCTTCGACTCATTCGACTCGCCAAATAGGCCCAGGTAATTCGATTTTGAACGGAAAGAAGCCTTTTCAACTTTGATGAAGATGATGACGCTTATTTGAAAAATAATGACGACTGTTTGCACCAATGGTCATGCAATCCGAAAATTGCCAAATTGCATAAGGGGATTATTGCGAATCTGCAGTGTACAACTCATTAAAGTTTGTTGTGTGAGATCTTTGTAGTTTCTTAGATATGAAGCTTACAAAAATTGAAGTGGGATTGTCACAACCTTCACCCCCACGATAGTCTGCTTAGAGCTGTGAACAGTTGTGTCGATGCTTTGTTACACACTGTTTTGTTATCGGGCTTGGCGCGCTATCTATTGCTTCAGTTATCTTTTATTCGGTGGCGTGAGTGATCAAGTAAGCGTAATGAGTATCATAATTATTTATGATCCAAACTGTTGGTTCGCCTACATCGTACCACCGAAGCTTGGAACAAGTAAAACACTATCCCTTTTTTTGTGGGTGGTTTCTTTATGACTGTTATAGTCGTTATGTGATTTTTTTTCGGTCTCAGACCCCATAGTTGCTACTCTAAATCTTCAGGTTCTACAGACTACCAGACTAACCTACGGCACTAGACAACTCTTACCGTAAAATTTCGAATGAGGACTGAGCACACTTGGTCCAAGCCAGGGACCGCGAGGGGAGTCAGAAATTGCGATGGAACCGGCTGATATCCTCCGTCTCCTCCTCCTCCGCCTCTTTCAAATCACCCTGGTTTGCACCATCTACAAAATCGATCAACTTTAAATGTATGTTGAAATTTCTAAGAAAAATCTCTAATCTACTCTGGTCACTTAATTACTTGAGGTAGTTGTTATGCAAGCAACTCTGTTCTATGTTGATTCCATTGCAAGCCAGGTCATACCAAAAAAAAAAATCGAATTCGATCAAAGGTGTCACTAAGATCCCGTCAGGAGGATTTCTATGACATGCTCAACTCATCCCAAGTGCTCATTATTTACGTTCGTTAGACACAAGCATGCAAATTGAACATTTCCCTCGCAGTTTAACTTTTTTAGCCAATTTTCAAGAATTCTTCGTCACCCACTGACATTGATTCATTCGATATAAATCCACCAAATTAGCATCGATCAAATGATAATCGTCTCAATTTCAACCTTCCCCCTCTATAGAAAGTCCCCCTCCAAGTATTACCATGTTTCAATTTTCCTAGGAAACTGAAAGCTGTCATCACCAAGCGAAGCACTTGTTCCCTGCTGCCGGTGACGGTTTCCGGAAAAAGGGAGAAAAAAATTGACAACTTTGCACAAAAAAAAAACGCCGATGGAAAAGAAAAGCCTCCATGCCGAAGAACATAAACCACCGGCCAGACAACCGCAAAGATTTCTTCCTTTTTGTGCAGTCACATCATAGAACTTTTTTTTTTTTTCGTCATTGGTCAGATCATAATGACACTCATTTCTAGGTTCTTCGCCTACCAACCCCCTTTTAAGATTGGTGGTTGTCATTTCATTTCATTTCATTTTTTTTTCGGCATGACCACCGTCCCAAGCTAAATCACTCGAAGATGAGACGATGATGGTCCTTTAAACACCCCGAGGGAGAGATTTGACACGTGTCCTGCTGGCGCGGTCTGATGGAATTGTGGATTCTTTCGCCGAGGATACCGTGATTCAGCTGACAAATGAAAATTTGACCGGAAACCAGCTAACAGTCTATTATTTAACGAACAAGCCAGCAAAGGTAACTGCCGACTTGACTTGGGCTGTTGGACATTTTGCCAAAGTAGATTTAATGTGTACGGCCTAGGGCCTGAGTTATGTTTATGAAGAGGGTAATTCTGGAAGCAAACAGTGGACTATGCAAAATGTTTTTATGCCTTTCTGAACTGATGCATTTAAAAGTGCACATGTTTACATATAATATTTTTGGTATTACACTTCAGGATTGAGGCATATAGATTGTTTTTAAAATGGATAAGTTATCAAAAACCGAATAATACATAATTAAAAATAAAACTATTTTCATGCTGAGTAAAGGTTTGATGATTTTTCACTTTGCATTCTAAGCAAGATTCACTATTTCTTTGTTTAAAGTCTCAAATCTAGGATCTGAAAATCAGATTTCAAAGAGTTTTAAGCCTATGTTTAAGTTTTGAGTATCTTCGAATTTTAATTGTACATTCAACTACCTAACAATTATTTAAATGAGATTTCGTTGATAAACTTATCAGTGTTGAGTTTGTGTTGAGTCTTCTGGAGAGTGTGAGCTTTTTAGTGGAATACCGGTTACTAGAAAATAAGAAGAAAGATTAGTAATTTCCATTTAATTCCAACTACCTTTATTGCTTATCTTGACAGACTTCTTCAGTGTCGTCAATGTCTGCACATTGCAGACGAAATACGCGTTTCTGTCAAGATAAGCAATAAAGTTAGTTGGAATTAAATGTAAATTACTAACTTCTCATTTTATAGTTAGTGTTGAGTCTGTTTGTCTGTGATCTAAACTTTTATAATATAAGTAGATTAATCTTAGCCTCTTGAAAGTTCTTTGGGAATCGAAAAATCATTCAAAGTGGAAGTAGAGAAGCACAAAAAAAATAAAAAGAAGAGAGACGGAAGAAGAGAAGCAGAAGAAGAGAAACAAAACGAGAGAAGTGAACTAGTAGAAACAGAAGATAGAACTGAAAGAAGAGAAGCAGTATAAGACGAACGAAAGCAGATTTGCGGAAGAAAACAATCGGAAAATAAGAATCAAAAGAATATAGACCGAATAAGAGAAGCGAAAGAAGAAACAAGAAAGATAAGAAGCGGAAAAAACAGTGGAAAAAGCGAAACGAAAAAACAGAACCGGAAGGAGGAAAGCGAAACAAGAAGCAAACGACTAGAAGTGGAATGAGATAATGTAAGGATGAATAAGAGAATCGAAAGCAGGGAAGCGAGAGAAGAGAAGTGGAAAATAAGAAGCGGAAGAAAGCAAGCAAACAAGAATATCGAAAGCAAGAAAGTTCACGAAAAAAGCTGACAAAGAGTAGCTGAAGCAGAGAAACTAAGGCAGTGATGTGAAAGAAGAAAAGTTGAGAGAGATAAGAATATGCTAATGAATGAAATGAGAAAAGTGTAGAAATTGAGAATTGGTGGAGCAAAACATGACCAACACGAATGCACCCAGGTGTAAAGTGTCGTGAATAGGAATAAAAATTTAATACTCAAACACTCTTCAGATCCTCATTAGCAACTAATCAGAATCATAAGGAAATCATCAGAAAATAATCGGAAAATAATCCCGAATACATCCACGAACAAACAGAAAAACAGCAAAATATCACAAAGATATAAAAGAATTGTCAAAACGTCAGAAAAAAATCATAAGGAAACCATCATAACATCATCTGAAAACCATACATAAAACATTAGAAAAACTTTCGGAAACCTAAAGATAAATCATCTTAAAACCGTCAAACAATGATAAAAAATTCGGCCTGAAAATCATCACACACTTATCAAAATTATTCAAAAATGCTATTGCACATAACTTAAAAAATAACTGACTTCAAAAATTTAATCAAAACTAGAACTAGCAAAAAATAGAAGATAGCATCAGCAAATCAGAACATCGCTAAATTTTCAACAAAATGGATTCATTTACGGATCATAATTGTCTAATAATCTAATCTAATCTCACACTAACGCAGCCAATTCTTGAAAGCATCCTGGAAAATTACGTCTTCTGGAATGCATCATTTTTCTTGTCATCGGCCAGGCCAACTGCGTAGTGTGTGCCGCAGAGAGGATTCCAAGAAATAGAGCGATTCCAGAAAGAGTGTCTGAAATCGCTCTACTACTTCGAATCAAGGGAAGGAAGAAAACGTGGACCTCCCGTACCAAACGCCTCGATATAGAGTTAAATAATGTGATAATTTGTACTTATCGTTGGGAGCATAGATGCTAGAAAGATTAGTTTATGCTCCTTTTGCCTGTGGGTGGACTTTTGGCATTTGAACCAAAAGTCTGGCAATAATTTGCCAAGGTTATAGCGCCATATCTCGCTCACTGAAATTTAGATTGAAATTTAAAATTTACAGTATAATACACTGTGCTTGCACTATATACAAGCTCATCGATTTAGAACCACCCGGGGGAGACTTGGTCCTATACCCAATGATTTAATTATCTCCAATCCGCTCAACCAATTGCAATGTTTTGTGATATAGTGGACGGATTATTATAATTTGAGATAACTCAATGGAGACGTCTTCCAAATTTGGCAGATCGACAGGCAATCGTTGGAGACCCACCTGGTACCTCATAGCAATATGCTTAGAGGCGGACCGGAAGTTTTGATGAGCTACCTCCCCCGGATTCATTTACGGATCATAATTGTAATCTGAAACTGGTTACATCAATTGAACCCAAGCAACACACAAGTTTCATAACGGTTGAAAATACTTTTATTTGACTAGATTTTTTTATATAGAAGCTTACTCAACATAAAATCATGGAGATGTTTTACTCGGGAAGGATAAAACATACATTTATCCACACATACACTGGACTAATATGAAAATCAAAATATCCCGTGGTGATCTGTGATTGTATGTGATTGTATGATTGAATTCAGAAATTCAAAAATTCAGAAATTCAGAAATTCAGAAATTCAGAGATTCAGAAATTCAGAAATTCAGAAATTCAGAAATTCAGAAATTCAGAAATTCAGAAATTCAGAAATTCAGAAATTCAGAAATTCAGAAATTCAGAAATTCAGAAATTCAGAAATTCAGAAATTCGGAAATTCAGAAATTCGGAAATTCAGAAATTCGGAAATTCGGAAATTCGGAAATTCGGAAATTCGGAAATTCGGAAATTCGGAAATTCGGAAATTCGGAAATTCGGAAATTCGGAAATTCGGAAATTCGGAAATTCGGAAATTCGGAAATTCGGAAATTCGGAAATTCGGAAATTCGGAAATTCGGAAATTCGGAAATTCGGAAATTCGGAAATTCGGAAATTCGGAAATTCGGAAATTCGGAAATTCGGAAATTCGGAAATTCGGAAATTCGGAAATTCGGAAATTCGGAAATTCGGAAATTCGGAAATTCGGAAATTCGGAAATTCGGAAATTCGGAAATTCAGAAATTCAGAAACTCAGAAACTCAGAAATTCAGAAATTCAGAAATTCAGAAATTCAGAAATTCAGAAATTCAGAAATTCAGAAATTCAGAAATTCAGAAATTCAGAAATTCAGAAATTTAGAAATTCAGAAATTCAGAAATTCAGAAATTCAGAAATTTAGAAATTCGGAAATTCGGAAATTCGGAAATTTGGAAATTTGTAAATTCAGAAATTCAGAAATTCCGAAAATCCGGAAATTCAGAGACTCAGAAATTCAGAAATTCAGAAATTCAGAAATTCAGAAATTCAGAAATTCAGAAATTCAGAAATTCAGAAATTCAGAAATTCAGAAATTCAGAGACTTAGAAAATCTATTTAACTAGAGAAAGTCAGAAAATTAGAAAGATTGCAACTTCACATACCAAACCTTTATCAACACCTGCTTATCCTCTTTCCCTAGTCATTCAATCATAGATTTGAATCCACACAAACCGCAAGGGGTGGATTAATGATTCACCACCACCTCCACCCAAGATGAGCAGAGCAGACCAAAATTCACAATTACCCATCATCACCAAGCAGAGGAGGACATCCAAGAAGAAATCCTTATCTCTTGGCTGCTTCATGCGCCATCAGCAGTGACCGTCAGGGGCGGAGGTGACAAAGCTACCAGAAAAGAAGTGGCGTAGAAAACGCAATTAATGATACTGTTTTGACCGATCTTCCCCCCTGCCGAGCACGACACGCAGGGAAGTATAATTGAAACAGAACAAATAGGCGCCCTCATCCCCCGAAGCTCCCAGAGTTCCCGATAAGAAAGGTTGATGTGCCAGTGAATTTCCGGTGGGTTCGAAGATGCTGGCTGCTCGAAGGGATTAATGAGATGGAAGAAATGAAGATAAAGATTTGAATGTAGTCGTCCTAACCCTTTACGGTGACAAGAGGGAGCGTTCGGATGAACCTTCAGATTTTCGGGAACGACGTGATTATTTCCTTGGACCATGACGAAGGTGACATCGGGTAAATGTCCACAAAGGGATTGCACGTGTCTAATGGCCGATTTAGCAAAAACTCTGACTCATTCCCATCATCCAGAGCATTTTGCTGCGAAGGAGGTTTGAGTATGAAGATCATGTTCATCGCAACGCTCAAACGGAAGTTTTTGACGACAGATGGAATTACTTCTTGTAATTTACTTCCAATTAAGTATCGCATACAGTAGTTTGAAAAGCAATGAAGATTAAATTGAAATTGAGTTGCTCTCAAATGGTTGAAAAACAATTTTCAACAAGTTAACAAAAATTTACTGGAAATCAAAATTCTACTCGCTTCTAGTGTTGATAAGACAAAACCCAAATCAACTCGAAACTCCCATTTCTTCTAGACACAAGAGCTTCTTATCAGCCCAGCCATTCTCCGGTTCTTATCTCGTTTACCTTAATCCACTCGATTTGGCTGGTTATTACCTTTTTGTTTTTTTTTCCTTTGATCAGCAAGTGTAGAGAAATCCGTTCCGTTTTCGAAAAGCCAGAAGACGAATGCCACATGCCAAAAACAATAATATTAAAACCCATCATCAACATCAGCGACCCCCCCAGTTGGAACAAATCTGAAGCCTGTGAACGGAAAGAGTTCGGCAATCCGGAAAGGGTGAGAAGGGGGGCGGCAATAAATTAACGATAAATAAAAAGGCAATAACAGCTCCCGCATGATAATGATAAAATTATTTAAATTTATTATTTTTTGCTGCTCGCGCCTACAAGTAGGCAAGCTTCGCATGGTTCGTCGGGATGGGGAGTGAGGGGATAGATAGCTGCTACACATGCAATAAATTGTGCTCTCTCGAGCGAAAACGGGTGCGTTCCCACATACTTTCGAGTACTTTGTCCCGTCACGTGGTGGAGATGGTCGTCCTCCAATGCGTGTGAAACGAAATGATACCTTAATTATGTTTTTAAGGCCTGTCTGCTGGTAGGCCATCATATCTTTGCGAGCGGGTCGTTATTGCATTCGGAACTGTGAAAAACAAGCGGAGATTAGCTGGCAAGGGGTCATGCCACCAAGACGACACATGCTTTGAAATTTGAAATCCGTTAACCCCTCGGATGGGGCAGGTAGACCTCCCTCGGCAGCCAAAAAAAAAACAAAATTGAGCCCTTCAGAGACATCCATTCTGGCCACAAAATTGCGCTCACACTTCAACCGTAAAATTCTGCTGTCGTTTGAATGTGTATTTTTTTCCTGCTGCGGTGCTTCTGCCTACTGTTTTCGAGGTAATAACTGAATTTTTAAATGCCATAAACACAATCTGTGACTGTGACACATCCGAAAAACCTGTTTGGGCCTGTGGTTGGGTTCCGAAAATATACGAATTTTTATTATTCATGCGAGAGATTCAGCGGACGACCGAGGTCGGGATTTTCCGAGGGATTCGGAAATCTGGCACCGATGCCACTTTGCATTTACGCGCGCTGGTTTACGTTGTTTTAATTTTAATGAGCCTGGTGATATCGGACTGGGTGGCTTTTTTCTGCATTAACTGATTGGGGAGGGGAGAACTGCCTGGAGTCAAATACAGATCGTTTGACTGGATGGTGTTTGCATGACATTTAGGAGAGTGAGTCATTGAACGAGGCACGGTTCACCCAGAAATTGAGGCTTTAAATTATCAGTTGTGTCAGACTTATTTCAAGATACATAGAAGGATTTTTTGCATTCAAGGAAATTATGAAGGTCAAAAAGATCGCTCTGGGCAGTCAAAAAGTTTCAGTAATGGATAGGTTTGGTATATTGTGAATTACCATATTTCTATTTTTTTTTTTAATTTCCGAAATTCCATATCTCCAAATTTCTGAATTACCGAAGTTATTGTTGTTGTTTCATATTCACGTGACTTGCAGCCTAAGGCTGATTCGTCCCGACCTGGAAGAACAACATATCGAATCCATCAACACATGGACCAACTTTCTTTCCGAAGGAAGACGTGATTGATGATTTCTTCTCAGAGAATTCCAAGGGCACCGACTGGAATGGATACCAGACCAACTGACGTGAGGGGCAGTCACATTTAAAACTACACCACCGACGCTGTCTAACTCCAAGTTCCCAGACACCGATTTTTTCCAATATCCGGAACTTTGAATTTCCAAATTTCCGAATTTCTGGATATCATTTTTCTGAATTTTCATGCTTCTGAATGCCGATATTTCATAATCCCATGTTCCTGGACTCAGATTTTTTGAATTTCGGAATCTATTAATTTCAGAATTTCCTGATATCATATTTCTGGATTTTAGAATTTCCGAGTATCCGAATTTACAAATTTACAAATTTACACATTCCCGATATCCGATCTTCCAAATTTATGAATTTATGAACAAACGGATCATACTTAAGAATTTTCAAATAGATTAGATTTAAATTTTAAAAATTGCTTAATTTTTAGATATCCAACACATACCCTGTTTTCAAGATTGCAAATTTCCGAGGATCTGAACTTTTAAATTTCCAAATATCTAAATTTCTGAATCAACGAATATCCGAATTTTGAATTGATAAAAGATTTGAATTTCGGAATCGGCAAGCCCCGAAGTTTGACCAACCGAATTTTCTAAATTTCAACAATTCCAATTTGCAAATTATCTTAATATTTGCATTAACGAGTTTCAGGATTATCGAATTGTGAAATTTTCGTATTTCCGTGTAACTGAATTTCCGGCTTACCGGATCTCCGACATTTGGGATTCCCACATTTCCAAATTTTCAATTTTACGAATTATCGAAGGTCGAAACATTCGTTTTTCCTGTTTTCAAAATCACAGATTTGCTGAACTTTCTTATATCTGAAATTCAAAAATTCCAATTTTCCAAATTCTTAAATTTCTGGGTATTCAATTTTCAAGATCCTTAGAGTCCATTTATCTGATTATCTGAATTTAAGTTTTTTTTTTAATTTCTCAAGTTTAGATCATCCCAATTTTCGAAATTCCATGTTCTCGGTTTCAGATTTTCCTAGTTTCCAAATTCCAGAATTTTTTGAATTTTTGAATTTCTGAATGTCATTTTTCTGAATTTCCGAATAGTTGATTATCTGAATATCCGAACTTTTATGTTTCAGGATATCAATTATGCTGATTTTCAGATTTCTATATTTATGAATTTCCGAACTTCTGGAAGTTATACAACTGAATTTTATAAGTTTACGATATAACGAATTTCTCAGTTCCTAGATCCCAAATTTATAAATTTTCGATTGCTGGATACCCAAAAATTCATATGTCCAAATTTCTAACATCCGAGTTTTTGAATTTCCAAACTTACAATTTTAATTTTTTTTCCGAATTTTCACTTTGAAATTATTTCCAATATCTCGATTTCTGAATAACCGAATCAAACAAAGGGTTCTGCTGAACCGAATTTTTGAATTTGTTCATGATTTTTTTAATATCTGGATATGTTCGAATTTCCGAACTCTAAAATTATAAGATATCTGAATTTAAGACCATTAAACTTTCCAAATTTTAAAGTTTTCGATTTCTTAAAACTTCCGAATTCCTGAAATTCAAAACGGAAGCATTTTACATTTTTGAATAAGGAATTTTTAATTTATATTCAACATTTCTGAATTAATGGTTTTTGAATTTGCGAGTCACTAAATTTCAAAACAACAAAGCTCATGAATTTCCGTAAAGCTGAATGACTGAATTTCCGGAGTTCCGAACGACTTTCTGACCACGATTTTCCGGATTTCCGGATTTCCGATTGTCAGAATTTGCAAATTTCCAATTTTCCAAATTTCCAAATTTCCAAATTTCCAAATTTCCAAATTTCCAAATTTCCAAATTTCCAAATTTCCAAATTTCCAAATTTCCAAATTTCCAAATTTCCAAATTTCCAAATTTCCAAATTTCCAAATTTCCAAATTTCCAAATTTCCAAATTTTCCAAATTTCCAAATTTCAAAATTTCCAAATTTCCAAATTTCCAAATTTCCAAATTTCCAAATTTCCAAATTTCCAAATTTCCAAATTTCCAAATTTCCAAATTTCCAAATTTCCAAATTTCCAAATCAACAAATTTCCAAATCTTCCAATCTTCGAGATTTCCAAATTTCCAAATTCCCAAATTTCCAAATTCCAAATTTCCAAATTTCCAAATTCCAAATTTCCAAATTTCCAAATTTCCAAATTTCAAATTTCCAAATTTCCAAATTTCCAAATTTCCAAATTTCCAAATTTCCAAATTTCCAAATTTCCAAATTTCCCAAATTTCCAAATTTCCAAATCTCCAAATTTTCAAATTTCCAAATTTTCAAATTTCCAAATTTCCAAATTTCCAAATTTCCAAATTTCCAAATTCCAAATTTCCAAATTTCCAAATTTCCAAATTTCCAAATTTCCAAATTTCCAAATTTCCAAATTTCCAAATTTCCAAATTTACAAAATTTCCAAATTTCCAAATTTCCATATTTCCAAATTTTCAAATTTCCAAATTTCCAAATTTCCAAATTTCCAAATTTTCCAAATTTCCAAATTTCCAAATTTCCAAATTTCCAAATTTCCAAATTTCCAAATTTCCAAATTTCCAAATTTCCAAATTTCCAAATTTCCAAATTTCCAAATTTCCAAATTTCCAAATTTCCAAATTTCCAAATTTCCAAATTTCCAAATTTCCAAATTTCCAAATTTCCAAATTTCCAAATTTCCAAATTTCTAAATTTCCAAATTTCCAAATTTCCAAATTTCCAAATTTCCAAATTTCCAAATTTCCAAATCAACAAATTTCCAAATTTCCAAATTTCCAAATTTCTAAATCTTCCAATTTTCGAGATTTAAAAATTTACAAATTTACAAATTTACAAATTTACAAATTTACAAATTTACAAATTTACAAATTTACAAATTTACAAATTTACAAATTTACAAATTTACAAATTTACATATTTAAAAATTTACAAATTTACAAATGTACAAATTTACAAATTTCCAAATTTCCAAATTTCCAAATTTCCAAATTTCCAAATTTCCAAATATCCAAATTTACAAATTTTCAAATTTCTGCATATTCAAATTTCCAAATTTCTGCATATCCAAATCTCCTGTCTCCAAATTTGCAAATTTCTTAGTATCTGAGGAGGGTGGATAAAATAGTCATTTTTATTGCAATAACGTTTTCCTTAAAAAAATGGACTTTTTCGGATGGTGATAAAAAAGAGCTTAGACAGATCATTGCTTTTGATAAATTTCCCATGGAAGGTGATTATATAAGCTTACTTGCAAAAAAAAATTCTACGCCCTTACGAGCGGCCTTCCGGCAGTTAACCGGAACATTCGCCATGGCGGACGAAACCATGCGTGTAGGCATGTTTTTGAGTTCTTTCTTCGTTTTATTAATCAATTCGTCCTCAGTTTTCGCGACAAAATTGTTGGAGTAGATCTTACGCTTCATGTTGGCCCAGAAATTCTTGAAAAAACGCAGCTGGGGAACGTTGGGCGGGTTCGCCAACTTGGGTACCACATCGATATTCTGCTGCTCCATCTCCTCCAACGATCGCTTCGAGTAGTGGGCTGACGCCAGATCCGGCCAGAACACCGCGTCTTCGCCCTTATGGTTTTTCTTGATGAACGACGCAACTTCCGGCAGGCATTTCGTACTATAAATTTCCCCGTTCACGGCCAGTCCGAAGCGAAAGAAGAGTGGCTTTGACATCCCCTTCTCGCTGATTGTCAGCCACAGCAGCACCTTCTTGGGGAACTTGGTGTGTGAAATGAGCTTCACCTCGGAGCTCGCTTCCTTCGTGGGGGAAGTAAAATACGTAGTGCCCTGCCAGTCGTTGCCATCCAGGGTGAGATAGGTCCATCACCACCGCCACGTCGCGATTCGCCGGGAAAATCGAGTTGACCATCTTATTCAGCCGTTGCCGCTGGATGCGACTTCCGCTTCATGACATGGATTTTCATGTTCGCCAGATACTTTTTCACTGTTTGGCCGGTTGGACCGACCTCCCGGCCAAGCGCACGCAGCGATGTAGCCACTTTTCCCTCGGTCTTCCTCTTCAGCATCCTTTGGAGCTTCTTGTCGCTCAGGGTCGTCGGCTGTCCGGAACCAGGCTTTCTTTCGATGCCCTGATTTTTGGCTAATAGTTGTAGATGCCGGAACGGACGTATCCGGCGTCTACAAAGTGCCGCACGATGTCCGTTTTCGACGCGGCGGGGTGCCGTTCATTGAACGCGCACACTTCTGAAAGGAGTTGCTTCACTGTTTTTGTTTTTGTTTTTTTCACGGTTAGAGTTCGACTGATAGTGCTGTCGAATTTTATCTGCTGACTCGTGGGTTACTATGATTGATGCTGCATGGGTAGTTTCGTCAGTGCGCGTGAAGGTAAATCCATGAAAAATCGGCTAATTTTGCCCATTTTTTTTTTCAAATGCAAACCTTATTGGACGGATGTAAGAACATACAATCTTCACTGCATAATCAAAAACGCTTCACAAAATAAAAAACGCAGCTCCAGTTTGTGCCAAAACAACTTCTCCGGTTTTATCTTTCCAGCGTTGACCCTTAAGAGAAACCGTAATCACAAATTAAATTGTTTACCTTCCCGATTTTGGCACCATTTTCGCCCCATTCACGGTGCTTGAAATCAACTAATAAGTATGCCAAGTCACATCCCTTCACAACAGGTTACAAAAAGCCATTCGAATTCAAACTCCGAGGAAAAATTGACGTTTTTTTTTGTTCCCTCTCGCTGAATTGGGGGAGAAAAACGCAACTTTCAATGGAAATGTTATCCCATAAACAAGTACATTAAGTTTCGTTTAATTACCTCCCGGGCTAACGGTGTGTACAAATAGCAACGCCGAGTGGTCGTTGTTTTTATTATTGTGGACCTTTTGATTTTTTTCCCGCCCCAGTGCCGTTGATTTGCCCATTTGATTCTATCAAATTCAAAGCGGTCCCACCGCAGTTCGGACCGGGTCAAGCTCCGTTGATTTGCTTTTCCCTCATCCTGAATCAGGACATTCAAAGAGAAACACATCGAGCTCTACCTGCCTTGCTGCTGTAGCGGCTGCTTCTGGCCGAATAACTCCCCAAGGTCATATTCAACAGCTCTATTAGCTGGTAAATGTTATCGTAATGAATATTGCCATTATTCCACCTAATGGTGTATATTTCCACTTGACAGCTCCCATGTTCCAGGCGGCAGCAGCAGCAGCAAAATCGGGAAGAGGGGCTGAGAAAAACTTCTCAAGAACGTGAGCTTTCGCCCAGTCTGGCTACGGAAATTGGCTAAAGGTGCGGAAGGAGCGGGTGGAAGATGACAAAAACTGTCGATGGCAGCAGATTTTCCGATGCGATATCGATTAATTAATTTAAACAAGCTGCGAGATGGTCTCCTGCCAGCTCTTCTGAGGGCAAGTTTTGTCGAGTCAGCAGAATTTACTTCAACCTAGCTTCTGGTGTGCACGTCACTTATTAGCATTCTTCAAGGACTCTATGCTGGCGGTCGACCAACCGAACGAACGAACGACCATGGCTCCCGTAGATGTAAAAAAGGAGGGTGTGGAAGTTTTTGCATAAATGAGCTTACTGCCTTGCTGAAGCAAGGGCTTGTTAGTGGTTTTATGACATGGCGATATGTGACGTCATGGGTGCTCGATTGGTGATGCGAAAGCTTGCTTCGGGTCGATTCTATAGGTATAGAACTTGTAGCATTCTTAGGATTCAATTCTGTATGTTTATGATAGCTGTGTGTTGGAAAATGGCTTCTTTAGCAATGAAGAATGCACATTTTGTGCTCAAACGGACAAAGGCAATTGAGAAACTTCATCTGCTTAGGTAACATCAAGCGAGTTTTTGCAAAAAAGAAATGGCTATGACCAGATATTTTACAAACGTAAAATGTACTAGTCGCAATCAAAGTCTACAGGATTTTTTCAGTTCAGCTTGATAATGACATAGAATTAAAATGGTGTTTTGCTGTAATCAACGAACTCAAATCAGTTTCAATCACCAGCGATCTTCATGGCGCGGTGATCAAGCTTCTCCTGTCAAATGTGATTTGCTGGTGATTTTTCGTCCTCAGAAAGGATAATGAAAGTTAAGACAATAATGGAGTGTTCTCTATGAAACCCGCAATTGAAGAACAAGGAAATGTTGATGAAGGATAGAAATCTTTCCAAATGAATTTGAAAAATCTTAGACATGAATGTTCGATAAGCATGATCTTGAAGTGAATCGTAAAGGCTGACTGAAAGTAAATTGGTACGCCCTTCGTGCGCCACTAGCACGCCTCCAGTGTTAAGAAACGAAAATATTTGACAGTGGTTTGTTTACACTTCTATAGAGAACAACTGGTGCAAGTTTGATCAAAGTAGTCGATCGCGTTCAAAAATAACGTCAAGCGAAATTCGAAAGAAAAAAATATATTGTGCACCAACACCTGGTAAATCCGGAGTGGTCCGATTCCAAGCTGGCTAAAGTGCTGAAGATGCCGAAAACAACAGTTTGTCGTGCGCTCAAAACCTACAAGAAAACCCTGAGTGTGGAAAGGAATCAGCGGACCTACGAAAAAACTGAAACCAGGGATCGTCAGCTGCGCAGCAAGGTGTTGAGGTGTGTTAAAGCAAACCCCGGTCTTTCGATCTGATATGTGGCAAGAAGGTATAACGCCAACTTTCAAACGGTGCGGAACATCCTTGCCAGGGAAGGATACAAGTCGTACAAAGCCAGTAAACATCTGAACCGGCACATGAAGCAGAATTCCGTGGCCAAAAATCGTGCAAGGCTCTTGTACGACCGTGTTTTGACGAAACACAAGGGCTGCACTTTGATCGATGACGAAACATTCGTCAAACTCGTCAAGCAGCTTCCCGGTCAAAATTGCGGAATTCAAGTTCGTGTTTGCCGACAAGTTCGTGAGGAAGGCTATGATTTGGCAAGTGATTTGATTTAACATAGAAGAATGCCTGAAAAAGCGTGTATTGCCGTTCATCCGCAAGCATAGGGGAAAATTCGACCCAGACACGGAATTGAACGGCAACCCTCAGGCCACACAGTGGCGGCTCTCTGTACAAAAGACGGACAAAAACTAAAATGTTGCTTAAACTGACTGAAAATCACACATATAGGTTATTTTGGGGTGCTGAGTTCATTTCTGGTGTCGAAATGCACTTTAAGTGAGTAACTATCCTGCTAAAGTTCTCTCAATTCTTTCTTATTTCTATTTATGGGAAGATTTTTCTTCACTCATTTCCATACAGAAAATTCAAAAAAGGGCAAGAACCTAGGGGGTATTCAGATACCACGTAGACAGATTTTGAGCAATTTTGGAAGTCCTACCGCCTCCATATATGTCAAAAAATTGAATGGACCGTGGTCATTTGCCAACCTTCCCCTCCCCTTAAACTGTCCACGTGATATATGGATGAAGTACATAAACATAAGTTTATCTCTGTGTATCAGGATTGGGTTAGACGGAATCGAAAATCGAAAGATCGATTATTTTCACTCGATTGATCGATCTTTATGTTGAGATTTTTTTCTATTCTGGCTGATTGTTCAGTTTATAAATCAACTGTGACGAATATTCTTTTTGATTTTCCGACACAACAAAAAATCAATTCAAAAAGATAGATTCAATTCAATTCTGCAAGATCGATTTTTTGCAACCACTTCTCAATGCTACACTCTACTATATCCCGATAAATTTTTGAATAGGTTCTATTTCCATTATTTAATCAAAAGATCTATTAACATTATTCGCTTTCTAACATGACCTGAGCAGTGCAATCGCAATGTTAATGAAATGTTCAGCTCAAGCCTTAACCTTTTTGATTGTGTTCGTCAATTTCACAAATCTACCGCTCAGTTTACGGTAGCAAGCGAAAAAATTTGAACGATTCATTCATCGACGAATGGATATAGGACTTATTCGGAAAGGACTACAGATTTTAACTGAAAAAGTGTGAACTAAAGGGAAATCAAACTGTTGATTGCATTTATTAACATTGCGATTTCACCACTCATGTTTTTTTGTTTGTTTCTGTATTATATTGATTTTTAGCTGGTTCAACACTTGGACCAACGGCTTTACTTCCCTTCTGAAAGAAGACCACCACCCGTGTTGCAGTAGGAAGGAATATAGTTAATAGATTTTTTGATCGACGAATGAACATAGGCCCTATTCAAAAATTAAATGAGGGTTCAACGTCAAAACGTATGAAGAGAATAATAAGAGTTTGTTCTAACGTCAATTGAATACTTGCGTTGAGCTGAAAAGTAGGTAAAAGTAGTTTTCGCGAAAAAAAATCAAACAATAATTCGTAATTTAATTTTTATTACGTTAATTTTTGCGCATATTCTATAGTGTACAGAGTTTTGTTATTCAGGTTGCATATCTAGCGGGCTGTTTAGAAACGTTAATTTTTGCGCTTATTTAATCACGAGTGCTTGAAATTAATTACGAATCAACGTCGATTTTTTTTTTTTTACGAATGAACAAGATAGTGTGAATAAGGAAGCGAACATGGGTGAGATCTATCTGATTATAACTATATAGCAATATTCTTATTTTCCAATAATACTAAATACGTGCCTGGTTTGGACATTTAAAATTTCCAAATCTGGAAGTGTGTTGCAGTGCCCTTATCCCTTATGATATCGGTAATGTTTACATGCGGGGCTTATTGTTTGTGAAAGTAACCTCGGAATGGGCGTGACTCTCCAGACATTCTGAAATGGGTTGCTGGATCTGCAGTAGAGCTATCACTTTCTAGCTCCCGGATTAAAGCTGCTTCCAATGGTCACTTTTAGGATTGTTGTAAATAAATTTCTTCCATAATACCATTGCCGGCCGATGGGTGTTAGATTGGACACACACACACACACGGATAAAGGAACGATTTTTAAAAGTTAATGCTGAATGGCTCGAGGATTTTCTCGTACTTTCTGGACCTTTCTCATCAACATCAGGAGATAATGTTAATACAGGAGGCCGACCTTCAAAGGAGTTCGACGATAGCTGCAACCGGAGCAAGCGTTGCAAAACTGAAAATTTGCGTCGTACGTGCAGCTCTAGTACAATATTTTCACTCATACGGCGTTGAAGATTTCTCTAATAAATTGAAATATTGAATTGCAGTTTGCTACCGAAGTTGTTTTGCTTGCTGAGGGTCAGAAGGAAACGGCAAATATCCTGAAGACTGGTGTAACTACGCAAAAACTATCTGATGAACAAGGCTTGGCCGTTTTTGTTGATGCAAAGCTATCTAAGGGTAGCTACAACATCGTGAGAGAGCTCGCAAAACGCATCTTTCCACCATTTGCCTCAATCTTTGCCACTTAAAAAAGGTGTTATCCTTCAGTTAATAACTTTGAAATCTCATTGCACTTACAAGAGTTTCAGAATCGAACTGTGTCAAGATTAGTAAATCTTGTCGATTTGAATTCTATGAATTTGACGCATAAAGAGTTGCGCCTTGTTTTTAAATGGGGTACGTACGGAACAACATTAATGAGTACAATCAAAAATTCAAAAATTTTGATAGCTCGAACGCAAATGTAATTCTTACATTACTTGTACCACTAAAATTGTTTCAAGATAAAATTATTATTTGAGAGAACTTGTATCCATTGTCAACACAATTTTGTCGGCTAGTTCTCATACAGCTCGTTAAAGAAACTGCCGATACAACACGTCAAGAATATGACCGCATGAGCACAGAAATTGCAAAGTTGCATCCGTTTAAACTGTACCGGAATCGACTTGGAGCTGATGCAACGATTTCGAGCATCGCTTACAGCAGTTACGAGTGGAGAGAAGATTGATGCTTCGAATTTCAAAGCATATGCCACAGAAACCGCTTACCACTACGTGAAACTGTATCGTTGGTATCACATGCCAACTACGGTACACAAGTTATTAATTCTTGGATGCGAGATAATTGATCAATCTTCCATTCCCATCGGCAAGCTTTCGAAAGAAGCCCAAGAAAGCGTGAACATGGAGCTCCGAAAGTCATGCCTGGAAAGGATCTCGTAAACGGACAATTGGTGACATGTTCCGTGGATTATTGGTTGCATCGGATCCAATTGTTTCTAGCTTCAGGCACAACAAGCCGAAACCGCAAAACTCATTTCCGATTGAAGTGCAGAACTTGTTAATTTATGATGATGGTGTTGATGAATGAGATAAGAATGTAATTAGATTTTGCAATAATTTTTTATTATTACTTTATTAGTATACCTGGAGAAAATTACCCCTCAAAAATCCCTTCCCCTAGAGCAACCATCATCAATGATCTACTTTTTACAACTTCTTCAACAGCCATCAACAATCTGTGCTTGCATTAAAAGAAAGTGTTCACCATGTCACCATGCGCCTCCATCGCAGACAAAAAAATTTAAAAAAAAAAGTTGCTTGGGGCAACGAGGGGCAAAACGAGACAATAAAAATAGGAAAGAGTAAAAAATTTACTATAGAATGTATAACATGCGGTTTTTCAGAACTGTTTCAGCAGATTGCACAGTGTACGATTGTAAAAAAAGTTTTTTTTTCAGATCACCTACCACATAAATCGACCTTGTGTTCATAATTAAGAACCATTTAAAAAAATGTTCCTTTTATTCAAAAAAACAATATTTATTTTCCTTCAAAATGAAACTTATTTTGCTTAAATTGGATCAAAATTGAAAAAGCAACAAATATTTGGAGTACACTAATTGGTTGTAGCTTCTGCGCATAGAAATTGATAAAATTAGCTGCCACAGCAACATTTGAACTGCTGGCAAAAACATGAAATCTCAACCAAGGATCCTGAAAATTTGCGATTTCGGAGTTTAATGTATGAGAAAAATTGGAAAAACATTTAATGTCAAAAATATGAACATCAATTTTTGAGGTTTTGTCCGGCCTCCGGCCACTGTGGGCCATCACTATCACGGCCGTAGTCAGAGGTAGGCTACAGACACGGTATTTGGGTTCTCGATTGTACAAGTAGTATGCTGCCAACAAGATTAAATATGTCCCCAAGCTGAATCCTCCGAAATTGCCCGGAATTTTGACCGGTCGAAAAATACTGGCCAATTTCAAAGCAGCGACTTCGACAAAGCGGCGGGGCATTCAAGCTCATCCAGCAAATGCGGGAAAAATGGAAGAAATGCGCTGATTTATGGTCCGATGAGCTGCATCATGAGGAAGGTTCAAGATTTCGTTCTAACTAACTAAAATTAACCATCTAATGCTGGTTCTTTGAAATTTAAAAAAAAAGTGCTGTAAAACAACCACTAATGGACTTTTAAAACTTATGTAATCATGAATTACAGGTATTTTTGTGCGTGCAAATTTACCTTTAGTTAGCCTTTATATAATCAGACTTTAGACATATAAAACCTAAAACATGAAATTCTGGCCTTTAAAGATCTTACAAAATGATCATTATGTAGACTGTAACTTGGAATTTCAAGCTCATTGCTCATAACTATCAGATTGTGGCCTGGTTGCGATTAAATGCTATAAATGCCCTTTCCTATTTATCAGTAAACAGCTTCCGATGTTAGTACCATTTTTGAATGAATATAATTGTTTGAAAAGTACAATCATACTTCATGTCACAAGAATCCAGATAACAAAAAGCTACTAGACCAGGGCTAGTATGTAGTAAAGATTTTAATTTAAAAAAAAAAACAATCGAAGAATCCAAGCAATTATGCCGAAAATCGAACAAAAAATATTATTTCCTTGGAATAAATCACGGTTTAATGTTCAGAAACTTTATAAATTGATCTTAAAATCTTCAGGACTTGTGACATAAGTCATCAAGAAATACTTTCCAACAATTCAGAGTATGACATTTAAATTATCTCATTATAAAAATTTCTGAAGGAATTGTTATCAAAAAAAATATTAATAATTTATAAGTTATCAAATTGTATGGTTGTTTGCAAGGTAGCCATTATCTCTTCTAAGACCTTTCCTTGTATGCAGCTCCACCAAATTGCAAGATCAATTTGTGTTGTCACTCTGAGCTCAGACGGTCGTTGGTGCTTGTACCCGCGCTGTATTCACAAACTGCTAGCAACGGGGAGTTAGCTTTCCCACTCTCCCCATCCAATTCACTTCAATCGGGTGCCCTAATGGTCCCTCCCATATTCCGATTAGATTAATTTATATGTTAGAGAATATAATATATTCCTGTCCAAATTATATCTTACATCCACCGGATGAAAAGAAAATTTTCGTTTCTATCAAAGTTTTTATAGTTCTGGATAGGCTAACGTTTGCATTAAAAAAAATGGACTTTTTTCGGATGATGATAAAAAAAAGCTAAGACAGATAATTGCTTTTGATAAATTTCCCATGGAAAGTAATTATTTAAGCTTACTTGCAAAAAAATTCTACGCCCTTGCGAGCGGCCTTATGGCAGTTAACCAGAAAATTCGCCGTGGCGGACAAAAAAATGCATGTAGGCTTGTTTTTGAGTTCTTTCTTCGTTTTATTTATCAATTCCTCCTCAGTTTTCGCGACAAAATCGATGGAGTAGATCTTACGCTTTAGGTTGGCCCAGAAATTCTCGATGGGACCCAGCTGGGGGACGCTGGGCGGGTTCACCGACTTGGGTACCACATCGATATTCAGCCGATCCATCTCCTCCAACGATCGCTTCGAGTAGTGGGCCGACACCAGATCCGGCCAGAACACCGCGTCTTTGCCCTTATGGTATTTATGGATGAACGAGCAACTTCCGGAAGGCATTTCGTATTATAAATTTCACCCATTCACGGCCAGTCCGGAGCGAAAAAGAGCGGCTTTGCCAAGATGTTGTAGATGCCGGAACGGGCGTATCTGGCGTCCACAAAGTGCCGCATGATGTCCGTTCTCGACGCGGCGGGGTGCCGTTCTTTGAACGCGCACACTTCTGAACGGAGTTGCTTCACTGTTTTTGCCATCATGGTTAGAGTTTGACTGATAGAGCTAACAAATTTAGTCTGCTGACTCATGGGTTACTATGATTGATGCTGCATGGGTAGTTTCGTCAGGGCGGGTTAAGGGAAAACCACGAAAAACCGACAAGTTTTGTCAATTTTTTTAAATGCAAACGTTTAAATCAAAGTTGAGCATTCCAATTGTCATTGAACATTTTGTAATGATTTTTTTTGGAATATGTTAGCAAATGTTTTCAAAAGTTAACTTTTGTCAAATTGAAATCATCGCAAATATATAATAACGATTGTAGGATTATTCATAAAATCTATTTTTCTGAAATTACTCATTCAATACTCAGAATGTAAAGAGCAGTTCCAGGCGAACCCTGCCATAAAATGTCGAAATTTGACACGAGCCGCTTGGATTTGGACGAAATTTCGCAAACGTATTCAGTATATCGGTACGTATTTTGACATAAGGATATATTGTTTGGACTCAAGGGTAACTTTTGAGAAGGGCTTATATGTTTTTGATACAACAGTTTTGGCTAAACGCTAGCTCGGAGCTCGTTCGTTTCAAAGAAAAAGTGTCTGAGAAGAAATGGTAGGGAATCAACAAGTCTATGTTAAAAAAAACATTAAAAGAAAACACATGAAAACATGAAAAAACATAATTAAAACTTAAAATTGAAAATTCCATATATACGTTATATTGATTTTTCTTTTAGATTTAGATGGTGAAATTTGTAAAAAAAAGCCACTGATTTAAAGGTAAGAATAACATGGGCGAAAAATTGTAAAAAAATTTTTTCCTAATAGCAAATTTTGGAAGATTTTCATGCCATCAATTTATGTTTTTCAAAAATACTTTTCAATGCCAGAATATGATGATAAGAGTGATAGTTATGTCTGATAAAGCTGCATCCCAATATAAAACATAAAAAACTTAGCAAGTTTATGTCATTTAAATCAAAATATTACATTGACGTACAATGGCACTTTATTGCAAAAAACTTAAGACATTTCAAAGTAATTACTGTTTGCATGTTGCTAACTACTTTTCGATACACTCTATAAGAAGTATTTTGTATATTTCTGAGAAGTTTCTGTCTGACCATCCGAGAATTTTTTTTTTTCGATGAAGTCTCTCCCTGAACTTCTAGAAAGTATCTTCCTGAAACTCGAGGAAGTCTGCTTATGAATTACTTGATCAGTCGTTGTGAACAAAAACAAACCCAAAAAGGAGAGAGTTTCCTCTCCCATGTACGCATCAAAATAGAGTGTGTACAAACTACCGCTAGAAACTATCACAAGCGATCAGTGGTACATGAGCGAGATCCAACGAGTTATTATTGCCAGTTGAGGTGGCAGATGTATTGTGCCTCAACCTACCCCGAGTGGAATGTTTGGCAATGAAAACGTCCTTGGTTCGAGTACTACTTTACCCATGCCCTTTCGCTCAATTTTCAATACTTCTACTCTATTTCCAGCCTACCGCACACTGATGGAACTTTCAACACTTTCTCTTCATAACTTTCATTCTAGCAAACATGACTTGCGAGTAGACTCTTGGTGCCTCATGGTGATGAGCGAAACATCTCCTTCTACATCATAATCGTTACTCCACGCACGGAGAATACAAAAATAACAATTAGAGAACTTTTTTCTTAGATACCCAACAAACATCGGTGTTGAATTAGAGCTTGTTCAAACAAATTTGGAGAAGCTATTCAGCTATTTTAGAAGAAACAGCTGAATAGCTTCTTCAAATTTGCTTGAACAAGCTCTAATTCAACACTGATGTTTGTTGGGTATTATTTACTGCTGAATGAATCAGAAAGGGCAAAAAATCGAACAGGGCAGAACAACAAAAACCAACCACGATATCACAGTGAAGTTTGACAGCTGTGCCTATTTGGCCGTATGCTGGTTTTCATGGCAGCCAATAGGTTTTATGTAGGTTCTCAAGTGGTCATAACATATTTCATTAGCACATTTTCAAAATCTTTACGGTCTTATAAAGGTTTTTTCGACTTGTTTTCACAACCGTCTATAGAGTGGGCCACTTTGTACAAAGTTCGGCTTTAAAGAAGCATAAGGCTTGCTTCATTTAGAATTGGAACAAACTTTTGCTCATATTGTGGCGCTCCTGGTGGACGGATTTGGAAGTTCTTGGCGCACACGTGTAGGAAATTTTGTCAGCTTCACGTATGTATTTTTGACGTTCCGCAAATCGACTGTACTTTGTAAACAATCCACATGGAAGCCGAAAGAAGGGAAAAATTTGCACAGTTATTTGGAAAATCCATTGTGGTCTGCATCTAGGCTAGCTAAACAGCTGAAATTGCCCAGAAATACCGTATGGCGCGTTATCAAACGGTATAAGGAAACATTGACGACGATTCGGAAGCCTCAAGCCAATCGTCGGAGTGGAACTGTCGACCGAAAACTGCGTGGTAAGATTTTGAAGACGATTAAGAGGAATCCCAATCTGTCGGACCGTGATTTGGCCAGAAAATTCGGTGCTGCCCATAGTACCGTGAGGAGAACTCGACTCCGGGAAGGAATCAAGTCGTATCGAGCTAGCAAACAGCCAAATCGGACCATAAAACAGAATAGTGTGGCCAAAATCCGTGCTCGGAAGCTATACGACCAGGTGCTGACCAAGTTCGACGGGTGTCTTCTGATGGACGATGAAACCTATGTCAAGGCTGACTTCGGGCAAATCCCAGGTCAAAAATTGTACTTGGCAACGGCTCGGGGGGATGTTCCAGCCAAATTTAAATTTGTTTTTGCCGACAAATTTGCACGAAAATTCATGATTTGGCAGGGCATTTGCAGCTGTGGCAAAAAAACGAAAGTTTTCGTTACAAATAAGACAATGACGTCGGAACTATACCAAAAAGAGTGTCTCCAAAAACGAATTTTGCCGTTCATTCGATCCCACGACCATCCCGTAATGTTTTGGCCAGATTTGGCAAGCTGTCATTACAGCAAAGTCGTTCAATAATGGTATGCAGAGAAAGGGGTCCAGGTTGTTCCGAAAAACCTTAACCCACCCAACTGCCCCCAGTTCCACCCTATTGAGAAATACTGGGCAATCATGAAGAGGAGACTCAAGGCAAAGGGAAAGGTTGTCAAAGACATCAATCAGATGAAGACCTGGTGGAATTGGAATAAGATAGCTAAAACGATGGACGAAGAAGGTGTGCGCCGCCTAATGAGCCGTGGTACAGGAAAAATTCGAGAATTCCTTCGAAACCGTGACGAATAATTTTATCCGTATTTTTTCATAAAAGTATGAAGAAAACGCTACATTTGTATAAAAAAAGATCTTGAATTCAATTTTAAATAACTGAAATACAGGCAATTGTTTTTGTTCCGATTCTATCTGAAGCAAGCTTTAAAGAGGTATTGGTAGACAAAACAGTTTTGTTTGTAGTTTTATCATCAAAGCCGGGAGCTATACGGCTGGACTAAAACTAAAATTGTAATGCTCATTGAGTTTCGCGATTTCAATCGATAACGAGCTGTTTTCTGCTTTACTTGGTAACAAACATTGCAAGCGTTACCGAACCTTAAATTAGCTGGTCCCTGAAATCCACCAACATTAAATCGTCACGACTGTAGCTCATACGAAAACAACCCTTTATTTACGCACGCCAGTAGAAAATAGAAAAACAATTTATCCACCTCGACTTCTTCCAATCGAGGGTTCCGATCCGCAACCTCCCACCTAAACCAGAACCGTCGGAAGCCAAATGCGCGTCTCTATTTATTGGCTAAGAACGTTTTCATCCTTCAAAACTGGGTGTCTCCTCCGGGAGATGGCGACGATCAACCTCCGTGCCCTTGTGCGGTCTCCCTCGGCGTGGAAAGCCAATATCTTCGTGACTCGCTCAGTTCGACGTTGTTTTCACTGAAAATAACGCAGTTTTGATTTATTTTCTACTGAGAAGACAATTAGATTTCTTCCGAGACCGGATTTTCACCCTCAAGAAAAATAAACGCCACAGCCAAGACGAACCGAACCGAGGCCCGGGGGGTGTGAGAATGAAGATTAAATCAACAATATCCACCAACCAATGAATGCCCAAGGCAGGGGGGGGGGGGGGGGGGCGGGTGGACGGAGACGATGATTGAAAAGAACAACTTTCCAGTGCGCTGTGTATGTGAGGGAATGAGTGTTGGTCGATGGATTGAAAAGTTGCGCGCGATTCAGACTTTGGCTTCTGCTGCATTGCACTTCGTGGTCTCTGTCTCCAATAAACTTGTTAAAATTTATCGCATTACCAACACTCAATTAATTCCGCTCAATTGGCTTAGTGGCGCTGGAAGGGGAGGGCAACGGGCATGACAGCAAGCACAGCTGCCAGTGGAAAGTTTCTTTTTTTTTTTCTCGAGTACGAGACCAAGTGTCACAGTAGTGGCACTTTTCAATTTCCTGTGTTACTGATAGAGCTTTTCTCCACTCGCCTGCTTTGTGTGAGTTTGAGAGACGAACTCAGCCAAGAAAAGTTCCACCACAAGGAATGCATCGCTGCTTTTTAACGAGATTAATTTGTTATAACGGTTTACAACGGCAAGAAGAAACCACCCACTATCTTAAAGCTCGTTGAACTTTCCCGGCAGAAGTCAATAAATATCGAAAATTATTGCAAATTAAACCGCTTAAATCTGAGCGCCACTTCATTGAGACGGGCCAACAAAAAAAAGGAAGAAGCAGAGTAATGGCCCGATTGGGCTCGTTTGTTTCCCGGAAATAACTACCTCCTCCGTTCGGAAAAGAAAAACTATCAATTCCTTGAGGCGCACTCTGGTCTGATGCTGCAGTGGAAAAAATAATCCCCCTCCTTCAGCCTCCAAATTAAAAGTGATAAATTTGGAGATTCTGCTTCACCCCTCATTCCGGGGCGGCAGTGGAGTTTTAATGGGAAGACTCACGCGCACGCCGCAAGCTTCCCGGGGAGTAAGAGCATTATCTAGGTGCTATTAAACCGCAGCAAATAGCACTCGTGAGAACCTTCCTAGACCGTCGGACGAGCAGGAGAGTGGGGGGAAAAAATAGCAAGTCAAAGTACCGCCAGGCTCGCCATATTTCATCATTATCGGAAAAGACAAACTGTTATTGTGTTTCGGGTATTCCCAGCTTTCCTTAAGGCAAACTTCTTCGATTTTGGATATAGGAAGCAAAGTGTTACGAAGGATGGAATTCCATCACGGAGTCCTGTGAAAACTCACACCGGAAGTGATATTGATAGGGCACGGGATGAGCTGTGACGCACTGGGATTGGTTCTAATGTGAATAAATCGGTGGATAAATCGAAAAATTTGTTTTCCGGAAATGGATATTTATCGAGTAGGAGGCAGCATCGTTAATCGTTGAAAAATTTCAACGACAGAAATTTCAATTTAAGGGGCGAAATGGTTGTGCAGGAAAGTGGCACCGATTAATCCACTTGTACCCTTTTCAAACATTTACAAGAAAGAAGCTCACCGCGAACAATGGAGAGCCGAGAGGGGGTTTGTTGGCACCTGTTTTCACTTATCTTGGAAGAAATGTGCAGAACGTGCCGATTGGCCGGGGCACTAACGGAGGGCTTTCGATTCCACACATCTTCCAGAAGTGCAAAACAAACAACGAGGAGGAAAGATGAGGTGAAAAATAAAGGGATATTCTCCTGCGTTTTCAATAAAACATTTTTATGAGTTCGTCCCCCTTGCCAAGGTGGGGTACTGTTCGCTTGAGCGTTTTTCTTTTCTTCTTCGGGTTCTCACCTTGTTACGCTATGAACGAAGGGCAAAGGATTTGAGCTTCGTGTAGTTAATATTTAAGGATATTGTTATTTTCAATTTGAACGTTGGATGCTGCCATTGGAGCAACATACTATGAAATGAACAATCAATTCAGGTGATGCTTTTGAAAAATATGCAATTCGAAAGCCTTGTGGAGATATTGAAGCAAAATCTTGCGTATCATAGATGAAGAATATGTGAAATATTGAAGCATCAGCAGCACTTCGTGGTTGTATCATGGATTAACCAATGAAGAACTTTTGAAAATTTTCAAGTCGGTTTCTCGATGGATGTGTCGCTCTAGTGTCCGATAAACTACACAGAAAATTTTAATAGTCGCGTAAAATTTCCTCTCGTTCAATTGGAAGCCAAAATAAGCCTAAACAACTAAATTGTTTGCAATCTTTCATATAACAAACCTACAGCTTGTAGTGGCGTTGATTGGTTCAAATGCATGACAACACCACCTCCGCATCTATTCGGAAGACCACTCTGCTGATGGTGAAGTTATGATTTTCACGCACCGTTTGCGACAACCTTGTGCCGAGAACTGCCGCTAGAAGCTCCAGACATGGACTTGATAGCTACTTCATCGGTGCCACCTTCACGCGACTCATCACCAGTGAGCACATCAGCTCTCCTCGTTCCATGCCGTCTCAATCGCATCGGCAAAAATACGTAGCTGCACATCTTGAATCTCATCCGACCGGGCATTATAGAGACAGCTTGAAAGCCAGAACGTTCACTAGAATTTTGTTCATCGGGTGTACTTTCGGTACGACGCATCGTCCACCGCGTGATCTCATTGGCATCCAATTGACCACCTGTTTTGTAATAGCACCTTTCCCAGGATGCTGACTGGCACGAGGAACCCCACCGGGTCAAACTGCGCAATCACGATGCCAAGCACAACTGGCTTCATCGGACGTTTTTCCATTTATAGAACATCGAAGTATGTACTCCGACTTCGTTGCGGTTGCAAAGCAGAACCCGTCTTCGACCGTATTCCACAGAATACCTAGCATGCGCCCGTACTCTGTGCTTTTGTCTTGGCTAAATGACCAGATGAGGAGGCACGAAGTCGGTATAAAAAGTTGGCATGACTGTCGAGACAGTTGCAAAACCACCAGAGAAATTCTGGATTTCTTTGTCTAGGATTGCTCGTCACGTGACCGAGGATGACATATGCGAGTTGGTATAAACTTGCTTACAAACCAAAACCGACATTGACGTGCGAAAGCTGGTGCGTAAAGATGCCGATTTGAAACAGTTTGCGTACATCTCTTTCAAAGTTGGAGTTGTTAAAGACCTTAGGGATATTGCTTTGAATCCTTCCGTATGGCCGAAAGGAATCTTTTTCCGAAAATTCGAGTTTGCGACCCCGCCCCCCCACCACCGCCGAAACTGACCCCACCCCATTCAAAACCAAACCCCAAACCCCCCCCCCCCCCCCCCCCCCCCCCCCCCCCCGCCCCCCCCCCCCCCTTTCCAAAACCACACCCCCCAAAACAAGCCACGGGCCCCCCCCCCCCCCCCCCCCCCCCCCCCGTTTCTTTTTTTTTTCCCCCCCCCCCCCCCCCCCCCCCTTGGGGGGGCCCTCCTCCTTCCCCCCCCAAAAACCACACAAATATTAAAAAAAAACAAATACATTACTTCCCCCCTTTGACCACTATTTTCCAAAGAAAATCCTTCCCTGATGCCCTCGCGAATTTGCTAAGGAGTGTATCGAATATAAGCTATCCACATACATTTGCGTTGTACGCATGTATTTGTGATGGTTGTTTATGCTCTGAACACTGCATGCTGTGCGTTTGACTGTCAGCTTTCTTTTGTTTACTTGTTTGTGCGGTTCAAATTCTGCGTTTTCAAAATGTCGTGTTTTGAAAAGGAAGTGAAAATTAAGGTTCTGGACACATGGCTAAGTGAGAAGGGTATTAATATTCGAAAATTGGCGAAGCGGTTTGAAATTCATCATGCGAGTGTTAAAACCATCATTAATAAGTTTGGAGAACACTATTCTTTAGATGTGCTACCAGGAAGAGGCAGAAAACCCGGTTCTTCCAACCCGAAACTGGAGCAGAAAGTGGTATCTCTAATCATGAAGAACAAATCAATGTCAATACGTGATTTGGCCAAAAAAGCAGGAACGAGTGTCGGAATGATCCAGCGTATCAAGAGGCGAAACCACCTGAAGACCTACAAGAAGCAGAAAATCTCGAAACAAAGTGCAGAACAGAAGAAGCGAGCAGCAACAAGGGCCCGGAAATTGTATTCGCGTCTTTTGCAGCGTCCGGATGCATGCGTTTTGATGGACGATGAGACCTATGTAAAGGAGGACTCAAAAACCCTTCCAGGTCCACAATACTTTACTGCCGTCGTTGGGGAGGCTGTGAGCGATGCGGACAGGTCGATTCAAGTGGAGAAATTCTGCCGAAAGGTACTGGTATGGCAAGCAATATGTTCCTGTGGTTTGAAGTCAACCATTTTTTACACTACCGGAACTATAAATGCGGAAATTTATCGATCTGAGTGTCTCCAGAAGAGATTGTTGCCTTTATATAAGAAGCATAGTACACCTCCACTGTTTTGGCCGGATTTAGCGTCGGCTCACTATGCCAAAACCACTCTCAATTGGCTTGCGGAAAAGGGTATAGATTTCGTTGAGAAAAATATCAATCCACCAAATTGCCCTCAGCTTCGACCCATCGAACGATACTGGGCAATCGTGAAGAGGGTCTTCAAGAAGACTGATAAGGCAGCTGGGAACATGCAGGAGTTCAAAAAAAATTTGGGCTCAAGCGTCCAAAAAATGCGATGCAACACTTGTCCGGAACTTGATGAAGAGCATTTGATCCAAAGTTCGAAAATTCGTGAAGGAATAACTTAAATTTCATCCGGTCTTCATTATGTTCAAGTTTAACATCGTACAATAAAGGATCAATTTTTTGTATGAATAAAATATCGGTTTTCAACATAATTTGAAAGAAAGTTTGTGGATAGCTTATTTTCGATACACTCCTTAGATAAACAACTGGACAGTAATGATAAAGCTTCGACCAATCGCTACGAGACAGGCAGATCACACTGTCAGTCGCTCCGGACACCAGGATGCGCCGTATGAAGCCCTTTGGAAGCCCTCGAGCCCTTCGATCCAGTCCTGCCACATGCTGCCGTCGTTCTACATAGTCGTCCTGGTCCTGTGGTCGAATGCGGTGAGAGGGTCTTCCAGCAACCTCTACCCGGCGAGTATTCCTTTATTTCTACGAATGTTCAGAGTCTAATCGAAACCACTCATCCTAGCCACAACCATCAGCCTCGGTCTGCGGCTGATCAATCGGGCGCTCATCCATCTGAGATAACGAGACGAACTGTTACGCTGGGAACTGCAATTCCTATGACTGCCCCCCGAGGGCCAAGACAAGCTGTAGCTGCTACATCGAGTGTCCTGGTGGTGTACTACCAAATTGTTGGTGGGATCAACAGTTCTCTTGCCGAGTATCAATTGGCCCTTAGTGATGGTTGCTATGACATTTACGCTCTCACCGAGACCTGGCTTAACGGGAATACTATGACGAATCAACTCTTTGACGATTCCTACAACGATTATCGACAAGATCGGTCACCTTCTGACAGCAACAAAGGGTATCGGTGGCGGTGTTCTGCTAGCTGTTCATTCCGGATTCAAATCCCGTTCGATCAATCCTCCCAATAGCCCATCGGCGGAGCAAATCTGGGTTGCATTGGCTACCGACGATACTTCGCTCTACGTTTGCGTGATTTACTTTCCTCCCGACCGAGTGGGTCGTTTCGCAGTTGAATCCAAGCGACAAGGTGATCATTCTCGGCGATTTCAACTTGGGCACGATTTCTTGGCAGCAAAATTCTCTTGGGCACTACTTTCCTATCGTTTCTCGATCTACTATTGGCATGACATCACGAGAACTGCTTGATGCGTATAGTACCGCTCAACTCAGGCAGCTGACTGGCGTTCAAAACGAGAATAATCGCATGCTTGATCTGTGCTTTGTTAGTGACGATTTGTGTGAGGATTGCTCAGTTATTGAAGCACCAGCACCGCTAGTTAAAATCTGTCGGCATCATCCACCATTAATTTTGAAACTTGCGGTACATCCATTGTGTCGCTTCCGTGATTCCTCTGAAAGTGTTTTCTACGATTTCAGTAAGGTTGATTTCAGCGGAATGAACGATTTATTCGGACTTGTTTACCGGGACGAGATTCTCGATGTTTCTGAAATCAACCTCGCAGCATCGACAATGTCTGGTGTATTGCTGTATGCCATTGATCAGTTTGTTCCAGTAAGGATGAAACTTGAATCAACTAAACCAGCTTGGTCGAATTCCGCTCTCAAGCGCCTCAAAAGAGTGAAGCAGGCAGCTCTGTGACGACACAGCATATACCGCACGGATTCTACAAAATTGTGTTACGTGGAAGCGAATGCTGAGTGCAAACAACTAAACGATTATCTCTATAACGCTTATCAAGACCGTCTACAAGAAAGCCTTAAGTCCAACACCAAAAGCTTTTGGCATCACGTCAATGATCGGCGGAAGGAAGTCGGTTTGCCCTCCATGATGACGGATGGTTTGCTTGAAGCTGATTGCATCGCCGGTTTTGCCGATATTTTCCGGTCCCTATTCAGCTGCTTGACCCGCAGGACATCGCACTCGCCACCAGTAATGTGCCCCAGCTTGTTGCCTCCGGAATGCATTATGCCATCACCAATGACATGGTTATTGCAGCTGGCAAGGAATTGAAGTCCTCAACGGGATGTGGTCCGGACGGCATTCCATCGCTTTTATTGAAACAGTGCGTGGATTTTCTTGCGTCTCCGTTAGGAAAGGTATTCAATCTTTCTTTGTCCACTGGTATATTTCCGAACTGATGGAAACAGTCATATGTTTTCACAGTGTTTAAGAAAGATAGCAAGAGAATGGTCTCAAATTACCGGGGCATAGCTGCATTAAGTGCAGTTTCCAAGTTGTTTGAGATGATAATTCTTCGGAAGACGTTCGACATCCACTAATTTGACGTGCTTCACCTCTTTCTTGGTGAAGCAACTTGAAAATGGTAACCAAGTAGATGCTAGTTACACGGATCTCTCCGCTGCGTTCGATAAAATGAACCACCAGATAGCAATAGCCAAGTTGGATAAGTTAGGCATGAGCAACAACTTGCTTATCTGGCTGCGATCCCAGCTAACCGATGGTAGCATGTCCGTCAGAATCGATGATCACGTTTCGTCACCATTTCCAGCTTTATCCGGCGTGCCTCAAGGCAGCCACCCTGGGCCATTTTCTTTCCTGCTTTACATGAACGATGCCAATTTCATCATAAAATGCCTAAAACTCTCATACGCCGATGATTTGAAGCTGTTCTTTGCGATACAGCATCCACTCGACGCCGTTTTTCTGCAACAACAGCTGGTGGCGTTCGCTGAATGGTGTCGCATCAATCGGATGACATTGAATGTGTCCAAGCGCTCATTTGACCGTAAACGTGAACTCTACCAATTCAGTTATGCTTTGGCAGGATTTGAGCTGCAGCGCGAAACGACGGTTAAGGACTTGGGGATTTTCATCGATTCCAAAGTGACCTTCAAAGACCACGTAGCATACGTCGTGTCTAAGGCATCATCGCAGTTAGGCTTCCTGTTCTGTTTTGCCAAAAAAAAAATTAAAGATGTTTACTGCTTGAAATCGCTTTACTGCGCAATCGTTCGCCCTATTCTGGAATATTGTTCTGTTGTCTGGTCTCCTTATTACAAGAATGAAATCCAGCGTATTGAGGCCACCCAGCGGAAATTCCTTCGATTTGCCCGACGTCATCTCAGGTGGAGAGACCCGTTCAATCTACCCAGCTATAGCAGTCGGTGCCAGCTCATCAACCTTCATCCACTTGATGGAAGGCGTAACGTGGCAAAAGCCTGTTTTATTGGCGATCTCCTGCAAGGGAACATTGATTTTCTAGACTGCTCAGCATGTTGGACATCAACATACGCCACCGTAATCTACGCTCACATTCGTTCCTGAGCCTTCCTGCGGCAAGAACCAACTATGGTCTCCATGAGCCAATGCGCAGCATGAGTCGTCTATCTAATAGATGTTACTTTGTGTTTGATATTTATGTACAACAATTGTAGTTTTAGACGTGTTTTTTGTCAGTTTGTTTAATTATGTAGTTTTGTGATTTTAGTTCTAAGATGCCGGTCAGTGGGGCAAATATTGTACTTGTTGACGGTAATAAACAATAATAATAATAAATTGTACCGCCGAACTGCCATTCCGCTCTCCAAGACTTTCCAGGAGCTCGTTCGAATTCAACATCCATTTTCTGACTCGAAATCCGCCACATAGCTGAACATATTTTACTTCGCTGGATCGTCGGATAGCTTCTTCCACTGTATCCGCGCTATCGTAGTAGTCGTCGACATAGTGCCGCTCAATGATCGTTACTGCTGTTTTCGCTAATACCGCTCCGAAAACTGTTTGGCATTCAAATTCGTATTGCGCTGAGCTTGGCAAACACATGGAAGTTGGGCATTCATTGGTCCGTTCTGCGTTCAGCCGCTTGGCCACCGCATCATCCAACAACGTTTCCGACGACCCTTCGTCCAAGAATTGCAACGTATTGACGATTATCTAACGTATCCGGAAGATAACTGTGCAATCCGACTTCGCTGCCAGCACCTGCTCCGATTTGATTTCGCGATTCCGCACCCTACATCGATTTTTTGACAAACACCGACCTTGATCGTGTTTGTTTAGGGACAGTTTTTGCCTGTCGACCTTCCTTGCACCCTCCGCGATATTCACCTACTTTGCTGCGAGAAAAATTGCTCCACGTCGATCCGGATCATGCACGTGTACAAACTCCTTATTCCAGGGGGAAAGTTGACGCTTTTGGTGTACGTTATAAGGACGGTGGAAACGTTGTCGAAGGAGGACATTTTTGATCGCAATCTCGCGGATCCGGTGAAAAATATTCAGTGAGAAAGCAAAGGTTAGTGGTCAACAATATGTAATAAGCATATATAATCCGAAGATATTTAATTAGTTTAGAGATGAAGAATCTAACTTTTCTGAGCATTTCATTACTTTTTTCGATTTTTTTTCACAAGATCTGCTGAGTTTCAGAGTTTATTTTAGACGAATTCCAGTTTATTCCAATCATTTCTATTTGAAACAGAGGCATCGGTACTTTCTGAGGTGAAGACAATAAACCTTAGCGTAAACCTTCGAGAGCATATTTGTCATCTCCCACATAACATGCGGTAATGATATTGCGACGCTCTGTTCGTTGTAAAGTTCTAACCAAGGAATAATAATTTCATAACAACTAATAAATAGTATGTGAGAGGGGAAATTTGTGCTATTCAAATTTCATGCTTAAACTAGGGGACGTGAATAAAGTCGTAATATTTCGATGTGTTGACCAGCTAGGGTCCGGATTGGCTTAAGACATGTTTTGAAAGTTCTTTGAAACTAAGTCAATTCAACAAAATTAAGGTAGAAGATGTTTTAAAAATTCTGCGTCTTTTGAACTAGACCATGCCATGTCTACGAACTCAAGTTTGAACCACAAAAATGCTTGTTCTCAAAAATATTGAAGATATACTTAGATTCTAAATATTCTACCAAAGTTTGCCTCAAAACAAAGTTCAATAATAAAGATATTTATCGATCTATCCTCAGAAGCAGGTGATTGCCATGAATATGCTTTAATTATAACTTCCAGTACATATTTGCAATGCAAGCTGTCCAAATGTCCAAAGAATTTAGTATAATGCCAGAAAACTTTGTTAAAAGGGAAGTTTGTTCGATGATAGCAACAAATATATTTTTTCTGCCATCAAACATTGCGAATTCACTTCGGATTATTCACTTGCCAAGTATTTTCAATTGAAGTTTTATGAAGATATTTCGGTGACCAAGTTTGTCTAGTGGGTTAAATTAAAATCACCTACGTTTTTTGAGAAAATAATTTCGTTTAGTTCTACTATGATAATAAACTGGTATGTAAACATTGCAGTAGAAAAAACTATGACCTGTCAAAATTTATGGTAGTTTTCACGGAAATGCAGTAGTTTATTTGAAAGCAATGGTAAATTGCGATAGAAGTTTTGAAAACTGACGTAGTCTGCCAAATAAAAAAAAAACAAAAAAAAAGTAGGACTATTTGGTCTTTGGTTGGTTTTTATCGGTGAGGTGGAACATTAAAACAACAATTTGTGCGTAGCGCGTGTCGGCTTACTTCTCTTCAGCCATCGTCAGACGCAGATGGCTGGTTGTTACCTAACTACTTGTTACGTTAAAACCATACTAGTATAGTTATGTTAAAGTTAGGTGAAGTTAAAGAAAATCAAAATCTCCCGTTATGGGGCGACTTTTAATCTTCAGCGCTGCTTTCATTTTTCAGGTAGAACGGCCATAATCATCAATTCAGCACGAATAAGCGAAAATAACTCTTCTTTTATTTTCTGATACGGAAAATTTTCCAAAACATTTGCGGAAATGCTCTGTTTCTGCCACACTAGTGAGCGAAACCTCTGAGTAGCACCTTGATACACTTTCAATATAAATTTCGGTCGAAAACGATCCAAAAATTTCAACTATGACGGCGAATGTAAACGTCTTTTTCGCTCCAAAGCACAGCCTTTTTTTAAAGGTTAGTTTAAAAAAGTTCCAGTGCAAAATTGATAAAACTTTGTGTTTTCAGTCATTTTTTAATGTAGAATGTAGAAATATAATTTTATCTCGAAACCCCCTAAGGAACCCTATTGACAAGACAGCATCAGCAGAATTGAACATCTTAGTGTCTCTCGGTTAGATTTTAAGCAGGACCGAGTTATTAATCTTTGATTTTAGAGCCCAAAAGTGAACGTGTTATTTTTTCTTGTATATATGCATGAACACCTATTCGAACCGACAGGCTCTAAAGTCGGTTGGAATAGGTTTTCATGCATAATTGTTAACTTTTGTCTTATTATCAACGAAGAAAACCACACTTTGTGAGTGGTGCCAACAACATCCGGACTGTTGGTTTCAATCGGTTCAAATTTACTCTCAAGCTTTTTTCTCCTTTTTTGCCAGTGAAGTAAATCACCATTGAAATTGGTGAGCGGCTCTATTTCTTTCTTTATTGTTGGTATTAATTAGTTTAAACCAAGTTTTAGGCGAAGTTCATATATTGACTATTTTCTCTACAGAGTTAACCACTAAACAAATGAAGTCTAAGGAATGGAAGCAAAGATTACAGAAGTAAAAGAAAAACGACCAAACAACAACAACAAAAACAAAAAAAACCTTATAAAAAAGAAGAAGGAGATGCACATTAACCCCACAAGAAACAAAAAAAACCCCCACAAACAGAAGGAAAAAAAAAAAAAAAAAAAAAAAAAAAAAAACAAAAAAAAATTAAAAAAGAAAAAAAAAAAGGGGTGGGAAAAAACCCCAAAAAAAAGAAAAACCGAAACAAAACCAAACAAAAAAAGGAAAAAGAGAAGATGATTTAGAGGGTTCAGTAAAAATGAAGCGGAGAATATCTCACAAAAATGAATAAATGTGTAGAAGCGAGTCAAAATGGAATCAAGGATTATACGGAATCAAAAGTGAAGCAAGATGACGAAATAGTAAAAGCCAAAATTGGAAAATTGGAAAGAAGATGAAAATACCGTGAAATTTAATAACAAAAACAAGAATAAGAGAAGCGTAAGGAAAGAAACAGAAGAAGAGAAGCAGATGAAAAGAAGTGGAAGCATATATGCGTAAAAAGATGCGCAGAATACAAACTGAATAATAGAAGCGGGACTACAGAAGTGAAAGAAAAGAAGCGGAAGAAGTGAACCGTAAGAAAAGAAGCAGCAGAATAAAAGCAGAAGAATAGAAGTGGAACAAGAGAAGCAAAAGAGGAAAAGAAAGAAGAGATGCGAATGAGGAGAAGCATAAGAAGAGAAGTGAGAGAAGAGCATCAGAAGAAGACGAACAAATGAAAAGAGTGGACGAAGAGAAGCGAAAAAACAGACAAGCAAAAAAGCTGAAAAGATAAACAAAAGAGACGAAGCGGGACAAGATAAGTAGAAAAAGATTAAAAGGAAGAAGAGAAGTAGAAGAATAAATGCAGAAGTAATGATGCGGAAGAAAAATAATGAATAAAAAGTAGTGAAAAAAGAGTAGTGGAAGAAGAGCAAAAGAGCTGAAAAGAGAAACAAAAGAGACGAAGCGGAACAAGATAAGTAGAAAAAGATAAAAGGAAGAAGAGAAGCGGAAGAAAAAATGCGGAAGTAATGATGCGGAAGAAAAATAATTAATAAAAATTTGTGAAAAAAGAGTACTGGAAGAAGTAATGATGCGGAAGAAAAATAATAAATAAAAAGTAGTGAAAAACGAGTAGTGGAAGAAGAGCAAAAAAGCTGAAAAGAGAAACAAAAGAGACGAAGCGGAACAAGATAAGTATAAAAAGATAAAAGGAAGAAGAGAAGCGGAAGAATAAATGCGGAAGAAAAATAATGAATAAAAAGTAGTGTAAAAAGAGTAGTAGAAGAAGAGAAGTGGAAGAAGATAAGCGGAAGAAGAGAAATGGAAGAATCGAAGTGGAGGAAAAGTATTGAGGGAAGAAAAGGGGATGAAGAGAAGTGGACGAACGGAAATGGAAAATCAAAAACTGGAGAAAATAAGCAGAAGAAAAGTAGCTAAAGAGGGGAAGTGGATGAAGAGAAGCGGAGAATAAAAGCGGAAGAGGAGATGTGGTAGAATAGAAGCGGAAGAAAAGTAGTGAAAGAAGAATAGCGGAAAACGGCTGGTGGAAGAAGTGAACCGGATGAAGAGATGAAGAGAAGCGGAAGAAGACAAGCGGCTGAAGAAAAGCGGAAGACAATAAGCGGAAGAAGAGAAACGGGAGAATATAAGCGGAAGATGAGATGAGAAAGAAGAGATGCGGAAGAAAAGTAGCGAAAAAAGAGAAGCGGGAGAAAACTGCCGGAATAAGTGAACTTAAAGAAGTGAAGCGGTAGAAGGTAAGTGGAAGATAAGAAGCGGACGAATAGAAGCGGAATAAGCGATGAGGAAGTAGAGATGCAAAAGTAAGAAGAATAGCGAAAGAAGAGAAGTGGAAGAAGACTGGTGGAAGAAGTGAGCTGGTAGAAAAGAAGCGGAAGAAGATAAGCGGAAGAAAATAAGTGGAAGAAGATAAGCGGAAGCAGAGAAGCGGAACAATAGAAGCGAAAAAAGAGATGGGGAAGAAAAGATGCGAATGAAAAGATGTGGAAGAAGAGAAGTGAAAGAGAAGAAGCGGAAGAAAATAAATGGAAGGAGAGAAACGGAAGAAATGAAGTGCAAGAAGCAAACGGAAAAAAAGCAGTGGAAGAAGATGAGATAGAGGATGCAGCTTACGAACAGAAGCTTAACCGTCCAACAGGGAAAAAAGTTGCCTTTTTCGATTTTAAAACATGATATTTCATCAAGTTTTCATAGTAGGATATTGAAACTTTGTGACAACTCATATCTCGGTAATACTTATTTTAGAGGAGGTACACAAGGAAGGGTTTCTGATTTTTTTTTATTTCTTCGACTGGGTACATTTTTACCCACGGAACTAAAATGACCGTAACTATGGAAATATCCAACCGATTTGAAATCTTTTAGCAGCTTTGAATTTAAGACTCAACCACTTTCTCAAAATTGTCCTGTATAACCGATGTTCCATGTTCCATGTTCCAAAAATGGTATGCTTATAGAAGATTTCAATAGACAATCAACAATAAGTATGACTACTGAAAATCACAGGAACGTGGAAAGGGCGAACACGAAATGATGGGCAGGATGTGACACCGAAAATGTCATGCCAAATTTCGCCGCATAATGGTTTAGAATCAGACCAAAATTGCCTAAGGGTAGATTTTATACATGTATTCACTTTAAAAAGAATCAAAAGAAAAGATTATCGATGGAGCCTTGACTGTAAACACCATTGAACGCATTTTCGATTGATTCCCTCCATCAACGTCTTTACAGTGTCATCCGGTACCAGTTTCTCAGTTTTTTTTTTCCATTTTGTTAACATGTCCTTCACGTCTTTGACTGTCTTCTTGCACTTCCGTGAAGTTCCAGCATCATCGATTCTCGAGTACTGGTCCACAGGGCGCAGCTCCGGACAGATTGGCGGATTCATGTACTTTGGAACAAATGGAGAGAATTGGCACCATACCACTCCAGGACACTTTTAAGACAAGCGGCACGGTCTGGGAAATCAGGCCAAAATAGCGGAGGATTCGTCGAGCAGCAGCAAAAACGGCAAAAAGCGCTTCACCAGGCACTCCGATTTGTAGATCTCCGCCATTCACTGTGCCCTTTGTCACAAAAGGCTCACTCCTCAGTCCGCAAGAGCAGATGGCCTGCCAAATGAGATATTTGGAGGCGAACTTCGACATTTTCTTCGCTTCTTAAATTTGTCGTCCACATAGAACTTGCTCTTGCCGGTGAAAAACTCCAACCCCGGAATTTGCTTAAAATCGGCTTTTATATACGTTTCGTCGTCCATCACACAGCAGCCATATTTTGTCAGCATCTTCTCGTAGAGCTTCCGTGCCCGAGTTTTAGCCGTCGATTGTTGCCGCTCATCGCGGTTTGGGAAGTTCTGTACCTTGTATGTATGTAGTCCAGCTCTCTTCTTTGCATTCTGGACGTAGCTCTGCGACATGCCGATCTTTTTAGCCAAATCACGGCTTGAGACGTTGGGATTTGCTTTAATCATCCGCTTCACCTTTCCCTCCGTCTTTTTGTTCTCCGGTCCCGGTTTTCTTCCAGCTCCTTTGCCGTGGTCCAACGTCAACCGCTCCTGGAACCGCTTCAACACTCTGGAGACGGTTGAATGGTGAATGTTCAACATTTTTCCCAACTGCCGGTGCGACAGGTCAGGAAATTCCAGGTGTTTGGAAAGAATTTGTTCTCTCGACTCGCGTTGGTTCACCTCCATTTTCGTTGAATCGAAAAACACGACTTCGAGTTTGACAGCATGTAAACAATACACATCAATGAGAAAGTGTGCAAAATTTGGTTGATTTTTACCCAATGGTAAAAAAGTTATGCCCTGTTGAATGTGTCGCAATAATTTCGTGTTCGCCCTTTATAGTAATGATTAGTTCCGTGGGAAATAATGTTCCAAAACCTGACCGACACGATGTAAAGTGCCGTAAAAAAAACTCCATGTATGGTATCCATTGCATCTTTACTGTTGGTTTAAATCGGTTGAAATCGAGAAGTGCAAAAAAATAAATTTGTGAGTGGATCCAACAGCACCCTTATTATTGGTTAAAATCGTTACAGATAGAATCTCCTTTACAATGTACATAATTTCTGTTTTTTTCTATAATGTAAACCACTATCACACTTTCAAAGTAGTCTCAATAGCATCCTTGCCGTTAGTTTAAATCGGCATTTATATAGAAATTTATTGGTAGTTCATATACATTTATTTGTGAATCTCCGTAAAAACTCTCAAAGAAGAATAATCTGAAAACATATAAATTTTGTTTAAGCCTATCGTTTACCAAAACGAACCCTGCTGCCAACCAAACCGTGTTATTGATCATGCCAGTGGTCTCTCCAAAGGATTTCTCTTCAATAAAGTTAGTACCACGTCAACACATTCCTTCTCTTACCTTATCTGCCCTGCTATCGGGCAAGGCCAGTGCTGATTAGTTTTTCTTAGTTTGGGATCACCAGTTTTTACATTCTCGTTTGAACGAACGTAATTAACCTACGAAAACGGACTCCCTATATTGAATGGATATACGTAGTCCTACGTTAAAGGACAGAGTCATTTTTTTTCAGTCACTTTTTTAGAAGAAGATCTTGAATATCTTACTAGTTTAAGAATTTTCTAACTAGTGGGATCATGAATATCGAAACTATTCTTTTTTTTACATATTTTTTATCAACAAAATGCCAAAATCTCTTTTCTATCAAATCGCTGTTGGGAACATTAAAATGAGGGCTCGCTGTTTAGCTCACTCCAATCATTACACATAATCTGAACGCCCGGTTGCAGGAGTAGACAAACTCTTGCCAGCAGATCTTAAAGTATCAATTGAGAAATTAAATTCTTCTACTTCCCTCCTCTGAAAAGGACATATCCCATTCCGACACTATAATGGTTGGCAGTGGAGGATGAAAACCGCATTTCATTTCAACCGCACAAAATTCCGCGTTTTCGAAGCGACGACGACGACGACGGAGGATTATCAAATCAAGCATTAAGCCCAGTGAGGCGAAAGAAAATTTCTTTGATTCGTGATTTACACTGAGTCGATGAGAGTGTTGTGAAAGTGATTTACCACCTTCTTTCCCCTATCCAAACCCACGCCCTCATTTGGCGGCTCTTGTTGTTGTTGTTGTTGTTGGATCAGGATTCGTCGACTACAAACATTCACACACGTACACGTTGCTCATAAATTCATCAGCCGGATCGTTTTTACTTCGCAAAATGACGTTCATCGCGCAAGGGAAAAATACGCACACCAACCGATTATACACGTGTTTTTTTTTTCTTTCTTAGAACTCCCGACGAATCATGCCCAGAGCACCGTGCGGAGAGTAGAAGGTATTCAATTCATCACGAAACATGCGGGGGAGGGGGAAAATACACCACCAGCATCCAGCAGGGAGAGACCCGACGGAGCAGGGATGGCCTAATCCGTGTTTTTCGTCACACTTTGGCAGCTGACAGAAATTCCTGCCTGCTTTGCTTGCTTTTGATTCGGGTTTGTTGATGGTTATGTAAGAGACTTTTCCTCGATGCAAGGCTCGAGCTTCGCATCATATAGTAAGCCTCGTTTCGATTGCTGCTTGCGTAATCCCCTTTTCGCTTGGCGTTGTTGGAATGGGGGAATTAAGCCAAGATGTGTAGACGTTTCAAATGTTCAAGGAAAGGAAATGGGCAATGTCGAGTAGTTGGGTTTGAATTGTTTGATACTTAAAAACAAATTATGGGACGTAAATTGAAACCCAAAAATATCGGTAGGATTGGGGTGAAAATAAAAATTTATTAAGTTTGGAGTCTGTGCTATGCAGCATTCAACTAATAACAATTACAGGTTCTGTTAGATAAAAGCTACTGGTGTTAAACATAAACGGCTAAACGCTAATAAATAACGAGGGCTTTCGACAGTTCCAATCTGTTGAATAAATTGATACAACTTACCTCGACCTCCGCGTCGTGGGGTCCTTCATTACCATGACTTCTGTGATTTCTCCGAATTTGCTAAAGTAATCCCTAAGGCTTTCTGCAAAGAAACAAATACGAGAAGAAGAAAAAAACGTTTATTAGAAATCAAATCATTAAATTTTTCTCATTAACTCTCATCGGTGAAGTGCAAAGGGATGAGCAACTTAAGCCCAACCAGGACTAGTTTCCATCATCATTGTTTTCACCCACGACCGGGATGCTTTTAATGGATGGAGAATTTGCACCAAGGAAAAAAAGATCACCACACGCCATCGTCACCGCAGCAATCTCAAGTCCCCTGACTAATCCTTTTGTTGTGTCCCTTTTTCTTCTTTTTTTTTGTATAATGCTCTCCCCGTAGGTGCGGGTTAAAATCAGCAGAAAAACCAGCAAACCGGAGAGAAAAATGAGTGTTTGTGCTTAAAAAATGCCACCATAAAGGAACGGGGAGCCGGGGGTTTGCTCTTTCCGATCTGGATAAGGTGACCAATGACGGTCCGGAGTTTGTAGTTTTGGAATTTCAAAAGATATCGATAAGTGAAGCATAGAGTTTTGAGCAATTTTAGAAAATAAGATAGATGAATTCTCTGCTTCCCAAATTTATGAACCTATCCAAAATCATGAACTTATCAGAGGATATGAGAACTTCTGGAATTATAGATTTATAATTATAGTCAATAATTGTTGGAGTCTCCTAATACAATCCTCTAACGAAGAGCTTTCGGGTGGGTTCAACGATTTTACTTTTGTTCTTCTATTTCGGCTAGCTTTTGACAGATATCCATATTGTAATCCTCTGTATTATCGTCTACATTAAAGGGTGTATTCGATAAAAAATGGCACACACATATATACTCATCAAAATTAAACTGATTATCGGATTTTCTTGAAATTTTCAGGGAATGAAGAACTACTAATGAGTTTTGATTTACAACATTTGTTTTATTGAATTTCGTCTCCCATCCCGAATGCCCGCACCTTCCTTTTCACTCCACCCATCAAATTTTGTACAACCGATTTTCCCAGTGTTTTTGTTGTTTTTACCCAAATTTTCTTCAATTCTAGCTCTGTTTTTATAGTTTTGGGATGTTTGCAAAGTTCCGTTTTCATAATTGCCCAGAATTTTTCAATTGGACGAAGTTTCGGTGAATTTGGTGGGTTTATATCCTTTGGCACAAAATTGACTCCGTTGGCTCGGTACCACTCCAATACGTTTCGAGCGTAGTGGCAGGATGCTAGATCAGGCCAAAACAGAGTTGATCCTTTGTGCTTCTTAATGAATGACAAGAGACGCTTCTTAAGGCACTCTTCCGTGTAAATCGCACCGTTTATTGTTCCGGAAGTGATGAAGGGAGCACTTATTCCACCACATCCGCAAATCGCCTGCCAGATTAGAAACTTCTTTCCAAATTTCAATAGTTTCTTCTTTCGAACATCCTCCGGAACATCGAACTTCGACTTGGCAACGAAATATTCTTGCCCAGGAAGTTGACGGAAGTCGGCCTTGACGTATGTTTCGTCATCCATCACGATGCAACCGGATTTGGTGAGCAGCTTCGTGTAAAGTTTCCGGGCGCGGGTTTTCGCAGTGATATTTTGTTTTTCATTCCGGTTTGGGGCTTTTTGCACTTTGTAAACATGTAACCCAGCACGCTTTATGATTTTCTGCACAAAACCTACTGACAACTTGGATTTTTTAACAACACCTCGAATTGACATGTTTGGACGGTTCTTGAATTGTTGTACGACTTTCCTGGCCATTTTACTGTCCATTGGACCACTTTTACGACCACTCCCTTCCTTCCTTTGGACACTCAGACGCTCCTTGAAGGTTCTTATTACACGAGACACAGTTGTATTTGCAATTCCAAGCCTTTTAGCAATCCACCGGTGGGACGCCCCTGGATTTTCATTGTGAGTGCACAAAATTTTCTCACGGACAATTTCTTGTTTCGACGACATGACTGGAACTACTGAATGTATAACTATGAAACTTGGCAGATGTAAATAATACACTATGGATAAAATCTACTCAAATTTCTAGGTTTTTTACTCATACGATTCAAAAGTTACAGAAGATTTTCTGTGTGCCATTTTTATCGAATACACCCTTTAAAATGAATTTTTGGTGATCATTTTGTGTCTCTCACTTTGTCCGAGTGCAGTCTTCACAACGATTGGACGAATCTTGTCGTGAATCCAGCAAAGTGCCATACATCAATGTTCTACTCATACGCCCACAATGCAACTTGTGTTGTTTTCTGAAATCGTCAATTTTCCGGTTTAACCATTGACGCAGAGAAATGTAAATCCATTCGGAGGTATCAGTATCGTGGGAACGTCTACCGTCAATGGAAGATTTGTGCTTGAAACATCTGACGGAACAAAACCAAGCATAATCACTCTAGTTGATAATTAGTCGACCTTAGAGGATTCAGAAGATCAGTCATTCGAAAGAATGCAACTGCCATCACTAATTCGGGCTGAAGGTCCAAGCGATTGTTACTTTGTGACTTCTTCGTCAACTTTTGGATACCATGAATAATACACATAATGCACGGAATTACATATCCTGAGCTGTCACTGACTGCAAAAAAAAAAATGACTGAAAAACGACAAACGTTTGTTCAGCTTCTGCCTCAAACGTGTGTCGGCGCATTGTTGAGAAATATTTTGTTATCGGGCATAGCACGTTATCGATTTTTTCGGCTCTATTGTTCGGTGGCACGAGTGATCAAAAGAACAATTAAGTTGCTTCCCAGCGAGACATGACTTTGGGTGGGAGTAGGGCCGATGGTGTGGATCATAATTAATATGGTAACAAATTCACCACGGGCTAGGACATCACACGACTGCATAACCAATAGCTGCCTAGCCAAAGGATCATTGCTGCTCTGAACAGCTCCAAAGCTGCCGAGCGAATGAAGCATATGGCGATGGTTTGTCACTTTCATATCATTCACTGCTGCATATTAGATCTCTCTTACTTACATTTGAAGTCTGTGATAGGAAAATACTTCGCATTTAGTAAATTTATTCTGAAAAACGAAATAATTATACATCACTTTATATTTGCGATATTTTAAATATTTTAATGTAAAAAATCGAAAAAATTCAATGTTAAATTTGACGCGTAGAAATATTTTCGATCGATTGGGGCAAACATTTTGAAAACGTTCGGAGAAACGACTGAGATATTAACACTCAAAATCTGACCACATTTCGTGAATAAGTTTTTTTTTTATATACCCCAGCATAGAACACAAAAGTTTCCAAATCAGCAAGACTAAATAAAGGCAGACGAGCAGAAAGTTCTGAAAAGAGCTTTGAGGGAAGATGCAAGATTCAATTCAATTCAAAACATCTGATGAAAGCTATGAAGAGAGATCTGAAGGGAGATCTGAAAGACAATCTGAATAAAAATTTTAAGGAAAGTATCGTAGATTGAGCTTGTCTATGTAAGGACTGTATCGAAAATAAAATATCTGCATATTTTTCTTTCAAAGCGATGAATTTCAATGATCTTAAGAAACATCTGAGAGCAGAACTGAAGAGAGATATGAAATAAGATTTGAAAAAAAAACTAAAAATCTGAGGGAAAATCTGGTCAAAAGGGAGATCTGAAGTAGGATTAGATGGGAGATGCACATGAATATTTGAAGGAAGAGCTGAAGAAAGATCTAAAAAAATGTGTGAAGGAAGACCTGAACGAAGATCTGTCGAAATATCAGAACGAGAGGAAGCTTTAAATGAATAGTTGAATGAAGACATAACTGAGAACCTTAAGTTAGATCTCAACGAAGATCGGAAGAAATATCTTAAAGAATATATGAACGAGGATTTGAAGAAGTTGCACATTTGAAGGAGATTAATGGCCAATTTCAATGAAATCTGTAATGAAATCAGAGCGAACATGAGAAGAAAATTCCTTTTGAAGGTCTGAGGAAACTTCTGAAATGAGATCTGAAAAAGCTGTGAAGATATACAGGGTGTTCGGTTCTTTATTAAGAATCTTTCAGGGGTTGAAAGAAGATCATATTTGATGTAAAAAATCATTCTACGCATATGGTCAAGTCTGAACAATTACAGAGTTATTGAACTTTTTTATTTCGGTGGTATGTTTGCACTTAACTTGCATTAACATGGATTATACTTTAATGAGTAAATCATCTACATTCATTCGAAAGCTAAGAAAATTTGCTTTAAATTTTCAACATTTTGTAACATTTTAAGAGTAACGAAGTTTGAAATTGGTAATCTCTCGGACATTTCTGTAGATTTTTTCCAATAAATGCCTCATAAACTTAATCATTTTGTTTGACAAAACTGAGCCTCTTATCATGTTTCATGATTCGTTCTTTGACACCAAACATCTATCTCTTTTAGTTTTCGTACAATTTCATTATTAGCACTTGATGTAAGGTCTTCAATTGGCATCTCATAAAACCACTCTTTCCACGTCACTGTGCTAACGATTTGATCTGAATCAAGATGGTCTGAAACAAAAAATGAAAAAAGCCTCTAGAAAAATAAGAAGATAAATCTGAAAAAATATCTGGAAGGATATCTATGAAAAGGAACGAATCTAAAGAAAGATCCGAAAGAAGATCTGAAGAGAGAAGGGACTGAAGGGTTGAACAAGAATTTGAAGCAAGCTATGGAGGACGAACTGTGGAAATAATTCACAAGATCACAACAAAAATCTGAACGAAACAGTGAAAAAAGATCATTCGAAAAATACGACAGAAATACGAACGAAACTCTTAGGGAACATCAGAAGCAAGACTTGAAAAAGTGTGAACGAAGATTGTTTGGAATTTGGTATACCAGAAGAGAGATATGGTAGAAAATTTGATGAAAGATTTGGATGCAAATCCAAATGATGATTGAATGGAAAAACTATAAGAAGTGATTAGAAATTTGAAAAACGGTTTCGTAGAAATATACAAAGAGAGGTCAAATAATATCTGGAAGGAAGATTTGAAGGATGAGTGGAAGAGGATTTGTACAAATATCTGAAAGTCGACTTAAATAATCTCATGAAAAAAGTTTTCAAAAAGGATTTGTGGGAACATTTGGAATCACATCTAAAAAAAATGACTTGACGGAAGATCTAAAGGCAGGAATATTTGAGCAAAATTATAGGTGGGTTACATCAGGGATAGAACCGCGATGTTCACGTAAGACCATGTTGGTGTATAGTAACGATGGTATCGTCTAATTTATACATATCATAACAACTAATAATACCTAATTTATTCATACATCTAGTTGGTCAATAATAAAACCATTTTATTAGTTTACTTTGACCCGTCTCTTCTTATGACATTTTCTACATACTGCACATTCTTCACATAGGGTCTAGTTGTCACAAGCATCGTTTCCCGCTGGTTGGTTCCCGGTTTGATATGGATTTGGAAGCGGATGCCACCCACGCGGATGTCACTTGCAAAACTTGGCAGCGTTCCTTCTGGTTTTTAGATGGGCAAACGCAGGTGATAATTTACGAGCCTGACGCGCAATCGTGAGGAAACAATCAGACACCGACAACAAAGCAAAATACTTTTGCGCTTGAGGGGTGTGGCTATTGCTGTATTAAACATGGATTAAAAACTAATGAAACAAAAAGAAAAAGACAATTTGAACCATATGTTACCCGTTTTTTGAGGACCCGGAAAGGGAAAACCATATTTTCAACCTGCTCAAATGCAACATTGTATGGGAGCAAAGGCAGGCCATTTTTAAGTAAAAAATTGAACTTTTGATAATAATTGCACTTAATTGAAATACGTTATAATATTAATAAAAAAAAATCTGTAAGTTTTTCCAATCAAATGGTGTTTAAATGAAGTCATTTTGTTGAGTCGGACGAGAGTTTTTAACGTTCAAAAACCTTTCACTTTTGTGTAACGCTCTCATTTTTAAAAAATTTGAAATTACACCCGGTATAGAAAAGAAAAAAAGTAGTCCTACGTTCAAAACCAAATTCATATTTTTAGAAAACTCTGAAGCAAGATTAGAAACAAAATTTGAAAAAAGAATTGAGCGAAGTTCTTGAAGAAGGCTGAACTAGACTAGCTGACTGCATCTAGAAAGTTCGAGAACTCCACAAAGCTTCAAGTTCAAGTTCATTAGTTATCAAGAGATAAGCAGTCTAGGTTTGGATGGGAGTCTACAATATTTCATCTGTAAATTTAGAATAACTTTGGGAGAAAGTGGAAAACGTCAACACCCGTAGAATTTTGGATGGAAAAAAGAAAACAAAACAACAACAAAATTGTGAAAGCCATGTGGTTATATAACGCATTTGGACTTAAATTTCCTTCCTTTTTGATTTAGTTATCTTGAATCCTACGCGTTTGGATAAATTGACATTAATTTGATATTGGTCTTTAATTGAAAATCCAGTGTTTTTTTAATTAACAAATGTTCTTCATGGATTTTGAAGGTGAAGTATTCCCTAGAGGTTAGAATTGAATTAAATGGATCAGAACAGAATAGAATAAAATAAAATGGAATAGACGAACAAAAAAAAATTAAATAGAATGCAACAGAATGACAAAGCATGTAGTAAAATAGAAAAGATTGGAATATATTGGAACAGAATTATATCAAATGTAATAGAATGGAATAGACTGGAATTGAATTAAATAGTACATTAAAGAACAGAAAAAATGCATTACAATAAAATAGAATGTAATTAAATGGAACATTGAGGGCTGTTCTATAGAATGAAAAAAAAAATGCAAAAATATGGATTTATATAGAAAATAATAGAATAGAATAGAATGAAATGGATTAAAATGAGAGAAATTGAAACCGACTGGAATTGAACGAAAATGTAATGGTATTTTATGGAATAAAATGAAGTTTAACGTAATATAGTGTCAAAAAATTGAATAGATTGTACTTGAACGGGATAGACTTGAATGTAATGGAAAATAATTGGATAGAATTGAACAAAGTTAAATCGAATTGAATAGAATAAATTGAAATGCAATTTAATGGAATAGAGTGGAGTCGAATTTAATTGAACTTTGTGTAATGGAATGGCCTAGAATAATATAGAATATGATAGAAAATAATAGAAAAGAATGGAACAGAATGGAACAAAATGGAAAAAAATGGAATATGGTGGTTAAGAATAGCATGTATCGGCATTGATTGAAAAACAATAGATTGGAATTTGAACTTGAATTAAATAAAAATAAAAAGCAAATGAACAGAAAAAAAAGCATAGAATGGAAATGGAATACAATGGAGTAGAGTTAAATAGGAATAAAAAAGAATGCCATTGAATGAAATAAAATGGAGAAATTAGAAACATTGGTGTTAATCAACCAGCTCTTGTGTTGACGAGTGCGATGTGTAGGCTCTAGATGGTGGAGTCGTTTTCCTGGCGTTGATGGTTGTCATCACGTGAGGAAATAGGCCGACGGAATATTTTGGAATAAAAAAAAAAGATTCGAGCGTAGATCCCAAACATTATCTGAAGGAATGTTCGATGCAAGATCTACAAATTTGAAATAGAATCACAAGGGAGTACTGTAAAAAGTTCTAAGTTCTAGAAAAGACCTTAAGGATGATCTGAAGTAAGATCGGAAGTAATATTTGAAGGAAGATCTCAAGGAAGATGAGATAGGAAGAAACATCTGAAAATAAATTTGAAGCAGAATCAGAAGGAAGATCTTAGAGAAGATCTGAAGATGTGGCAGTACGCTGTTTGAAGGAAAATTTGGAATGAGATCTAAAATAAAACTCAAAGGCTGGCCTTGAGGATGATATGAAGAACAATTGAATAATAACTAAGACTTAAATTAGGAAAAACATCTGAAGAAGGATTTGAAACAAAATCAGGAGGAACAACTGATCAAAGATTTTGAAGAAGACTGGGCTCGACTTGCATCTAGAAAAAAGTCCAAAAAGTCAGTTCGAGATCATTGAACATCAAAAGCCAAGAATTCTATCGAGGTTTGGTAGGGATTCTGCAGAGCTTCAGTTAAAAAATTCAAATAAGCTTGGGAGAAAGTGAAAATCTTCAACTCCTCCTTAGAATTTTGGATATTTAGTTTTTATTTCTCTATCCTGCGCTCTAGACGTTAAGATTATTTAAAACTATTGTATATCAGTCTATTATCATAAACCCAATAGTTTTTCTCTTTTATTATTATTCAGATCTTTTCTTCAAAATCTCTGAGAACGAAATACTCCAAAATGTTTAGATTTAAAAAAGAATAGAATAAAATGAAAAAAAAAGAACAATAATGGACTAGATTGGATCCAATAAAATGGAATAGAATGTAAAAGAGACTCCAATAGAATTGAATTGATGTAGAATTGAAAAGCTTGATAGATAAAAGAATTTACCAAAAAAGACTGGAATACAGTATCATTGAATGGAATATAATGTAAAACAATGCCACGGAATTTTATTAAAAAAATCAGTCGAATGGAATAGTAAAAAATTCAAAAAGAAGTAAACAAAAACGAATGGAAAAGAGTGAAATAGAATGGAATATAATGGAATAGAATGGAATAGAATGGAATAGAATGGAATAGAATGGAATAGAATGGAATAGAATGGAATAGAATGGAATAGAGTGGAATAGAATAGAATGGAATAGAATGGAATAGAATGGAATAGAATGGAATAGAATGGAATAGAGTGGAATAGAGTGGAATAGAGTGGAATAGAATGGAATAGAGTGAAATAGAATGGAATAGAATGGAATAGAGTGGAATAGAGTGGAATAGAATGGAATAGAGTGGAATAGAATGGAATAGAATGGAATAGAGTGGAATAGAATGGAATAGAATAGAATGGAATAGAATAGAATAGAATAGAATGGAATAGAATGGAATAGAATGGAATAGAATGGAATAGAATGGAATAGAATGGAATAGAATGGAATAGAATGGAATAGAATGGAATAGAATGGAATAGAATGGAATAGAATGGAATAGAATGGAATAGAATGGAATAGAATGGAATAGAATGGAATAGAATGGAATAGAATGGAATAGAATGGAATAGAATGGAATAGAATCATAGACCAGTAGGTCCCGAACAAATACGATTTTTTTATTGGCTCAGTCAGTACTAGCACATCGGTCCCAAGCTCGGTCCCAAGCTTAATAATACGCCCCTAATAACGAACTCACACGAACACACTCTCAAATATTCTGTCAAAATAACACAGCAAATCAAAACAAAGGCGCATATATGTATAGTTAGGTGCTGGCTTCAAGGTGTATTTCGGACCAAGGGGTTCTACAACAGTGAACCAATTTCAAATCGCTAGTTGCATATTGATTGTTGATAGAATGGAATAGAATGGAATAGAATGGAATAGAATGGAATAGAATGGAATATAATAGAATATAATAGAATAGAGTTTAGAAGAATGGAAAAGAAAGGAATCACATGGAAGCGAATGGAATAAAACAGTGAAGTATGAAAAAGAATGGGACAAAATGGAATAGAATGGAATAAAAGTGAATAGAATGGAATAAAAGTGAATAGAATGGAATCAAAAGGAAAAGAATAGTATATACTGGAATGGAATGAATGATAATGGATAAGAAGAGAATATATAGGAATAACATGAGTAATAAATAATGATATAATAAAAAAGAAATAGAATGGAAAATTACGGAATAAAATGGACAGAAATGTATTAAAATGGAATTGAATGACACAAAATGGAACACAATATATTTAAAAGTTTGAAAAAAGTAATTGAATGAAATGGAATGTACTAGAATGTAGAATGATGTAAACAAAAATAGAATAATGTAAAAGAATGCAATATAATGCAAAATAATGTACTAGAATGTAATAGAATGGAAAAGAATGGAACAGAATGGGTAAGAATAGATTAAAACTGAATAGAATAATAAAACAATGAAATAAAAAAATTGAATGAAATGTGTGAATACAGTGGAAGCTAATACGATTCCACTGAATTGAATGGAATAGAATGAAAAGTAATGGAAGAGATTGAAAAAGAATGGACTAAAATTGATTATGATGGAATAAAATTGAATGGATTATGATGGATTATAATGGAATCTTAAAGTATAGAATGAAACACATCGACATAAGAAGAAAATAAATGGAAAAAAATAGAAGAGAATGGATTAAGAAAATAAAATGGAGAAATGAAATGGAATACAACGGAAGGGCATGATGTAGAATATTGAGGAATGAAAAATAGTATGGAATAGAATTAATTGAAATTGAATAGAATGGAATAAAATTGATTATGATTGATTATAATGGGATAAATTAAATGGATAACATTGAAATATAACTAAATAAAATGAAACATATTCCAAATAAATGGAAAAGAAGGAAATATACTTGAAAATGATTGAAAATAATGTAAAATAATAGAAAAGAATGGACAAGAATTGAATAGAATGGAACAGAATGGAGTTGAATAGAACAGAATGAAACAAAATGGAATAAAATGGAAAAGAGTGGATTAAAATTTCAAATAAGAGCATAGATTGAACAAAAAAGGGATGGAATGAAACAAAATGGAAAAGAATGGAATGGAAACTTAATGAAATAGAATGGATCAGAATGAGATATTATCTAATAGAATTTGGTCAAACAAAACGGAATTGAATGTTAATCAAAAATGATGGACCAGAATTGAACTAAAAAGGAATATAGTGGAGGGAAATGGAAAAGAATATAATTAAATATAATTCAATGGAATTCATTGAAAAAAATTGAACAGAATGGAAAATTATGAAATACAATGCACTCAATGGAATAAATTGGAATACAATGGAACAGAATTGAGTTTAATGAAATATAATGGACTATAATGGAATATAACGGAATATAATGGAATATAACGGAACACAATGGAATATGATGGAATTTAATGGAATTAAATTAACTGTAATGGAATAAAATGGTACAGAATGGAAAAAAAATGAATAAGAAAAGAATGGAATAAAAATAGAATAAGAATCAAACAGAATTGACTGGAAAAAAATGAAAATAAAAAAAAGAATGAAACGAGAATTTACAAGAATAGAATGGGATAAAATTGAATAGGAAAAAAAGGAATATAATGAAATATAATGGAATAAAATGGAGAAGAATGCAGGAGCCTATAGAATAAAAAAGTATGGAATAGAAGGGAACACAAAAGATTATAATGAAATAGACTGAAAAAGTTTATAATGGATCATAATGGATCAAAATGAAATGGATTATAATGATACCGACTGAAACAAATTAAATAAATTGAAATAGAATGGGATATAATCGATCACAAAGGGAAAGAATGGAATCTAAGAGAATAGAATGGTATAAAATGGAATAGAATGGCATTAAATGGAATAGAATGGAATAAAATGGAAAAGAAGGGAGTAGAATTAAACAAAATGGAATAGAATACAATAAAATAAAATGGAATGAGAATAAAATCGAACAGGAATAAAAGGCAAAAAAAAATGGAAAAGAGTGTAATAAAATGAAACAGAATGTAGAAAAATTTTATAAGATGAAATAGAATAGAATAAAATGGAATAGAATGGATTAAAATGGAATAGAATGGAATAGAAAAGAACCGCATAAAATCAAATAGGATCGAATGGAATTGAATGGGATCGAATGAAATCAAATGACATAGAATGGAGTAGAATGGAAAAAAACATGAGACTTTTTGATGGCAAGTAAGTCCATGCATTTTTTCAAATAACTCTAAATAAGTCAAGAAGTAATGAATAATCAATTTCTACTTTATTTTAAAAGTATCTGCCATCCATCGGGGAACCCTAACTTAAACAAAACATCGTCTACCTCATCGCTGTTAGTTGGCAACTCGGTTATGACCGAGTCATTGAAGTTAAGGAATATGAAGTACCTAGTCCGTACCGAGCAGCACTGGAATCATTTGATGGCGACAATGACGACGGGAAGGTCCCGACCCTCTTAATCGGAGAGCCTTTCGCCCTTAAAATCCCCTTTTGGATCCAGCAGTCAGGCCAGTGGCAACGGACGGTATTATCACCGATGGCGATGGTTGGTCGTTTTTATAATCAAGCTCATAAGCCAGTACTTGGATGGGGCTAGTTTTCCGAACGAACACAATGCCCTGATCCCATCCCGTGTGCCTTTCATGCCGTTGAGAAGGAAATTGAAACATGTCCTCCGAGGGTCCTTCGAGGCAATAGTGCTGGCTGCTTTTAACCAAGAGTCAAAGCGTCTATTCTCCCTTTTCCTGCTTAAAATCAATATTCACCTTTCATAAGTGGATTGGAATTTTATTTTATAGGCGGAGATTGGATGAAATTCCGTTCCTGTGGTTTGAAAAAAATAAAACGTTGCTTCTACGCAACTTCTACGGAACATTTTTCCTTAACCTTTGAAAGTTTTATGAATACCCACCGATTACACATCAACTGTGGTGAGGGGTTCTATATCGTTCCACATTGACATTTTGACAACCGCACATATTAGTGATGTCCCGAATAAAATATGAATGTTGAAGTCTGTTCACTTCCGAATGCTCTAACATACGATAATGAGAGCATAATTTTACTCGGGACTTGCTCGAAAGCCACTTCCAACGCACGTGTACCTATCTACCTTCGCAGTCAAGGAAGAAGATGACTTTGAGCAGTGGTGAGGGGTGGGTTGCACAATGAGACAGCACAAAATCTGGGCCGAGAAAGCAACTCACACTCGCAGCCGCCCCACAATGACATATTGATGTCACTTGATTCAGCAAATTTCTGGTGATTAATTAGAATGCCGGGCAAATTAATTCTGCTTCGTGCGAGCCGAGGAGCAACTGACGGGTTTGCTTGCGGAAGAGATGCGGGTTGACTATGAAGCGAAAATGGGCTTGCCAAAGTGACAATTGATGTAGTCGTACAAGCTCGGAGTTGAGCTGCTAATGGGGTACCTCAGACTCCACTCACGTTTCCGGAGCGTTCTGAGATTGTGTGCGGCTGATGGTATTATTATCGGGTGATTGCTAATGATGACCCACTCCGATGTGCAGCATGGTGAGCCGAATGGTGATATGAACTTGAAGAAGATAAAGTGGCGTGAATATAGAATATAGGGAATTAATATAGAGGAAAAGGCAGTACGTCAATACATTTTGCAACTTTTACTTTGACGCACGTTCAAACAGACTGTCAATTCCGGAGCGAAACATCAAACAACCGTCAGATTTTCAACGAGAAAGCTGCTTGGCATTCGCTCATCAAAATTGCACTTTTACCTTCAGCTCAACTGACAACACTCGGCAGTTAATGTATCCGAAAACGCTTTTCCACCCGCAGTAAAATTTCCCGAAAATCCCCCACAAGTCAATCATCTCGCAAAAGCTGCAACTCGGCACTGCAATAACAATCCTCGCTCAAGCCGTTCCATGGTGAAACAGCAGAGATAGCAAACTAGACGAATGGCTTCCATGCCACCTTGCCCGAAATACGAAATATTAATGAATTTAAAATCAACTTTTGACATTGTGATACTTTGTGTAAAATAATACCGAACAACATTTTAAGTGGCATCCATTATCGTCTGTGCCGGCTTCGAGGGAATCCGGGATGCATTTTGTCAGCATTCGCCAGCAAGGTAAGGTAGGTGGCAAAGTTTTCCCGGGCCTTTCCACAAGACAATGCCACCGACGGCGCTGCCGCTCTTGACGAAGTCGACGGTCGGACGGATCAAAAGAATCACCCCTCGATGTCGCTCCTGCTTCATTCAAAATTTGCACTGCTTCACATTTCGTGAGCTGTTGCAGGAGATTAGAATAATATAGCCGACGTTATTAGAAAATCATAACACGTCTTTTGATTGCTGTTGAGCAAATGGAATTTCGGTTGGATTTCATGGGGTCTTAAAGATCCTAAGATCACCGAACTGTCGCATCCTTCCGAAACGAGATGGTTGCAGCCCCGACAGCCGGGCCAAGTTACAGTTCAGGAATAATTTATCAACAAATTATGTAGCTTGTTCACTTTACGACAGCTTCGTTCTCGCCTGGTTGTTTTGCCACCGTCGGTTCCTTCCACCACACTGCCAAAAGCAAATGACGGATTCTCCTGTGGGAGTTCTACCCGATTAAATTCGGAACAAATTGCCATCCCAAGCAAGTTCCCACCTTGCCCGCCGCAGAGTGGCGCATTTTTGGCGGCAGACCAGGAATCTGTTCGAGTTCACAGAACTCATGAATCCTGACAGCATTCTGTTGAAGCTAGAAAAATCCACCGAAAACTTATTAAAACAAATTGCTCACCCAAGATAAACTTGATTTGTCATGTTTTCTCTGTTTCTGTTGTGCATTTGTGTGTGTGTGTATTTAGCATTTATCATCCACCGTCGTCGTGGTTGTCATTTTGACTGCCACTTTTCTTCTGGCCCACGCGGCGAAATGACTGATGAAATATTCCATTCCTGAAGATCTTCTTGTTGGAAGTTTGACGTCTTCCATTGCACACTCGAAGGAGCAAATGAACGGGCCAAATTCAGTGTGCAGTTGCAAAGTTTTCCACCGAAAAGACAAGCCCGAAGACACTGCAGAAGCTTCAAGTGCAGCGCGATGGATGAAATTAGAAATTATTCTTTGTCGTTTGGTTGATGTTTGGCATTTTTCTTTTCGTTCCCCAACGTCATTTTGTTTGTTGCGAAAACATAATCTTCCGGTGCAGTCGTATAAAGGGCGCAGAAGGACGATGGTTTTACGGCCAAAAGTCATGGAAAAGGTCTAACAAATAATTGTTTTTCTTACATCGATACTAACGCGACAAGACGTTGCAGCAGGAACAGTTGCCTCCTTTTATGAATATGCTGATGATATGCCGCTCACCTCAATCATACGCACGCCCCCATCCTAGATACACACACAATATCAAGAAGCATTTGGTTGTGTGTGGTTTTGTTTCTGAATTTGTTTAGGAAAGAAAAGCCACAAGTAAAAAAAGAAACAAGACGAAAATTTAATAAAAAATATCACGTACTATTTGTTTTTGTTGGATTTTTATCGGTGACGTAGAAAATTAAAACAGCTTTATATTTGCGTAACGCGTTTCGGCCTACTTTTCTTCAGCCATCATCAGACGCAGAATGCTGGTTGCTACCTCACTACTTGTTACGTCAAACTATACGTATAGTTTGACGTAACAAGTAGTGAGGTAGCAACCAGCATTCTGCGTCTGATGATGGCTGAAGAAAAGTAGGCCGAAACGCGTTACGCAAATATAAAGCTGTTTTAATTTTCTACGTCACCGATAAAAACCAACAAAAACAAATAGTACACGTTCACGGTGATTAAATCCAGTTATTAAAATAAAGGGCGATACGGTCAAAATTTGGTCAATATCAACTTGACGTATTTCTTTCAATTTTGCATTTAAAAAAACCTGAACACCCCTCATTTTGAAGGTGTGTGTGTAGAATGTTGCTCCTATTTTGATTTTGGAATTCACTCTTCAGTTGTCAAAATGCCGTCCAAGCAAGAAGAGCAGCGTATCAAAATTTTGCTCGCGCATCGCGAAAATCCGAGCTACTCGCACGCAAAGTTGGCAAAATCGCTAAAAGTTGCCAAATCAACCGTTACAAATGTAATTAAAGTGTTTGGGGAACGTTTGTCGACAGCCAGGAAGTCTGGATCGGGGAAATCGAAAACCGGAAGCCGCTGAGACGACAAAGAGAGTTGCCGGTAGTTTCAAGCGAAACCCTAACCTATCTCTCCGAGATGCCGCAAATAAGCTGGGTGTATCGTCTACAACCGTGCATCGAGCCAAAAAACGAGCCGGACTATCGACTTACAAGAAGGTAGTGACTCCAAATCGCGATGATAAACAAAATACGACGGCCAAAGCGCGATCCCGGAGGCTGTACACGACGATGCTGACGAAGTTTGACTGCGTGGTAATGGACGACGAAACCTACGTCAAAGCCGACTACAAGCAGCTTCGGGACAGGAGTTTTATACGGCAAAAGGAAGGGGAAAGGTAGCAGATATTTTCAAGCACACGAAACTGTCAAAGTTCGCAAAGAAATATCTGGTTTGGCAAGCCATCTGTACCTGTGGCTTGAAAAGCAGCATTTTCATAGCTTCCGGGACTGTCAACCAAGAAATTTACGTGAAAGAGTGTTTGAATAAACGTCTGCTGCCTTTCCTGAAGAAACACGGTTGTTCCGTACTGTTTTGGCCGGATTTGGCATCTTGCCATTACGGTAAAAAGGCCATGGAGTGGTACGCCGCCAACAACGTGCAGGTGGTTCCCAAGGACAAGAACCCTCCCAACACGCCAGAGCTCCGCCCAATTGAGAAATACTGGGCTATTGTCAAGCGGAACCTAAAGAAGACCAAAAAAACTGCTAAGGACGAGCAGCAGTTCAAGGCAAACTGGCTTTCTGCGGCGAAGAAGGTGGACAAGGTGGCTGTACAAAATCTGATGGCAGGGGTCAAGCGTAAGGCCCGGCAATTCGGATTTGGAAAAGCGGAAGCCTAACTGAATATTTTTCCTGAATTTTATACTAATTGAACTTGAAAAAGAAATTTAATTTGATTTTTTAAATAAACGATTTCACCGATTTACACGCGTTTTCCCTTGACCAAATTTTGACCGTATCACCCTTTACAACTAAATTTAAAACTAAAGTTCAATGATTACTGCTCATAAATGCTAGCAAGTTCTCAATAGTTTTGAAAAGTTCTCAAAAGTTCTCAAAACTTCTTACACACACTTAGAAATTATGAATTTTACACGTGACTTTGTGTATAATTATGTCTCCTGAAACTCCTGACGCAATTCGACAAAAGATGTGTTTGATTGAATTTATTTTCTCCTCTCTTTCAACTCATTCTTATGTGCTAAAGGGCACTTACATGTGTCGGTCTCAGGGGGCATACATTTACAAGACATTTTGGTAGTGTGTAGGTTTTCAATTTTTTTTTTTTCAAATTTTCAGATTTGTGTACCTCATTTTTCACTTTTTTTAAATTTGTTACATGTCTTACCAATTAGACCCAGCCCGAGGTAGCCTCTGCTCTTCTATTCGCTCCATGGCTGCACTTGATCAATCCACCTTGCTCGTTGGGCACCTCTTCTTCCCGTTGGATCCTTATCCAGAATGATTTTAACTGGGCTGTCATCCGAAATTCTCACGACATGGCCAGCCCACCGTAGTCGAGTTACTTTAGCATTGTGAACGATGGGAGATTCGCCCAGCAACTAATTAAAATCAATTTGCCCCTCCACGTCCCGTCTTACATCTGCAGTCCGCCGTAAATCGTACGCAACACCTTACGTTCGTTGGTCCTCTATGAGAAATGCCCATGTATCGTGGCCAAATAGGACTATCGGTCTTTATAATGTCTTGTAGATGGCCAAGCATCCTTTGGAGTCCAACATTGGCACGATTGCAAGTTATAAAGCGCCTTTGTATCTCTCTGCTGGTGTCACTATCGGCGGTCAAGGAAGCGTGTGCGTATGTTAAAGTCAGCGAAGAAACATAAGCTTCGCATTACGCTTGGAGAGGGTAGTGTAGAAGTGCGAGTTTACGATCTTCCCGAAGATATGCCTGAAGTCACGAAGATGTGCTGTGAAAGCCACGAAAGCGAAGGTATGCTGCTCGGCATATGATCTGCCCGTGTACTAATAACGTGAAACACATCAACTCGTGGGTCTCCATCGTAGGAGAAGAAGCGCATATTGCCTACAAGGGACAAGACCAGGAACACTAGGGCATTTCATGTTTTCAAAACATGAAGCTATTGTTCCAAACTTAAAACTGGTCAACAACCACCTGCTAAAAAAACTGGTCAACAACCACCTGCTAAGAATTCTACTTCGCCTCTACCAACACCAAAGCTCGCATCTTAATACGTTTTCTCGGGCTAGCATAACCTACGGACCAGAGCGTGGTCCTTAGCCTGAAAACGAACATAAGGATCCAGCAAGCTGCGAGTATGGTGACTTTGCACTCGTAAACACACGCAAGAAAAAAATCGTCGATGTCGTTCCTAACACCACCGAAAACTGTGGTATCTCTAGATGACGTATTCAAAAAACTGAACATTGTGATGGGATCGTAAAGCACGATCGGCAACGACAACGAATCTGATTTCTTCACTTCCACAAGCAGCAAACGACCGGCTGCCAAAAAGGCAAAGAGAGGACGAACTACTCTGAAATGGCTCTCACGTCCTACACACTTAGAAAATTTAATGTAAAATTAGGTCTTTTCAGATGCACCTAAACGAAGCGGCTAGCAAGACTCAAATTTACGTCCTCTTTCAAATTTACTAGAACCAAAAACTGAGCGCTTAGTTGCCGTGATGTAAATTTGAGTAACAGCACTTATTTTTTATAGATTTTTTATAGATTATTATATATTTTAAAATTATAAATCTACTGAGTATTACTACAGCTAGCAGTTGCCATTACTGTTCTGATGCATTATTTAAGAGAATCCCTTTCAAAATAATCGCAGTCCTCCAAATATATCGCCTATCATCAATATTTATTTATTTTATTTATTTATTTATTTTTTATTTTATTCATCTGACAATATTTGATAGTCTTAATGAATCTATATTCTAGTTCTAAACACGTCAACACTAATATTAAAATCAAAGTCAGGATACCGATGGTTAAATACGTTCATCATTGACCGAATTGGCTCGTTCTGATCATACTCGTAGTAGCGTCGAGGGAAGCGAAAAGAATCGCTAGAACGAAATGTGTACCCAGGTACGTTCACGTCCAACATAGCCAGTAGATTCGGAGCGTCAAATTCACCAGCCAACATTTTGAAGACGAACACAGCTTTAGCAGTTTTTCTACGGTGCACCAATGTACTCAAGCCCAGCAGCTGGCATCTGGCTTCGTACGCTGGCAGATTCAGTGGGTCATTCCACGGAAGGAAGCGTAAGGCGAATCTAATGAACTTCCGTTGTACAGCTTCAATTCGATCGACTACTGTTATATGGTAAGGGTCCCACACGACAGATGACGTTTCCAATATGGGTCGAACCAATGAAACATACAGCGATTTAAGCGTATACGGATCACGGAACTCTTTTGTAATTTTGGATACAAAACCTAGTTGACGACGCGCTTTTTTGATGATTTCCTCGTAGTGTTCCTTGAATGTAAGCTCCTTGTCCAAAATGACTCCGAGATCCCGTACAGAATCCACCCGTGCAAGTGTTTCATCGCCAATAACATATTCGTAAATGAGAGGTCGTTGTTTTCGTTGAAAACTAATTACTGAACATTTCGGGACACTGAGTGTCATCCTATTTGCACGACACCAGGCGCTAAGCCGATTAAGAAGATTTTTCAATTCGATACAGTCCGAAACACTTTCAACAATCATGTATATTTTCATATCATCGGCATATAGTATGTAGAAATCTTCACCAAGCACTATGGTACGAATGGACAAATTTCGCGACAAAAATCGATAACTCGGAAACCATTAACTTTAGACACACGATGTCTTCGGAAGGTTTGATCTAAAAAATGATATCTATCTTTTGGTTTGGATGGTGACTAGGGTAGTCCGTTTTTGCTCATAATAAAAATTCTAACTTTTTATTGTTATGGTTTACCGGTGAATAATCTCCTACAAAATTCAAGATTATTTAATTTGAAGAAACTTTGCTGACGAAATTTACCTTTTATCTCATCTACGTATCGTTTTATAACAGTTTTTCTAACTTTCCTTAGGGTGGGTCTTGAAAAAACTGTTTTTTTGCTCTAACTTTTTTATTTGAATTTATATTTGAAATCTTTTTTCTAATGAATTTTAGGATATAAAAATACGCATATTTTAATGGTACAAAATCCTTGCTAGCTATTACCTAAGACAAGTTATAGAGGTTAAAGTGTTAAAACAATACATTTTTTCATGACATCTCACTCCCTTATTTGAAAATATTTGCAAAAACAAAGCACGTACACTAAAAGTATAAGCTTTTATCTACAAAATATTTGCAAAATTTTCTGTCCCCTCTTGTCCCCCTTCATAGAGAAACCGTTTTAGACCTTTTATCTGCCTGAATGAGGCCTCGAGGCATGAGTTTCTATTTTACTTTGCTGCATTGCAGACGGACTGCAGAAGGATAAGCTCAGAATTGCTTACTTCTGCGGCTAGACGGCAAGAAATTTTACGTCTTCTTTCAAAGCTCAGGTCATTCAAACGCTTCTTTGGGCGACCTATGGTTAAAAAAAACCTTTTATACATTTTGTCAACAATAGAATAGTGTTGTTTACCTCGAGGAACCATGTTTGAGGATGATGCAATTATCTCAACATCCTGATCATTGGATGTCGTGGGAATGTTTTCCAAAATTTGATTGGGAAGTGGAAATGGTTTATTGAAATATTTTTCGTTATATTTGAAAACTTGTTTTCCGTTTCGTTTATGCCTTATATAAATTCTTTTGAAAAAGCTGCACGTGTCCTTTACAATCGATGAAATGTTATTGGCTTCCTCCGACTTATCATTTTCCTGGACACCATACGCTTTGAACACTGCAGAACATACATTTTCAAATTTTTTACCAGTGTTTCCTTGTGTATTTTTCCATAAAGTAAACAATTTGCGCTTGTCCATTTCTTCAAAATAAGTCATTTCGAAAATTTCCCATGATAAACCTATAATTACTTATATCAATACTCACCTAGGCTATTTCCGACCGTGTCTCTTAATGGAAAAATCACAAATCTATCAGCCACTAACGGATATCGCCACCGTATACGCACAACTATTAGCTCTTCAATAAGCTGATGCGTAGAACAAATGTCATTCTATCGTTTGTATACAAATGAGGGTTGCTAAGATTGCTTAATGGAGTTGGTTAAAAGAATCCACAGCACGCTCAATAATGATAATTGTTGATGCTGCTGATCGAAAGTTTTGTAGAAAAAAATGCAAAACTTCCAATTCTAAAACGGTTTCTCTATGAAGGGGGACAAGAGGGGACAGAAAATTTTGCAAATATTTTGTAGATAAAAGCTTATACTTTTAGTGTACGTGCTTTGTTTTTGCAAATATTTTCAAATAAGGGAGTGAGATGTCATGAAAAAATGTATTTTTTTAACACTTTAACCTCTATAACTTGTCTTAGGTAATAGCTAGCAAGGATTTTGTACCATTAAAATATGCGTATTTTTATATCCTAAAATTCATTAGAAAAAAGATTTCAAATATAAATTCAAATAAAAAAGTTAGAGCAAAAAAACAGTTTTTTCAAGACCCACCCTAAGGAAAGTTAGAAAAACTGTTATAAAACGATACGTAGATGAGATAAAAGGTAAATTTCTTCAGCAAAGTTTCTTCAAATTAAATAATCTTGAATTTTGTAGGAGATTATTCACCGGTAAACCATAACAATAAAAAGTTAGAATTTTTATTATGAGCAAAAATGGACCACCCTTGTCACCATCCAAACCAAAAGATAGATATCATTTTTTAGATCAAACCTTCCGAAGACATTGTGTGTCTAAAGTGAATGGTTTCCGAGTTATCGATTTTTGTCGCGAAATTTGTCCATTCGTACCATAGTGCCAAGGTGCAAGGCGACATCATTGAAGAAAAGCGAGAATAGCAACGGACCCAAGTTGCTTCCCTGTGGGACGCCAGAGCCGTTAGTGAACCAGTCAGAGACAGCTGAGCCAATTTTAACTGCCAGTTTTCTACCACACAGGTAAGACCTAAGCCATGCAACGAGCTGAGCGGAAGCTCCAAGCTTTTCAAGTTTCGCTAATAGAATCGCGTGACTAACTCGATCAAATGCTGCTTTCAAATCGGTGTAAACGGCATCAATCTGCATCCCACGTCCAACGTTTTGTATACATAACGATGAAAATTCCACGAGATTAGTTGTTACGCTTCGTCCAGGAAAGAATCCATGCTGCTTAGGGCTGATGTATGTATTGTTTCACACGAGAACACATGTAGTTAGATACAACTATTTCCAGTAATTTAGAACACGCGCATAAGGACGTAATCCCTCGGTAGTGCCTTACATTATTCTCCGCATCTTTTTTATGAACCGGGAACATGAAAGAAGCCTTCCAGAGAGTTGGAAAAATGCATTGCTGCATTGACAAGTTGAAGATGTGCAGTAGATGAACAATCAGACTCGCAGAGCATTTTTTTTTCAAAACACGGGCGGGACCCCCCCCCGGCCCAGGTTGGTACGACGTTTTCAGTTTAGACAGTGCCTTGGTCAAATTGTCTACAGATACAGTGAATGTATCAGCACCAATGACATTGAGGCAGGCCTGATTAAATTCTGTTAAAAATGATAAAAAATACACTAAAAAACTGTTAAATGTTTTCGAACGGAAATGTTAAATCTTTTAATAGAAAATACTTGTCAATACTGTGACTGAAGTTATCATCGCAGGAAACTAAGGATATTCTGCGGCATGCATTGTTAATGCCGGCCAATATTGACACTGTGCTGTTGAAATCTTCTATACTGGCAATAGAAGGCATACAAATCAGTTGCGCATTTATATTTCAGTTCACGTTCGTGTAATTTTTAGTGCTTTAGCCCTTAGAATTAAATCCACATGCCCTATTCTTCAGTTCTTGATGTGATATCACATCCAAGACATTATTTCGCATCATATCGTGTTTACTTTTAAGTGCCATCCATATTTTTTTTTATTTGCATCCATTTGCACAGAACATCCAATCATTTTTTATTTACATGACACAAGATTTAAATCGTTTATCAATGACAGCTCATGTAATTTTCATTATTTTCAAGAGTGTAACCACCCCCCCGACAACAATTGGACCCCCCCCAACCCCCCAAAAAAAAAAACACCACCAACCCCCCCCCACCCCCCCCCCCCAAAAAAAAAAAATATATTATTACCACCCGTATACCCCCCCCCCCCTTTTTTTAAAAAAAAACAAACAAAAAAATTTTTACCACCAACAACCTCCCCAAAACAAATACATTTAATTTTCTGGTGAATATTGGCACGATAAGAGCCAGAATTAATGCGCCTCAGAAAGTATGCGAGCTTACAACAAATTAAACAAAATAAAAACAAATAAATTCGTTCGGTTAATCATGAATTTTCTAGTTTCCTAGAATTCCATAAGGTCATTTAAAAAAATGCCAAAGTTGGTGTTTGATCTACAGTTTATTGCTTCACATTTAAAATTTTGTGCATTTATTTTTCCAGATTTCAATTGTTTCTGACATTTCAATATGGAAATTGGAAAAAATCACAGTTTTGCCAAAAAGATAATTAATCATCGCAATGACTACTATAAAACTATTTGGTCATGTTTTTTTTTCGTTTGAAAACCACATTGATGCTAATGTAAGTTTAATTGGGAGATGAACCAGCCAAAGGCTCAAAATCTCGATAATACAGAAACAAAACAAAAGTTTTTATTTGTTTCCCACAGATTGCGTTTCATTTTGAGCACCTGCCGGAAGCAAGAAACAATCAGCGATTTGCACTTTGAAAAGTGGGTGCCTGCAACTTGAACAAAATATGTACGAAGAAACTTTTACCTGAGTTTAGACAATTTGGCGAGCAAAACCCCCCAAGACGAAGAGAATCATTTTGTGCCGAAGAAGTGTTTACGTATTTTTGCATGGATCACGAGGGTCTCTCAAACTCTTTTAAAAACGTGAAGTTATTTAGAAACGCCTACTTGATTTGTTGTCTATGGTGACTTCCCTCAATGCCAATTTCCCGTTTAATGCATTTATTGGAAGCAAAATGGTTTAAAAAGGCTTTTTCAACTGACCATATTTTGATAATATGAATGAGTCCTTAGACGGCGTTTCAGAACAGCATTTAACGAGTTCATAAAGTTGAAATAAATCCTTTGATAAAAGTAAAAGGAATTTGCGCAAACAAGGTTTAAAGATCGCTGTAAACAAACTGTTTAGGTTCTCATAAACCTGAATAAAATACGAAACCTATTGGCACCTCTTGATGCCATAATAAAACCAAATTGATTTCTAGTGGCTTCCATGAAACTATAAAAAAAAACTTAATAAAGCTGAATGGTTCTGGCAATGTAACACGGCAATCTGTAAACTAGAAAGTGAAAACAATCAATAAAATTCAATTGGGTCAACATAGGATTTGTTTTGGTTCAAAAGGTGACATAAATACAACCCCCCACCCTATTTTTCTCCCACCTTTTAAAAAACCTCATCTCAACCCCAATCAACCCCCATCCAACTTTTCATACCATCCACCCAAACCCCAAAAAAACCCCCACCATTTTCACACACAAAAAAAAAAACAAAAACCCAAAAAATTCCCAAAAAATTTCCCAAAAAAAAAAAGGCTTTTAAATTAAAATTACCGGAACTTTTTGATCACAAGGTATTTCTGTGATGTTTCATAAAGCTATTTTGAAGATCATACACTTAGTAACAATTTAGGAAATTTGAAAATTTTCTTATAATTTCGTTGGACTCTGGACGATATGCACGATATCAGAATGTCATACCTGAAAATTTAAAGAAAATGGCGAACTTTCAGTCTAGGTTTTTTCAAAGTGTGCTCAACAGATGGCGATTTGTAGTGTAAAATGTTCAATGTTTTATGTCTTCTGGTCTATGATATAAATTGTCATAAAAATTGAAGATAAGATAACTTAAAAAATATGCTGCTGATAGAAAGTTATACAGAATAAAAGGCAAAACTACTTATTTTAAAATACATTTTTCTATAAAAGGACATAACATTTTGCATTGATTCTGAAAATTCGAACTTTTTTTTAACGTTTTCCTTTGTTTTCAAATAGTTGCAAATAAGAGAGTAAGATGTCCTTAAAAAAACGTTTTATTTTATACTTCAACCTCTATAACTATTTTTTTTTTAAATAGCTAGCAATTATCTTGTACCTTCACATCTTGTACCTATGCACGAATATGAATTTCCGGAAAAACTGAGGTGCTTTGTCGCAGCCACGATGTGTCGACTGATGTGTTTCGTCCGAGTATCAGGGACACTCTCGAGTCTCTTCGAATTTCAGAGAGGTTTACGGCAAGGTTTTGGATTGACGTGTCTGTTGTTTAACATTGCATTGGAGGGTGTGATTTGAAGAGCTGGGATAGAAGTGAGTGGCACGATCGTAAGGAAGTCTGACCCACTATTTGGCTACGCCGACGACGTTGATATCGTAGCATGTAACTTTGAGATGATAGCGGAAGCGATCATCAGACTTAAGGCTGAAGCTGGTAGGATTGGGCTTGTGATTAATGAGTTGAAAACAAAATACATGAAGGGAAGAGGTTCACGTGAAGACAATGTTAATCTCCAACCACGAGTTCAGATCAACGGTGATGAAATTGAGGTAGAGCAGAAAAATACATAGGCGCATTATGGTTTGACAATCGTGCCTACTTTGGACTCCGAAGGACGCCAAGATCAAACAAAGTTCGCCGAACTACAAAGTTGACCATCTACAAGACATTAATTAGATCGGTAGTTCTCTACGGCCACGAAACATGGAAATTGCTAGTGGAAGAACGGAAAGCGCTGCGTACGATCTTCGGTGGAGTGCGGATGGAAGACGGAACGTAGAGGAGGCGAATGAACCACGAATTGCATCAGTTGCTGGGAGAACCTCCCATCGTACACATCGCAAAAATCGGTCGACTACGATGGGCTGGGCATGTCATTAGAATGTCGGCCGACAGCCCTGTAAAAATGGTTCTCGAAAAAGAACCTACAGATACAAGAAGAAGAGGCGCGCAACGAGCAAGGTGGATTGATCAAGTAGAAGGCGACCTGTGGACCCTGGCGATGTACAGCCATGGACCGAATACAATGTAGACAACTTCTGTGTACAGCAGAGTCTTGGTCTGATTGGTAAGGTTAGTATCTTGTACTTTCAAAATGTGCGTCATTCTTTGCCCTAAAAGTCATACCTACAAAGTTTCAAAATCGAAACTGAAATAAAAAATATTGGAGCAAAAAAAAAACCATTCAAAGTTCTTAAATTTATGTCAAAAATCTTCAAGACTCGTTTGAAGTTATGCAAACTCATTAAGAGCTCAGAAATAATTCCAGAACCCGTGGAAACTTCTAACAATCCTGAATTTTTGACAAAACAAAACATGAAAAAAATTCAAAGCTTCAGATTGTAAACAAGTTTTCATAATTTTTTGAAATTTCCCGTAAATTTTGACTTATTTTCAGAATTTTCGGCAAATTCTCTGAATTTCTGGCAGTTCTTATAATTTTTTGAAATTTCCCGTAAATTTTGACTTATTTTCAGAATTTTCGGCAAATTCTCTGAATTTCTGGCAGGTTTATATAACTTTTGCCTAATCTGAAATGCCATCAGATTTTTTCACAAAATTCTCAAAACTTTTGGAGAAAATCACAACATTTTCAGGTAATTCTCAGAACTGACAGGTTATAAAAATTCAGATCATGCACTTAAATCAACCATTCTTAGAACTTCTTCCAAGTTTTCAGAACATCTGGCAACTGTCAGAACTTCTGACATATTCTCGAAACTTTAGACAAGTTTTCAGAAATTTTGCAAGTTCTCAGAATGTGTAACAAATTGGTACTTGGACATGCTAATCAAATTTACTACAAATCTGCACAATTCTTTTATTTTCAGAGTATTTTGAAATTTCACAGAACGTCTGAATTTTGAATTTCTGACAAAATAACTGGAAACTTTTAAAAGAAACATCAGAGCTTTTGACAACTTTTCAGAAATTTTGACAAGTTAACGCGATTTCTGTAAACTGATCAAAACTCATGATAATTTCTCATAACTATGGGCAAGATTTTTAAACTGCTGACATTTTTTTTCTTAGAACTTCTAAACAAGTTCTCAGCAATACAGACATGTTCTCGAGGTATCTGTAAAGTAGTCAAAACTCCTCAGAACTTCTGACAAATTCTAATTCAGTCAGACATTTTAATAAAATTTCTGACAATTTGTTATAATTGCTTACATTTCTTTCATTATTCCATACACAGAAAAAATAATGAATTTTAACAAGCGCGTAAAATTTCCCTCGTTTAATTCTAAGCCAAAGGAGGCGTAATCAATGAAATTTTTGCAATCTTTCATGTGCCATACAACAATGTTTGCAGTCTTCCATACATACAGGCGTTATCTGACTTAACTTTAATGAAATATCCCATATTTTCTGACAGATCTAGCATTCCTTATGTGCATTAGATAACGCAAAAATTCAATGTTTCTTTTTATCTGTGTAGAATGTTTGATGAATTCTCGAAATGTTTGAAAAGAATTGTGAACTGTTTGAACTGTTGACAGAATAACTGAAAATTTAAAAATGTATGTATCACAACTGCTGTTAAGTTTTCATAAATTTGAAGAATTTTCACGATATCTGAAAATTTTGCAGAGGTCCTGACAAGTTTAAATAATTTCAAACGAGTTTTAATAGCTTTTGACACTAATCACAGAACTTTTGATAAGTCCTCAGCAATTAAGATGTGATATTTTCGGACCTCCTGAAATTTCTATAGAGCCAATTAAAAATTCGAAGAACTTCTGTCAAGTTTTCGTTACTTCTGACGTGATTAAAGAACGTAGAAAAATTTGCCATAACTTCTTACAAATATGCCAAACATTCTTTACAGTTTAAAAAATTTCGCTTGACTCGAGAGTGACAAGTGTCGAGACGAGTTGCTCGACTCGACTCCTATAATTGACCCCTTAGTATATTTACGAAATTAATTCCTAAGAATATAGGATACTGAATATCCCACCTCCCAAATCAAGTCTAAGTTAGTCGTTAATTGTTTATCCTTCTTCATAAAACCGCGATGAGTCGACTTCTCAGCCTTCTCTGTTGAATTAACTACTCTCAAAAGCTCAATTCTCACAATGATTGAACACATTGCAGCCAATTCGACATAATTTCCTTATTTATATTCCACTTTTCTCTCCCAGTCGAACATACCAATAATATCGATTGACCTCTGAACGACCCCACCCCATGTTGGTCCTCCCATCCACAAATGCCTACATTAATGCTAAACAGTCCATTGCATTGGCCTTCAGTAGCCTCCTCCCTCCCTCCACCTGTCTATCTACATCTGATCAATTCAATGGGAAAACTTTCGTTGACATCCACTTCAAATGCCTCCAGTCAAATAGCCAGAGCCTGAACGCAGACTGACCACTTCGCCTTCTCACCAGCCAGGGTTGAAATTCGCCCTGTTCCTTCTGTTTTGTCCAATCACTCACCCTGTTCCCCTTCATGTAAACTGTCCAATCTGAGTTCCGGATTGTTGATTTCCTATAATTGCTCGATATCTGTCACCAGAATGCCACCCTAACAGCGACCCTGCCCCCGAAGTCCAATAATGATTCGCTGCCACCGGGCATCGGAATAATAGGTAACAGTTTAACATTCAATTACATTCCATTAATAAGCATTATGGAAGCCACCAGCAGCAGCTCAGCTTCGCTATAGTAGCATATTACTACCAAATACATAACCGCCCCCGCTCAGCTGTCCAACCTCCGACGAACTTCCACCGAGCAGCGACTTTGACATTTTCTTGGAAGCAGTTTGTCTTGACCGCCATTCCGCCGCACGTGGCCGGGGCTGAGAAATTTATGTTGGTGACTTTGGGGCCGGCCTGAGATATCCATTCAGGTCATTTATTTATTGATAAGTCAGTTGTTTTTCGTGTGCGGTGGATCGTTAGTTTTCCCAATCAAACGACGAACCATTGCTCATTTGATGACCGTCCGGATGATGGGACAGTTTTGCCACCCATTTGTCACGACGAAGACGATGTCACAGTGACGCATGAGATCGGCGCTCAATGATGACGCGCAATTACGAAACATTTGCGGCTCGAAATTAACTGCCACTTAATCACCTCGCATCCGCCCCCTTATCGCCGGGCATGGAACCCATAAACGACCGAAATTTTCGACAATAGAAAACATTTTTAATGGTAGGCCATTTTACGATTTTCGACCAGATGTCAAACACCTTCCCACCAGCAGCAGCGCAGCAGAAAAAGTTGTAATTGGTAATTCAAATTGAAGATATATTCCGAGTTCCGTAATTCGTTTAAACTTTCGCATATTAATCTTTTCAAAACATTTAACACTCCGCCTTTTATGGGAATTAAATTGCCATCATTCTGGGTCCGGCTCACCCTGGACTAAACACTGCAAATCTCTAAGCACACTCACACTTCGGGAATGGAGCAGAAAATTAGTTTCCTTGGCACAATACAACATGTATGCATGCAATAAACCTCTTCCCGAGGAAAATCCGGAAACGGGAAAACTTTATGTGTCGTTACGTAAGAACGACGGCAACGACGCTCTCAACCCATCAAGCAGCCCAAGCAAGACTTAGTGTCTTTAGACGGAAGTAGTTTCTCCCCCCAACCGGCGGCCTCAAAATCTGTTCCATGCTCCGCTGGAAGAAGGTCGGTATCCATAAAGCAGATTTATTAAAATTAGAATACTTTCGAAAGTGCGTTCCTCTTGCATCTGGTCGGTTTTGGGACCGGTTTCCAAACATGGCATCCAGAGAAGAAAGGGGGAAAATTGCAACGCAATCAAATGTGTCTTGCCTCCTGTAGGTAGGTAGGTAGGTAGTAGGCTCTGGTTTGCTTGACTCGGATCTTTCCACAAGAAGGAGATTCATTGTCGTCTTTGCCTAATGGTGTTTGCGGCCTAGTGAAGGTCTAGTCCAAATGGGTTGATCCCGTTTCGAACGCTTGGGGAAAATTGTGTTGGCTCAGCAGAGAGTTGCAATATGCTATGGTAAATTGGAATTTTTTTGAGACGATCAAGGGACGGATGGTTGAGCCGGTGATGATGAAGAGGAATTTCCATCTACGGCGAATTAAATACCATGCATGAGCTGATGAATATTTTTGAAAATAAATCACAAGTCGTATTCAGCTGGAATGTAGAGGTTTTTGAGCCATTTGGGGATTGAGGAGCCTAAATGATTTTTTTTTTTTGAATCATTTGAACAGTCCCGCCTTGTATTTAGGAGTAAAATTCATACTCCTCCATGGCTATGGAAAGAAAGTTGCTTCATGACTTTGACATTACACCTGACGTTGTTCCCTGCGATTTTCGGAAAACAGATTACCGTGCCATTGCTGACCTGCTTTCCAGTATCGACTGGCGAACCATAATTATAATGTCGAAGTTGCGGCAAGTACTTTGTCACATATTTTGGCGTAAACCATTGCACAGTGGGCAAAAATGGATCCAAAATCCCATTAATTTAGAGGGCGCAGGGTAGGAGTCCTGAAAAATAGCTCATCTTATGGGAAAAAATGCGGGAAATCGAATGGTGTTGGTTTCATTTAGGGCTGAACACAGTAAGTTTCCCATTTTACCCATTTCTCCCCTCATTTTGGATGTAAACTAGAATTATTTCCCAAAAACTAAACTTGGTGCTACTATATTGAACTCAAATGTACTGTAAATTTGCAGAAAAAGCTGAAGAACAAAGTGGAACCAAGTTTACTTTGATCGGATCCCAGGAAGTGGTCTATTTTACCCGATTTCCCCTCATACATGCATAAACTCATATACCATGCGGTTCTGAAGATCCGCGCTGGTAATATTACTCTCACTTACGTAGTACTTATGTAAAAACGTCCGGAAAATCGAATGGCGATGGTTTCGTTTAGGGTTGACCTCAGGAAAGGGTCCATTTTACCCGATTTCCCCTCAAACATGAAAAATAACTCATATACCATGCGGTTTGAAAGACCTGAATCAACCACTCTACTGTATTCAGTCTGGCATGAAATAGAGATGGTCCAACACGAGCATCATCAGAAACGCAGAGAGGACAAGCTTTTGTATTTCGATTCTTGACAATGGCATTAGCTACCTTACCGTCGACCATTGCGAAAATAGCTGAAACAAATATTCGCAAGGTGATGCCCTGTGTACTGATCACATTGATAGGATTTCGATTAATCTCATCCACTTCAGAGTAGAAGTGTTCAAAAATCTCACGAGTAACGTCATCGGTTTCCTTCAGCCATCTCATAGACTTCGCCCTACAGAAAGTGTCCGATTGAGGATTTGGATTAATCCAAAAGTTTTCACCATTTTCCGCAACCAGCATTAAGGACATTGAATGTTCAATTAGCAGAGAATCGTCTTTACGTAGAATGTTCGGTTGATTATAATGGGTAAACCCCGTAGCAGAATCAACTCCAGCGGACATATAGAGGGTGCAACTAACTTTTTCATTGGAAGTAATCTCCGTACGAACGGCCAACTTGTGTGCCACTTCAGCTATTTCTTTGATGCGGGAAACATCACAAAAAACCATATCCCGTAAGGTTACCGTGCACATAAGGTTTCCATTTTGCCAGGTTGCGATCGATACACTAGGAATGATGTTGTTCCGATGCTCTACAATATCTGCCCAAGGCAAGAGTACCTTGATGCCAAAGACACCTTTTGTAAACTGTTCGATGGCTCTGTATTTACTTTTGCTCAACCCGAGTCTCGTTTTAAGCATCAAAGAAGCTTCAGTGGATGGTTTTTCTATATTGTGGGCGCTGTCGATAGACTTCAAGCACTCGACTGCCCATTGCTCACCACCTTCTCGTAGATTCAATAGCAAGTTAGCTATAGAGCTACATGAGTTTTGGCGAGCTGCTTTTTCCGCTGATCGAAGTAGTTTGTCCAAAGGCTCCTTCCTGGCCAAAATCCGACTTCGTTCATCTTTTGTTCTCTCGGAAAGGTTAGTGAATATCGAACGGTTACGACCACGGGTTGTTTGCGATGAAACAGATGGTATCATTGTTGCGTTTGTAGATTCGTGTGGAGTAAGCATGATGTTGGGCAGGTTAGGAGATGATGCATAAATTGGCTGTTATATTAATTTGCAAATAAGAAAGTTTAGATATTTGATGTTAACGAAAATAATTGAGTCAGCACCGCAATTGTGTTCTGAATATTTTCACAGTTACTCACCACGTAAACTGTATCAAGCCATGTTTTCTGACAGGAATAGAATTTACTTTTTCCATGCACTTTTCTCCAACGTCGAAGAAATCCGCGGACCCAATTGTCAACATCCCGTTGAACCAACTTTTCACTTTTACCAAAGGTTGCTAAAAATAACTGAATGAGACGAACTTTGCTACGTTCTGAGTTTAAGAATATTTTCACAATATCACGATTTGTTAACATATTGGAATTCAATTAGATTGGATTCTATTTTCGTTCTTGATGGAGCGTTGGTAACGGTCAAACAAGCAATGAAATTTTTTATTAATTCATCTGCTACATACTAATTCATGGGTTGCTTGGTTCAGAAATGTTTGTCTCTAACAGTTTCATATTGTGTTGATAATTTTACCGGATGTTAAACTTCAGATCATGGAACCCTGTAATTGTCAAATCCTAAAAAAAATAGTCTGCTTTTTGTCGTTTGCCTTAGTCCAAAGATGTCACACCTGGAAACAAACTCCAAGTGCTTATCCAGAAATCGATCCGCCGAGGAAGACTTTTCAAAGCAGCTAGGATATTATTACGCAAATAATAAAGCGACTGTAGATGATGCTGACGACAGTCAGACAGATTCTGATGGAAGCGAAGAAAATGATACGTTGTAGAGCAAACTTTTGTAGTCGATGTACATTTGAATGAACTGTTTTTTTCATACTGTATCTTAGTAATGAGGTGGAAAATCTAAGAATAAATCTAATATTAAAATAACAGTCTTTCAAACCGCATGGTATATGAGTTATTTTTCATGTTTGAGGGGAAATCGGGTAAAATGGACCCTTTCCTGAGGTCAACCCTAAACGAAACCATCGCCATTCGATTCTCCGGACGTTTTTACATAAGTACAGTGCAAGTGAGAGTAATATTACCAGCGCGGATCTTCAGAACCGCATGGTATTTGAGATTTTTCAAGTATGTGAGGAGAATCGGGTAAAATGGACCCTTTTCTGAGGTCAACCCTAAACGAAACCATCGCCATTCGATTTTCCGGACGTTTTTACATAAGTACTATGTAAGTGAGAGTAATATTACCAGCGCGGATCTTCAGAACCGCATGGTATATGAGTTTATGCATGTATGAGGGGAAATCGGGTAAAATAGACCACTTCCTGGGATCCGATCAAAGTAAACTTGGTTCCACTTAGTTCTTCAGCTTTTTCTGCAAATTTACAGTACATTTGAGTTCAATATAGTAGCACCAAGTTTAGTTTTTGGGTAATAATTCTAGTTTACATCCAAAATGAGGGGAGAAATGGGCAAAATGGGACACTTACTGTGTTCAGCCCTAAATGAAACCAACACCATTCGATTTCCCGCATTTTTTCCCATAAGATGAGCTATTTTTCAGGACTCCTACCCTGCGCCGTCTAAATTAATGGGATTTTGGATCCATTTTTGCCCACTGTGCAAAATTTCAAATTTCAAATTTCAAATTTCAAATTTCAAATTTCAAATTTCAAATTTCAAATTACAAATTACAAATTACAAATTACAAATTACAAATTACAAATTACAAATTACAAATTACAAATTACAAATTACAAATTACAAATTTCAAATTTCAAATTAATTTGGACATCTTCTGAGTGCGGACATGCTCCAGAACGCTGAACTTATCCTTGGCCGTGAAAAACAGGTTGCCGGGGATCTGTTTGAAGTCAGCCTTCACATATGTTTCGTCGTCCATGATGCAGCATTCAACTTTCGTCAGCATGTTGAGGTACAACTTCCTGGCACGGGTTTTGGCGGACTTGTTCTGCTTCTCGTCGCGATTAGGGGCCTTTTGTACCTTGAACGTTCGAAGCCCAGCCTTAGTTTTGGCCTTCTGGACAAAACTTCGGCTTAGGTGCAGCTTCTTAGCCACATCCCGAACGGAGGCGTTCGGATTTCGGTTGAAGGCCCCAACTACGCGGTTGTGATTTTTGGTGTTGTACGGAATACTTTTTCCTTCACTTCTGGGCTTCCGATCGGTGGTCAACCGTTCCTTGAACCGCTTAATCACTCGCGACACCGTGGAATTCGCGATTCCCAACGTTTTAGCGATGGAACGATGCGAGAGATCCTTGTTCTCGTGATGAATGCGCAAGATTTTATCACGCACGAGCTGTTCTTTCGACTCCATTTCCGCGAGTTTTGATCACAGGACTTTAAAACTTGCAGGATGTAAATAATGCACTATGAACTAAATCCACCCAAATTTTCATTAAATTCTACCCAACGGTTAAAAAGTTAGAGCAATTTCATAGTGTGGCAATTTCATCGTGGACACCCTTTAAATGATCCTAATTTGGGATCGACTGGGTGGGGTAAGGCTCAATCGATACCTTGAACCACCCTTATGCATATTTATTACACATAAATCATCATAACTTTTTTCCAAACAACAGCGTATGGTTTTCTATAAACATTAAATTATGCATTACTGGGTGTTCTTAAAGTCATCTGAAGACGGTTTTCAGAAACAAAATACCTCTCATAGAACAATCAGACGGATACATCAATATCTGGGATAGATTCAAGAAGGACGAACCCACTAACGTAGAGATGACATTTAGCGATACATTCCTGCATACTATAAGAAATCTAAGTTCGGGAATTCAATTTGGTGCACATTTCGAGAGTCCATCTACATTCGCATTTCGATCAATTAAAAGGAAATAACTCATCTCAATATTGATGTTGAGATGTGTTATTTTCTTTAAAATTCGTTATAATTGCTTATCCTTTAACAGATATTTTTTGTCTACTACTTGCAGACTTCCTCAGCATCTCGTACTCAGACACCACTTCCTGAATATTCCAATGATTTTCTGAATATTTTGAGCACGTTAATAATATGCCCAAAAAAATTCCCCAATATTCCGAGAACGTGCTGAATTTTCCGATAATTCCCTACCCAAGCAGCACACTACGAGCAAAAATGGCTGCAGCGACTTGATTTTGACTTAATTGAGTCACAAAGTAGTACATTCAACATGCTGCTAGGGTAAATTTTTTTTAAATCATCAGAACTATTTGTATATTTCCTCCTTAATATTATGAACTTTCTAATATTTTTTTTTTTTGGAACATCGTGGGTATACCGTAAAGTCGACGGTGATGAAATCGAGGTGGAAGACTACACGAATTACACGAATGTGAGCGCATTGGTGACCACCGATAACGACACCAGAAGCGAAATAAAAAGGCACATTTTGGCTGGCCTACTTTGGACTCCGAAGGACGCTAAGATCGAACAAAGTTCACCGAACTACAAAGTTGAACATTTATAAGACATTCATTAGACTGGTAGTCCTCTACGGCCATAAATCATGGACTTGTGGAGGACCAACGCGCCCTTGGTGTTTTTGAACGGAAGGTTCAAAAAACGAATACTTAAACGAATTGCATCAGTTGCCATCGCCATCCCATCGTAAACACCAGTAAAATCAGCCGACTTTCGGTAGGCTGGGCATGTCGGAAGAATGTCGGATGAAAAGCCAGCTTAAATGATTCTCGAAAATAAACCGACAGGTATAACAAGAAGAGACGCGCAACGAGCAAGGTGGATATATCAAGTAGAAGGCGAACGGTGGACCCTTCGTCAACTGCGAGGCTGGCGAAATGCATCAATGGACCGAATAGAATCGAGACAACTTCTGTGTACAGCAGAGGCCAACCCACCCTTAGTCTGATTGGGTAAGTAAGTGGGTATTCCGTAGATTTTTCGAGAGCTTCTTGGAAGTTCCAATAATTTCCTTCGTGTATTTCGAAAATTCCAAGAATACCCTCAATATTGTTTTAACTTCTTCAATCTTTCAGAATTCACTTGACAAGTCTAGGAAAGTTAGAAATATCCCGAAAACTTCCATAATATGCCATGAATTTCAAGGTTTTGAGATGCTTATGAATAACCTGAAAACCCTTTTAATAATCCATGGTTTAATTTTAAATAGTCCAAAACTTTCTTATAATATTCCAAAAACGTACAGAAATGTCAGAGTATGCTTGAATTCGGAAAAATTCTTGAACTCTTAAAGAGATTATTAGAGGTGTTCGGAATATTCCTATACCTTTCCGAATCAAACAAGAAACCTCTTATCTTTTCTTTGTCTAATAAAAGCTGATCTGGCAATAACGGAGTAGCAGCCACGAGGGGTCAATCATTCTTATTTTCATGCTATGCCACAGTTTGATTGCCGCTTAGTTTCGTCATTCTGAAACTTTCATTTGAAACTCTTAATTTTGATCAAAGCCAAGAAGCTCAAAAACGGTTCGATCGAATATAACTGCCGAACTCACATGCACACATCGCCCACAGCTTCAACGATAATCATTCCTCATTCAAGTTACCAATATCCACCCAGAAGGTACAAATGTAATCAATTAGATAAGAATGGCTCGATTACTCTATTTCGTCGTTCAGCGTCCCACTTGACAAACGTCTCATTCGGGGTAGTAGCCGTTCTGCAGCTACCAACATCCAGTCAGTGCCGTCCATCGCCGTGCCAAGAATGACGTAGGCTGGTGGCTGTGGTCAGAGCGCGCCGATCGCCGAGATCTACAAAGATTGGCTGCCTTTCCGAAACACGATGGGGAAATTTATCGCTCCCGGAATACAATAGTGACAGGCAGATATTTATTTCGTATTGTAAGGATTTAGTAACGTGGGGTAATGTTTGAAGAATTTCCGGTTCAAAAGCTGTTGTTTGTAATGGTGCAAATTGAGGTTACATCCCGAGGACCCTTCATTCAATGACCGAGAGAAAAAAAAATCAACCGACGATTCAATCCACGATATTTATATCCTTTGTCAGTGGCTTCTGCATCATGTAACCAATCTGCCAGCACTGCAGAATAATTCGTTCGAATCAAAACAAGTGGCCATCAGTGCACAATGAATGAACGGCCGAATCAATGGGGCAAAAAGTGCTCGAGTGGCGGTTTTTCCTCGTTTGCGGTTACTTGTCTGGTTCTGCCAATTTTGTTGAGCGAATTTATGGCCGTCGATTCATACCGAATGACACAGTAATGAAGGAATCTTTATCCGTAAATCGAGTACCGCTCAACAGAAAACGAAAATCTTAGTGAAAAACTTTCCATCAACACATATTAACATTACTCCCCCGACCCAAAAATCCCAAATTGAATATGAAACAGACGCCCGCTGCTGAAGGTTGTTGCATCTCACATCGTGGGATTGTGGCTGGGTGAGATTTATTATCACCTAAATATTAAATTCTAAATAGTTTCCAACTTGTACTTCGAGCCGATGGGGCAAAGGGGCGGAGGAATCTTGAATCGTCCTTGTAAACTCAGTTGGGCAACATTAGCAAGTGCCCGAAGCCGGCAATTGTGGCGGAGGGTTGCAACAAGGAGAAACACGGTCGGGACGCGTGTCCTGAGCAAAAGTTTGCTACACAATCCCGGAATTGTTTGCAAGTTTGGTGCGACACAGAACCGATGAGAGATAGGTACTTACGAGGTGGGAGAAGGATGTGGGGGGAGGTTTTGCATTTACTTGCTGCTGAAAAGTGCAGACAATGCCGGTTTGCTTCTCTACGGTAATTAATTGCACTTTTGTGTCTCGTTGGACGGTCGGGGCCCGGAGAAGGAAGTGTAGATTTTATTATTACTTTGTAACGATTGCTTTCGAGGTTGAACATGAGTGGCTCTCGAATGGGGGATAGGGAAGGAAAATGCTGAGAAAATGGAAAGGATCGTTTACGTGTTATTAAATTAAAATGAGAATAAAGGCGAGGAGTTCCTGTAGGCTGTGCACTTGATTGAGATGGGTTACTTCTGATGCAGTGTTTAATGGCCAGGGATAATGTTATTACTGGAACAGAATGGAAACGATTCTTAAAGACACCTTTTTAACCAGGCTAGATCTGGAAGCTTTGCTTTAAAGTAAAATTTGATAGGTAAAAATCATTCATGTTCTTCATTTATCGGAGGGTTCCCATGATTCTTGAGGACACATGGTATTTTAAGGGATTAAATCATTCAGCTGAAATATCGATATAACGCTTATATACGGCTAAAACGCCGTATAATACACAGTTTGAAAGAATCATGTAATTTTCCGCGTAACCTTATACACATATACAAAATACTAGATTTGAATTAAATTCATTAGATAATTCATGTCAATTTTAGTCCGATATTACCCAAATCAGGTCTGCTGTCTGAAAGATTGCAAGTAAATTCGTTGTTTGGCTTGCTATTGGACGAGGGGGGAAATGTTTGCGTCTGTTCAAGTTCGTTGTCTTTCCTGTGTAGTACTCGGGCAAAAATGTTTGCATATATATAAGACATTTTGGGAATCCTGCTGATTCTAAGGATTTGGTGGGGATTCTTGATAAATATTAAATTTTGGGAATTTTGGGAAAATATTTTTTAAATCTCTGTTTTCCTTTATCATTGAGATATTCAGCCTCGTGATTCCCCTCCAGTCCTAGTTAGGAATTTAAACACTTGCTTACTTACTTGACCTGGTCTAAAGTCCATTCGCGATTTGCGTTACAATCAGTGTGTCAAGTATTCACTTTTTGCCCCTAAAAACATAAGATAACTTTGACGAGTGATACACCCCGTTATTCTCTCACTCTGCAACAATGATATGTTGTTACTTAAATGAAACACAACAAAACACGAAGGAAAACAACCAAATTGTATTTCGATGATGGGAGAGAGACAAGTTGCTGTGAGGAAATGTTGTGATTCGCACAACTGTTGCAACGACCTTGTTTTCATGTAACAGCGACAAAAAAAAAAACGTTTTATCATCATTTCAACTCAATACATATACCTTTAAATACGTCTTCAACGCGTGAAATATTTTGCAGACACGCATGTCTGTTCATTGTGTAAAATCATTTTTTTTTTGTGATACTACAAGCTTTTGGATCGAAGATGGCGTCAAAAGAAGAGCTAGTGCGAATAGTAATTGTGTGCGGTCGCAATGAAAATCCGGATCTGTCAGTAAGAAAACTTGCAAAAAATGCTTGGTTTTCCTGCAAGCACTATCCATAACGTTCTTGAACCTTTTGATACACGGTTGACAACAGCCAGATAGGCTGGGAGCGGAACAAAAACGGATCTCAGGAACCACCAGAAGGACGCGAAGGTGAAGCAAATATTGCAGAAGGGACCAGATCTTTCGGTACGTACTGTGGCTAGAAAAATAAAAATGTCCTCAACATCTGTTCAAACTTTGAATCTTTGTAATGTATGTTAAATTCCGAAAGCTGAAATTTCTGAAGTTTCTCTTAATCAAAGTCATAATCTTATCACTTCCTGAACACTCTTGAAACTTTCTTAACTACCCGAAATCATTCTGAGTATACTTTCAGAATGTATTTCTAAAAATTCGGAGACTCTCGGACCATTTCCTGGAACTATCTTTATTATTTATTTCTATTCATCAACAGGTTATGTATAAACCCCAATGATGTTACTTAAAGCTAAACTATAATAGTACATCAATGGTCATGACATAAAACAAAACAAAAATTACATTATCGATGCGAATTAGACAAGTCTTTAAAAAAACGACTGAACAAACGACGAAGCATCTGGCGAGTCACGTTCAAATCAAACAAGGCGGAAACTCTATTAAAGAGTCTTTGTAAACCGCCAATTGCGCCATACATGCTGTAATTGGTTCGCTGTAGAAATAACCGCAGCATCGAACTATTCCTAAGGGCTCGGGGTTGCACGTTGATGTTGATTTGCTCCAGAAGATCAGGACAGTCGATGCGGCCTTGAAAAATGTCTGCGATTAACAAAGCTCTGGATGTATCTCTACGGACTAACAGGGACTCCAGGTTAATCAGATGGCAACGGCTTTCGTAGCTTGGCAAACGATAGGGATCCGTCCACGGTAGTTTACGTAGCGCAAATCTCAAAAACCGTCGTTGAACAGCCTCTACTCTAACGACACCGTTGTTGTAATGAGGAGTCCACACAACCAAGCAATACTCTAAAATAGAACGACACAAGGAGCAGTACAACGATTTGAGGCAGTAGATGTCCATGAAGTCTTTAGCAATCCGGAAGATGAACCCCAGAACGCTGGAGGCTTTGCCGACAGCGTACGAGATATGCTGCTTGAAGGTGAGTTGGGTGTCCAGAATTACTCCTAGGTCCTTGACTTGACTGACGCGCTCAATTTCGGTGCCCAACAAGACATACTTGAATAAAATAGTCTGTTTCTATCGACAATAACCTGCATGGCCGGGTTGACATCCATGCGATTCAAATTGCACCAGCCGGCAAAAGCATTCAGCTGACGTTGGAGAAAGCGACAGCCATCGAGTGAGTGCACTCGAAGATAGAGTTTCAGGTCATCTGCGTATGATAGTCGGGGTCCGTCAAAAGCCAAATTTTCGACGTTGAAGTAGATCAAAAAAATCAACGGTCCCAAGTGACTACCCTGCGGTATACCAGACGGGGCTTTGAACATGTGAGACTGACAATCTCCTATGACTACAGCCAGATGACGTTCAATGAGGTACGATTGAAACTATTGCACCAGGCATCCGTTGATCCCAAGCCTGTCCAGTTTGGCAATAGCTATGCGGTGGTTCAATTTATCGAAGGCTGCAGACAAGTCAGTGTAAATAACATCAGTTTGGGCGCGTTTCGCTAAACTGTCAGTAATGTAGGAAGTAAGGCACAGTAGGTTAGTGGCAGTGGAGTGACCAACCATGAATCCGTGCTGGTCGGCACTAATATACGGTTTTCGGTGAGCGAGCAACGGTTCCTTGTTGCCGTGGAGTGACATAGACGACGGAACGCCAACTTCGTGGCGTTGTTCGTTTACAAATTTACAGAATTGTTTAGGACTTGACTTGAGCGTTCTCTGTATTCCACGCCGATACTGGAGAAAGCAACGATTCGCGACTCGTTTGTATTCGTGATTTATCCTAACATAGTGACGACTAAGAAATAGTGTCCGGTGCTTTGAAATTTTTCTGAGGGCAGCTCTCTTGCCAGATTTCAAGCGACGAAGTTCACTTGCCAGGGTGGACGAGACGTATGACGATGGATTTTCTTCGGAACGTGTCTGTCTATAACATATGCCAGAACGTTGGAAAATGTTTGAGCGGCTGAGTCGACATTGACTGTTTCCAAAATATTATCCCAATCGAAAAGCGAGAGTAACTTGGCGATATTGCGATGATTGGCACGGACAAAATCGTAGGAAACTGTGGCAGGTGAAATTTCCAAATCATGTTCCAGCTTTGTGCGTAACGTGACCAGTAGGGGCGGATGATGAAGAGTTAGTTTCATTAGAGGAGAGGGAGCTTCGCATAAGAGTGGAGCGGTGTCTTGGGCGCTCACGAAACAGAGATCTAAGCTGCGGGTATTTTGGTTGGGGGCATGATTGATTTGAGAGAGTGTGGCTGAGCTGTAATTGTCCAGAAGGAACGAAGCATTGGAATGCATGACAGAATGATTGGCATCGGGAAATAGAAACCCACTGTCAGATAATTTCCATGAAATCCCAGGCAGATTAAAGTCGCCTATCACCATAACTTCGTCGGTTGCTTTGGCATTTTCCCAAACTGTGAAAACCGATTGACAATGGGTAGCAACTAGGTCAAGCTCACGTATGCGGTCGGGTGGAATGTACAGTCCACAAAGCAATAATGTACGATCGCCCAGTTTGATAGACGTCCAAATTTGTTCCAAACAAGTCCAAGAAGGGTTTTCAAAAGCCTTTGCTTTAAATTTCGTACTTATAGCTACTAGTACGCCCCCACCTGACGTTTACGGCTATTATCGGCATTCCTGTCACATCGAAATACCTCGTAATCTTTGCCGAATACCTGACAAGAGAGTGTGCGTGAATCCAGCCAGGTCTCCGTGAGGACGTTAATGTCGTAGCACTGGTCCGAGATAGCAATGCGGAAATCGTCGACATCGCTGTTGATACCACCGACATTCTGGTAGCAAATGACGATCTCGTGATGGCGATAGTTATCGGATAACGTTCAGAATATGCCTATAGATCTTGTACAGGAACTTATGAGAATGTTCTGTTCATTTTCCATCAGATCTCAAGTAAGCAGCAATCGCCATTACAAAGTCGTTCATATGGTAAAGTTCGAAATTTACAATAATATAAAATTTTTTTTCTCCTAATATATGCAATTTGTTTTTTTCTTTAGGAATAGGAAGCAGAAATTAAAAAAAAAACCCAAAAGTCGATGTAACAACCCTACTGCTCCAGCAATATTAAGGATTGGAAGCGATATTAACAAACAAAATTTTTTTTTTTTAATTTTAAAAAAAAAATATAAAAAAAAAAAAAAAAAAAAAAAAAAAAAAAAAAAAAAATAAAAAAAAAAAAAAAAATTTACACACATAACCCACCGAACGTACAAAATATTATAAAAAAAAAATAAAAAAAAACAAGAAAATAAAATTTTTTTGATTGGGAAAACCCCAAAAAACCGCTTTTTTTTGAAAAAAGGGAAAAATCCCACAAAAGAGTTTAAACCGGGCAAGCCCCCGAATCAAAAGTTCCGCTTTGGAAACAGGAATACGCTTCGTCAAATAAAGGGTGTATTCGATAAAAATGGCACACACATATAAACTCATCAAATTTAAACTGATTATCGGATTTTCTTGAAATTTTCAGGGAATGAAGAACTACTAATGAGTTTTGATTAACAACATTTGTTTTATTCAATTTCGTCTCCCATCCCGAATGCCCGCACCATCCTTTTCACTCCACCCATCAAATTTTGTACAACCGATTTTCCCAGTGTTTTTGTTGTTTTTACCCAAATTTTCTTCAATTCTAGCTCTGTTTTTATAGTTTTGGGATGTTTGCGAAGTTCCGTTTTCATAATTGCCCAGAATTTTTCAATTGGACGAAGTTCCGGTGAATTTGGTGGGTTCATATCCTTTGGCACAAAATTGACTCCGTTGGCTCGGTACCACTCGAATACGTTTCGAGCGTAGTGGCAGGATGCTAGATCAGGCCAAAATAGAGTTGATCCTTTGTGCTTCTTAATGAATGGCAAGAGACGCTTCTTAAGGCACTCTTCCGTGTAAATCGCACCGTTTATTGTTCCGGAAGTGATGAAGGGAGCACTTATTTCACCACATCCGCAAATCGCCTGCCAGATTAGAAACTTCTTTGCAAATTTCGATAGTTTCTTCTTTCGAACATCCTCCGGAACATCGAACTTCGACTTGGCAACGAAATATTCTTGCCCAGGAAGTTGACGGAAGTCGGTCTTGACGTATGTTTCGTCATCCATCACGATGCAACCGGATTTGGTGAGCAGCTTCGTGTAAAGTTTCCGGGCGCGGGTTTTCGCAGTGATGTTTTGTTTTTCATTCCGGTTTGGGTCTTTTTTGCACTTTGTAACCATGTAACCCAGCACGCTTCATGGTTTTCTGCACAAAACCGACTGACACCTTAGACTTTTTAGCGACATCTCGAATTGACATGTTTGGACGATTCTTGAATTGTTGTACGACTTTCCTGGCCATTTTACTGTCCATTGGACCACTTTTACGACCACTCCCTTCCATCCTTTGGACACTCAGACGCTCCTTGAAGGTTCTTATTACACGAGACACAGTTGTATTTGCAATTCCAAGCCTTTTAGCAATCCACCGGTGGGACGCCCCTGGATTTTGATTGTGAGTGCACAAAATTTTCTCACGGACAATTTCTTGTTTCGACGACATTACTGGAACTACTGAATGTATAACTATGAAATTTAGCAGATGTAAATAATACACTATGGATAAGATCTACTCAAATTTTTAGATTTTTTACTCATACGATTCAAAAGTTACAGAAGATTTTCTGTGTGCCATTTTTATCGAATACACCCTTTATGCAGTGCTTTATTTTGTTGATCAGTAAAACTCCTAGAAACTGCTCATGTTTTAAAGAAAGAACAATCTCACAAAGAGCTATAAACCGGGCAAGCGCTTGATACAGAAGTTTGCTTTCGAATACAGGAATATGTATCGTCATAGAAGGCCCATGTGCAAAGAATCAAAAGAAGGTATCTTTCGGAGGAACTGCATATTTCTTCGCGATTATAAAAAAATAATGACCCATTCTGTCTAGCTGTTTAACATAATATATATTTCCACCAAAACACAAAACCAAAGTTTTCAAAAAAAACAAACACATTTCCCAAATAAAAAGGCAAAACCGCCAAAACAAATTTTTGCATTTTTAAAACAAAAAATTTTCTTTTTTTGTGAATCGATGTAGTTAAAACTTCATTAGAATGCTTGTTACTGCACATGTATGATGTGATGTATGATATGTACTACCACCCATTGTAGCACGGAAACTAAGTCCAACAGCAATGGGCTCTCCTCTCTGTTAGACTTGATCAAGCTTTAATAACCACTGATTATCCTAATCATGCCATTGTATGAAGGGCCAAAAAGAGGTTGGGTGGATCGATATGCAACATCACTTATACGTATCCACAGGGTTATAAATAATCTCCTTCCAACAGCAAGATTGAACAATTGGTCAAAAGAGCGGGCTATCTAACATGAGGATGCCCCAATGGGCGGGGAGAAGAGCCCGCCCTCTATTCACAAACTGTTAGCAATGGGGAGTTGGCATTCCCACTCTCCCCATCCAGAGTGCTTCAATCGGGTGCCCTGATGGTCCCTCCCGTTCCCATTAAATATTTATATAATATATATAGTTTATGTAAATGAAAAATACTACAAGCATTCGTATCTATTATATATGATCTTCCTTCGGTTGATCCTGAAATGCAAGAAAATGTTGTAAAATCTTAAAGTGTAGAGTTCTGTGGTTCCGCGCTTAAGCACGTTTTCGTTCGTTTTCAGCGATAGCAGCAATTCACCAAAATCTTGATATGAGGTATCCTGAAAAAGTTTGTTAAATCTATTGAAATTTTACAAGACTAACATTTATTAATTCAATTTATTGTTGGATGGAAATAATACGATGTTGTAAAGAAATACTACATAATGTACATATAACAATTAAATGCCGCTATTTGCCTCTTCCGCTGCGATTTTAGATGATTGAAACTCTAAAATAGCGAAAATTCCAACGTGATATAACGAAATAAAGTTGATCACCTGACAGCCTAGCAAAATAGCATAGAAAATTTAAGCAAACAATAATGCGAGATAAATTTCATATGAATATGATTACTGCCCAAAAACGGAAACTCAATAAATCCAAAACGAGAATTTTTTTTTTAAATAAACGACAGGAAATTCTTCGATAACTCTTTTTTCCTACTGGGCCCATAAATGATTCTTTTTGTCTGTAAAATAGAAAATGTAGGATCATAAACAATGATAGTTTTTGAATTAATTATTTTGGACGAAGAATTTTTTTTTTTTTTTGTAGAATTTGTCGTACATAATCCTCTCTCTAAAAAATATAAAAACCATCCCATCTTTTCAAATACATAACGTGAGTTAGATGGGCCAATACTTACAACGATGCAAATGCGAAGCTGAAAATAGCATTAAAAAATATTGTGAAGCGATGTTATAATATGAAATGATAATAACAATAATATTTGTAATGTCTGCATGTCTGCTGATCCTGCTGCTATTGTAAACGGACTTGCATTATCATAGTCACGGGAGAAGAAAACAATTCAAAATTATTATACAATACTTGGGAGTGCCATGGATGATCTGAAATTATATACGGTATAAAGAATACTTCCATTTTTCGTGTTAGGGTAAGATTTCAGCATGCTTCTTTACCGAAGTCACGCTGCCTTCATCGCCTTGGAGCGGCTGCCACCTATAGTTGACGCGATACAGCGTTTCTTACTCAACCGCTGGATGCCAGGACAGACGCTGTTTGAGCCGCACCTCCTTGGTGGACCGACGCTCAGCACGCACCTCCTCAATCTAGCTGAAGTCAGAAGGACAACAGTGCCCAGGCTGCACTACCGGCTAAGTACGCAACCCTTAGCTGGCGGTCTTTGTCATCTCCTGACCCGTGGAAGCATGAGGTAGGAACTTGTGAGGACCATAGCTATGTTGCGGGGACGCACGCACGCTCCACCCAAGTTGTCTACTCACCATTTTGCAGCCCTGTTACTGCACATGTGCAGACATGCTGATAAACTCTAAGTGTAATAAGTCTAGAATATCGGGATGCTATCTAATGCGTTCGAGAATGTTTTTTTGGTACCTTATTTCCTTTTTAGATCTAATGCGTTTGAAAATACTTGTTTGGACTACTTTCCTCTGCAATGCATTTATGCAAATAGACAATTTTCGGCCAAAGATCCATTCGGCCAAACATCCATTCTGCCAAACGTCCATTCGGCCAAACATCCATATGCCAAAGATCCATATGCGAAACGTCCCACCCTCCAATTTTTCGGACTATCCAGAAAATTATCATAATATTTAGCAGGCTCATCAAATTTTTTGAGTACTCTCGAAATATTAAGAAAGTTTTTGGCATGATAATAAAGAAGTTTTGAGATACGCACTAATTTTTCTGTGAGTTTTCGAAGCATTCAGGAAATTTTTTGAATATTCAGGTGGTTCCTGGAATTCATTTTCTTCAAAATTTAGATGTTTTTGGAATGTATTAAAAAATGTATTAAAAAAATAGTATTTGTAATTTTTTGGACTATGTTCAAGTAGTTTTTTGAAATTCTGAATTTGAATTTCGAGTATTCGAAAAGTTCTCGAAAAGGAATTATTAAAAGCTTTCAGAATTCTCAAGAAAGCTTTGGAGTGTTCCAGAGCCTCTCGGAACAGTTAAATAATGTTTAGGGAGTGTTTTAAATATTAATTCACCTCCAATATTCTAGGCAGATCAAAACAATTCCAACGTTCTTTGAATATTCTGAAGATTTATTATCTTGGAATTTTTGAAAAATATTTTTTTTCGATAAAATTTATGAGATTCTTAAGAAGTCTACGAAGTACACTGAAATCTTTATTTACGAACCAAACCAACAATAGTAGCAAACAAACCAGGGGTTCATGAAATTAAAAAGTTCGTAGGGATGTAACTTTGTTGTTTGGAGTTTAGGTACTTCTTAAAAAAACATTTTTTAAAAAGAGCTTCGCCATCATCATCGAACCTAAGACAACAGTTTTCAGTTCAAATTCAAATGAATGTGAATTGAAATAAGTGTTCTTTTTTAAAAGTAGCAAGCTGTGAATATATTTTTCAGTAATACAAAGACAAAGTAAAAAAAAAACATTGATGAAGATGGCATCGGCTATAACGCACTCAAAAATACAATAGAACAAATGTTTAAAACGTTGTTTAAATAGAACGATTGCAGAATAAAACAGGAGCTGCCAACAATAGTTGCAAACAATTGAGATATTTGATACAGTTTAAAAACATTTTCATGCAGTTATGCATCATTCAATTGAATGATAGAGATAGAGGAACAGGCAGCAAAGAAATGTAAATAAATGGCACTGAGAAACAACTCATAAAAGGGTGGACTCAGGTTAGAGATTCAAGGAAGTGACCCAAGACCAAGACCAGTCTGCGTCTCGAAAACGTTGTTCCACATTGGATCGATTAATTCGTTATTCAATCAAATTGTCCCATCTTCCCCGCAAGTTTGGCAACCCTTGCGTCACGAGATCTCCCACCACAATCTCACGTAAGCAGTTAAGGTGCGAGCGTAATCACCCGAGCCAGCTCACCAAACACCGAAGATCATCCTAGGGAAATAGTGATAAATAGTCTTCACTTTCAACTGACTCGTCTCGCCGGATGCCACCGGTTCGATGGGCAAGAGGAGCGACGGAATGTCGTCCGTTATTTCCTGACAATTGCCGGGGTGGGATCCCATAAAAGACTGTGTACCTTGGTGTACCTTCCCTGTGTCTTCCGTGGCAAGCAGATAGACGGTTAGCTGACTTGTGCAGTAAAAGTAAATTAGAACCGAGTTACCGAGTTTGGTGGGGGTAGATAAGGGAATTGCTTTGGTACTACATTGATTAAATGTGACTGACTCCGGTTCGGTGCGACGACGACGAGGACGACGATGATGATGATCACAAATGCTCTCTGTCACTTCATTGTGACAAACATCAAGTTTGTTGGGTGTGGGGGTTGGAACTTTAGAGTAAGCCTCACTCGTTCGACGGTGGTAACTGGAGCTCTCGAAAGGCTTGCAGACGTGGGCAGGACGGTCACGAATTACGTAATAATGGAAATGTTAAACCCCACTCGGCAGGGACATTGCAGGTAGGACAACAAGTTTGGACCGCTGTGGATTAGGATTTCAATCAAGCCGGATTTTCGCGTGCGTATGCCATTTGTCAGAGGTGAAATGTCGTGTTGTTCGGATCGGATTCCGGTGCAGAATGGTATCTGCTGGTGCATCCCATGATTGCAGTAGACGCTCAGGTCCTGGCATTAGGCAGATTTGTGTTTCAAAATCGGTACCCGGTAGCACATGGATGTGTGTCCTCTTCCAGCTTAGATGAATAATTTTTGGCAACATTTGGATCAGCAGAGTGGTGAAAATTCCTGGATGCAGTCAATGTTACATCCAATTTTAAATTGCACCTGAAACGATGAGCATCAGTTCTCGAAGATCTTCACCAGATGGAAATCACACCGCAACAATAAAACTATTTAGGAAGTAATAACATATAATGGCACTGGGACATTAAATACGGGGATCCCACAGTCGTTCCAAAGCATGCCACAAAACCCAGCTTTGATGCCCATGGAAGACAAAGGGGTAACATTTTAATGATAACTAATTTAGCCCACACATATGTTCCATCCTTGGTGCTCGAACGCAAAGTTCGGTTTGCTCAAGGACGAAGTTTTTATGCTTTTTCTCCCCATGCTCGAAAAGTCGATTTTTCTGTCGAATTCCAAACGAGCCAATTAAACCGCATTAAAAGCAAATTACCCCGAGCAAGACAAACGCACTACGCAGCGTTCGGAGCAGTCTGCTGCTGGTAGCCATTAGTCCTTATCTCGGTGAGTCGAAGAAAGAAAGGAATACCTATGCGTTTTTCGAAGGAACAATGACGACGACGACGGTGGAATCGGAGAATCGGTTTGGAGGGAGAAGCTTCCGGAGAGCCACGCAGGGGCTGAATTATTTTATTGCGGATAACAAATTGTTTTATGGCGCGCTCAAGTTGCACTTTGACTTCGGTCCGTGGTTGGGCCGGGAGGATGCTTTCTTTGTGGCTTTGCTGGAAGGCAGTGCTGGCAAAGGGAATTATAATTGTTTCGAACAAAACTATTACCCCAGTAGTACAACTAGTTGTAGACAAATATATCATACTTTTCCATAACATATATCTATCACAGATTTTGAAAAACACAGCCTACCACGTAACTCTTTATGATACAAGAAATGTGCTAAAATTGTCTAATAATAAATGTTTGGTAGTCATTAGCCCAGCGCACAAGCATAGGGTGAAGTTCGTTTCTTCCATGCTCCGTTGCTTTAATAGTTTCTCACAGTTCATCAGTCCACAAAATTCGGTTTTTTTTTCTCGATATTATTTCAACCGCAGTTGCTATCGAGTTTTTATTATCGGAAGAAGAAAATGTGTCGTTTAAGCAGTGTAATGACGATAATTAATGAACTGCAATTGGCAAGTGACAAGCCAGTTTGCACCGCATATCTGCGTGGTCAGGCACACCTGTTGTTCATGTAGAGATAGAGGCTATCAGTTCGACTTCATCAGCTGTATCGGTTCATCGTCTTACACTCGTTGCGCTGCACTCCTCACCGGTCCGACGGCCACACGGCCACACACGTTTGTCATCTGACAGCAGCAGCAGCTCAGTATTATAGATAAGATAAGTGTTGTTCTCTATATAAGTGTAAACAAATCACTGTCAAAGATTGCCAATTTACTTTTAAAGGGTGTCCACGATGAAATTGCCACACTATGAAATTGCTCTAACTTTTTAACCGTTGGGTAGAATTTAATGAAAATTTGAGTGGATTTATTTCATAGTGCATTATTTACATCCTGCAAGTTTTAAAGTCCTGTGATCAAAACTCGTGGAAATGGAGTCGAAAGAACAGCTCGTGCGTGATAAAATCTTGCGCATTCATCACGAGAACAAGGATCTCTCGCATCGTTCCATCGCTAAAACGTTGGGAATCGCGAATTCCACGGTGTCGCGAGTGATTAAGCGGTTCGAGGAACGGTTGACCACCGATCGGAAGCCCAGAAGTGAAGGAAAAAGTATTCCGTACAACACCAAAAATCACAACCGCGTAGTTGGGGCCTTCAACCGAAATCCGAACGCCTTCGTTCGGGATGTGGCTAAGAAGCTGCACCTAAGCCGAAGTTTTGTCCAGAAGGCCAAAACTAAGGCTGGGCTTCGAACGTTCAAGGTACAAAAGGCCCCTAATCGCGACGAGAAGCAGAACAAGTCCGCCAAAACCCGTGCCAGGAAGTTGTACCTCAACCTGCTGACGAAAGTTGAATGCTGCATCATGGACGACGAAACATATGTGAAGGCCGACTTCAAACAGATCCCCGGCAACCTGTTTTTCACGGCCAAGGATAAGTTCAGCGTTCCGGAGCATGTCCGCACTCAGAAGATGTCCAAATTTGCTAAGAAATTCCTGGTTTGGCAAGCCATCTGCACGTGCGGGAAGCGGAGTGCACCTTTCGTGACCCAGGACACGATGAACGGACAGGTGTACATAAAAGAGTGCCTCCAGAAGCGGCTGCTTCCTCTCCTGAAGGCCCACAACGTCCCAACAATCTTCTGGCCGGATTTGGCCTCATGCCACTACTCCAAGGACGTGCTGAAGTGGTATGCGGACAATAAGGTCAATTTCGTGCCGAAAATGTTCAACCCTCCCAACACTCCGGAGCTCCGCCCCATCGAGAAGTACTGGGCGATTATGAAGCAGCACCTTCTTAAACGACCTAAGGTAGTGAAGACAGTCGAGGAACTGAAGAAAGTATGGGTTTAAATGCAAAACACGGTTGATTCACAGGTTGTGCAGAATCTTATGGCCGGGGTTAAGGCCAAGGTGCGGGCATTTGCGTATGGACTGTAAATAAAATACGAGTAAAATGGTAAAACGAAGTTTAATAGTTATTTCTCAATCCCTGAAAATTTGATGGCAATCGGATGAAAACTCGAATTTTGCGAATCAATTTTGTGTGTGGCAATTTCATCGTGGACACCCTTTAGTCAGCCTTTATCGTTTCCACGAGGAATTGGACTCTCTCGCAACGTACATTCCTAACTGCTTTAAGTTCTCTTTCCTGAAGAAAGTCTTGATAGGAGGTTTGTTTTTTTCTTGGTCTTTTCCCTCGATCCGGGTATCTGACGTTTGCATTAAAAAAATGGACTTTTTTTCGGATGGTGATAAGAGCTAAGACAGATAATTGCTTTTGATAAATTTACCATGGAAGGTAATTATTTAAGCTAATCATTTAATTATTTAACGGCCTTCCGGCAATTAACCGGAATATTCACCATGGCGATCCAAAACATGCGTGTAGGCATGTTTTTGAGTTCTTTCTTCGTTTTATTTATCAATTCCTCCTCAGTTTTCGCGACAAAATTGTTGGAGTAGATCTTACGCTTTAGATTGGCCCAGAAAGTCTCAATGGGACGCAGCTAGGGGACGTTGGGCCATCGATATTCAGCCGCTCCATCTCCTCCAACGATCGCTTCGAGTAGTGGGCCGACGCCAGATCCGGCCAGAACACTGCGTCTTCGCCCTTATGGTATTTCTGGATGAACGACGCAACTTCCGGCAGGCATTTTGTACTATAAATTTCCCCGTTCACAGCCAGTCTGGAGCAAAAGAAGAGCGGCTTTGACATCCCCTTCTCGCTGATTGTCAGCCACAGCAGCACCTTCTTGGGGAACTTGGTGTGTGAAATGAACTTCACGTCGGAGCTCACTTCGTGCGTTATTTATTTTATTTGCATGGCATAACGTCACAATACTATAACATAGCCTGATACACAATATCCCTCCATAATGTCCGATTCGTGGCTGCTCCTCTCCAATCCCTTGGGCACCTTGTACCCCCTACACGGGAAATAATTTGTTCTTCAAATTGAGAAAAACAGTTCCTGATTTCATGAATATGTTGTGTTTTCGTGTTATACATATACACTATGAACAATATTCATGATATGATGAACTATTTTTCCGCCGCAATGAAATCACGAATCAATCGGGTTAAAACCATGAGCTGAATTCCTGATACTGGGAACCTTATTCATGAATCTGTCAAATCTACTTTATCGACTTTAAATCTACACAAAAAAAAATCCACCGTCAGGATTTGAACCTAGTGTGGGTGTGAAGAGCTGTGATAGTACTTGGTGGATGTACTTACTACGCTATTCTCATTCTTGAATAGCCTCTTGATTAATGAAGCTGATTACACAACTTCAGATAAGAGGCAAAACAACACTTCCAAAGTTCAAGACTCGCATCTGTCATTTCAATCATGAATCCATGAATAAGAGTCATGAATTCATAAAATAAGATACGAGTTCGTAACATGATTTTTTATACATGAAAACAGAAACGGATTTGTTTCCGTATAGGTCTTGCTCCACCTGGTCTGACCATCTTGTTCGTTGCGCCCCACGTCGTCTTGTACCAACTGGATTCCCGTCGAACACCATTTTTGCAGGATAGTTGCCCGGCATTCTCGCAACATGTCCTGCCCAGCTTATCCTTCCAGCTTTTGCCACTTTCTTAATACTGGGTTTGCCGGCGAGTTGCGCGAGCTCATGGTTCATCCTTCGCTTCCATAGTCCGTCCTCCTGTACTCCACCAAAGATGGTTCTTAACACCCGTCGCTCAAAAACTCCGAGTACTCGCAGGTCCTTTTCAAGCATTGTCCACGTGTCATGCCCGTAGAGAACAACCGGTCTTATTAGCGTTTTGTACAGGATGCACTTCGTACGGGAGCTAAGTCTGTTTGGCCGTAGTTGCTTGTGGAGCCCATAGTAGGCACGACTTCCAGTGATAATCCGCCTCCGGATTTCACGGATGTTATCGTTGTCCGCAGTAACCAGTGAGCCGAGATAGACAAATTCATCGGCTACCTCGAATTCATCGCCGTCGATCGTTACACTGCTGCCCAGTCGGGTCCTGTCGTGCTCATATACTTCGTTTTGGACGTATTTATCTTCAACCCAATCTTCTCTGCTTTGCGCTTTAGTCTGGTGTACTGCTCTGCCACCACCTCAAATGTTCTGCCGACAATATCCACGTCATCGGCAAGGCAGATAAATTGACCGGATCTGTTGAAAATCGTGCCTCGCATGCTAAACGCCGCTCGTCGCATAACACCTTCAAGAGCAATGTTGCACAGGAGGCAAGAGACACTCACCCGATATCCTCACACAGCACTGGATTCCATCCATCGTAGCCTTGATAAGTCGGGTCAGCTTCCCCGGAAAGCTGTTCTCGTCCATGATCTTCCAAAGCTCATATCGGTTAATTGTATCACCTGCGGCTTTGAAGTCGATGAATAGATGATGCGTTGGGACTCTATATTCACTGCAAATTTGGAGGATCTGCCACAAAGTGAAGATTTGGTCCGTTGTAGACCGTCCTTCGATGAAGCCGGCCTGATAATTTCCCACAAATCTATTTGCTAGTGACGACAGTCGCTGGAAAATGATTTGGGATAATACTTTATAGGCGGCATTGAGGACAGTGATCGCACGATAGTTTTCACAGTCCAGCATGTCGCCTTTCTTATAGATTGGGCAGATAACCCCATCCTTCCACTCCTCCGGTAGCTGTTCGGTATCCCAAATTCTGACTATCAGTCGATGCAGGCAATCTGCCAACTTGTCCGGGCCCATCTTGATAAGTTCTGCTCCGATTCCATCCCTTCCAGCCGATTTGTTGTTCTTCAGCTGCTTAAAGGCATCCTTAACTTCACCTTTCGTCGGGGGTGGCACTTATTTGTTGCAATTCCTTTTTAATGGTGTCGGCTCGCAAGGCCCACAACCAACCCCACTATCTCGCAGAAGGACCATCGTGATGCTGCTGTTTAACAGTCTCAAGCACCACCAGGACTTTCGGCTTTTGTATTTAGAGTCCTGGACGCACTAACAAGACGGTGACTCAGCCGCTCCTAACATGGAAAACAGACACTGTTTGAGCCGCCCCTAACATGGAGAACAGACGCTCAAAAGGGTGAAGGCTTGGACTTTTACCCTTATTTTTAAAAAGCGGGGTGGCTCGCTTTCGGATATTTGTGGGTTTTTGGAAGAAACTCAACAGAGTCCAACAACTGCTCAGTCCCCCCACATCCTAAACAGTCCCCGCCGGTCGTCCGGGGCTACTTATTTGTGTATTCAGTAGCTGTCCATCATACCTGATGGAACTCCACCATCCGCGACCCGTGGACCCGCTGGGTTGCTAGCAGCTCAGCCCCGTAGAGTCTTCACCAACTCTACGGTCCCCGACTTTTTACAAACATGAATTACGTCTCGCCTAAAATACATAATTTCCAAGTGTGCATCATAAAGGAGGTGTTGGTAGACAAAACATTTTTGAATGTAGTTTTATCAACAAAACCGGGAAGAGTGCTATATGGCTGGAATAAGACCAAAATTGTTACTTGGGACCCGATTGGCTGCAGCTGAGGAACATTTGCGGGCTTCGCGTTCTTCGATATCACAGTGATGTTCATGCTGTCTATCTTTTCCAACAACCCTTCGGCGTAGTGAGCCGATGCTAGGTCTGGTCAAAACACCTCATCCTCACCCGAATGGCACTTCCAGATGTTGATGGCCACTTCCGGCAGGTAGTAATCCCTATTAACCACAATTCCCAAGGATGGCAGTGGCTTCGACATTCCATTCTCACTGATGGTCGGTCACAGGTAAACCTTCTTGGGGGAATCGATGTAAGATAAATACTTGATCTTGCTCCCCGGCGAGGGATGTGAAATATTCGGTTCCATGTCAGTCGTTGCCGTTCAGAGTTAGTTAAGTTTCATCGTCCGTCACCATTCACCCGAAAATATTCTTGACTGTAGTAATTTTACCCAACTTGATTTAAATATTATTCCTTACCAACTCGCACTACTACATTGACCATTGTCTTCTGTCGCTGCTTCTGGTAGGTGGTTTGCTGCTCCGAGACTGACTTGAACCTGCGCTTCCGCATGATGATGTCCATGAACTGGAGGTAGTTTTCGACGGTTGGTACGGTTGCACCAACCTCTCGACGGAAGGATTTCGCCACCATGCCCTCGGTTTTACGCTTCCCATTTCGCTGGATTTTCCGGTTGCACAAGACAGTCGGACGGCCGGAACCAGGATTTATTCGGTGCTCTTTCCTCCGTTCAGAAAGGCAATGATCTTGTAGAGGCCGGATCTGCTGTAGCTTGGCGGAATAAACCATCGAACAGAGGTGTTTTACTGCTTTCACCGTGGCTGTTGAAAAACAACTGTTGTCGCTGTCAAAGTTTGACTATAAACAATAGGGGTACTATGATTGGCAATGCAGGTGGATAAATGCATAAAATTGTTTATCTTTTCTAATGCATCGAAAATTACGAACGACTGACTAAAATTGTATTTAAAATTATGTGAAGCATAAATCATCTAAAAGTAACATATTAGAAAGTTTTTCATTGGTCCACTTTACATAGGAAGTGCGTTCGAGTGCAAAGATTAGCCCCACCTCACAACCACGGACAGCCGCTCGGGTGCAGATTCTCCTTAATCGCTAAACTGATATCTCCAGATTTTGATTGCAGCCCGACCATAGTGGATAGCAAAAACCAGACAACAGCTCCAAATATATGTGTACACAAACTGAGCCCAATCACACACTCACGTACTTCATAAAACCGATATTATGCAAATGAGTGGTGAAAGTGGGTTTTTGCCGTCTTCTTCTTCTTCTTCTTCTTCTGGAATGGAGACCACTATCACATCGCCAGTAGCATCGTCATCATCATCATTGCAAACTAATAGCAAAACCCCACACATCGGCTTTCTCAGAAGCAAAGGCAGATAAAGTTGGCGGCATGGCGGCAAGTTAGAGTACCCCCTTCCCCCCCCCCCCTTATGGAATATGCGAAAATTCTAATGCATGATCATGAAGTTATAAGCTAAGCACTTGAAGTTCTGTGTTGGGGAGTTTTCGGTTCGGGGACCAGAGCGACTGAAAGGCGAGAATAAATTACGGATTGGATTAAGCGGTTATGAGCGCTGGGGATTGCAGCTTTGCCCCCCCCCCCCCCCCCTCCTCACCGTCCAGTCAGGGTGAGAGATCCCCACTGGAAACTTTCCAGCCCACAAATGTAATTAGAACTTGAAAGTGCAGTAGTTATCTTTTGGGGTTTTCCAGGCCAGCATCAGCAGCAGCAGCAGGGGTTTAGGGATTTTCACCACTCACTTTCCGGGAACTGCTGTTGGTCGGTGAGGGTTTTTAAGCTTTGTATTTATTCACTCGTTCACTTACGCTTTTTTTTTTTTGGCGTGTTCTGGTTGGAGGAATTTGAAGTTGAACAGGCTTTGTTTCTAGGTGTGCGATGCGGTGGAGGAATTTTTATGGAAACTTAAATTAATGGGACTGTTCTTTGTTCATTTGTTTGTGAGTGATTTATCCTCTTGGCGTTGGGAAGGAATTTAAAGCTGTTGAATTTCATGAATGTTCCATCCGACGATTTATTCAATTAGCGACACATTTGCAATCCAAAGTTCATCGCTCACACACACTCTAGTTGAACATCTTGTACGCCTGCAGGAAGCCCGTTCGAATGACAAACTTTTCCGTACTCCAAAGTCCATTAAAGCTATTGTTCTTCCTCGAAGAATACGTGGCAACAGCGTTCTTTTTCCTCCCGTCATTCTTTGGCTGTTGGGTGTCCCAAGATTTATTGAAGTTTTATTTTTTGCCTCGCCTCAAACCAACTCCGATTCTACTTCATCATCGAAGGCAGCGTATACTTAATATTCTAATGCATTCAATTTTCCAGGCATTCACTGTGCCGTGTGCCTCGGAGTGTTACTTTGCTCCACTCACGCGATCCGGCCAAAAACTTTTCGCCCAACTGTGTATGGGTGCGAAAGTGATTTGTGTCCATGTGATGGGCCGAGAATTATAATTTATAATTGCTTTCAAGGCAGAAAGTTTCCTCCCTCACTTCCGAAGCCCCCACCGGATCCAGCCAAACAAATTGGACTGTCATTTGGGCTAATGATGGTCGCAACAACTGTCGAATTATGCTGTTACATGCAAAAAAGTTTTCCCGAAATCTTGTCCCCTCAATCAACGCTCTTTATCTACGCTGGGGTCGAGAAGTGTGAAAATGTCCCGTTTTCCCAATTACGTCTTAAGCGCACCACAAACAGACGATGATTATTAGCCTCCAACGTCTCGGTCTGTAAAAAAAAAGCAATCTTCCCAGTGACAACTATTAGTTACCTATTTAACGAGCTAACCACTTTAATTACTATTATTTCATTTCCTCGCGTGCGACTGTGCGTTCCCGAGGGATCCAGCGATTTCCAGTGATCCCCTCGAATTTTGTTGCGTCCCGAAAGCAGTGATGGGGATTTTCACTCCATTGTCAAGGGGGGAAAAACAGAGGCGGATGGGAAACGATATGGAAAGGCTTACAATTTCGGCAGCATGGTGCTGGCTGTTCCTGGCATGTTGTTGCTGGGTTTTCCGTGCTTCCTGGGCGAAGGCATTGGGTTAGGCAGGCATGAACGGTGATGTGGGCAGGTCATAAGATAAGGGGTGTTAGTCAGAGGGTTGTTTGGAGGTTGAAAATTCTGTAACAAATAAAAGATTCTAATTCCAGCATTCGACGCCGAGGAAATCTGGATTTGGCTGCAAACGAAATAGGCTTTCCTGTCAAAAGATAATCTTTTTCTAGTGGAATATGGAGAACTTCGCTATCGTATTCTTGTGATAGTTTGAAGAAGTGTTTCGGTTTTTTTTTTTATAAGTGATCAACTGAAGTGTTTGTTTAAATTTTCCTAGTTTTACAATCGCTCTACTAATATGCTCGTAAAAGTTTAGTTTTAATTGTAAGGGGCTATGCATAAGTCTACGACAAAGGGGGGGGGGGGGGGGGGGGGGGGTGTGCTCTGAGATTTTCAAAAATGAGTCTACGTGGTTTATGAACCGGCCCTAACAGAAAATAATCATTGCATGTGGAATCTTGTTCAGAAAAGATAAGGATGGAAGAAAAGGAAACTTAAATAAATCTCTGAACATTCCAAACAGGAAATACTCACCAAATATAACAAGCATACTTAAAGGTGTCGTGATTTCGCCGATCATCGACATGGGCCGAATCGATGTTGTCTAAATCCGGAGCTCATATTTTACATGCGTTCACCAGTACAATAATCACAAGACTGATTTTTACGATCAATTCATTTACAGTTCTTAAGAGTGATTAAAGAACACTTGAAGAAACCTCCATAAAACTACATTCATCTAATTCATCTTATGAGTAATTTTATAAAGTACTTGATCCCCCTCTCAAGGCATCGTTTCGCAACTTGCATAAAACCTGATAAAAGTTTTGTAATAGTTTTATGACATTCTTTAAGATGAATGTATCTTGGGACACATTTAAGATGAATGTATGTTAGAAATGCTGCCATAAAGCTCTCTTAGAACCATTTGATCTTAAATAAGAGCACATACTCTTGAGAAAGAGCATTATGTGAAAAAAAAAATCTGTCACAATGGACGCCCACAGGTGAAAGAAATTCAAAACCAGTGGATTGTTCAAGCGGAAATTCAATTAAATCCTATCCAATATGAAATTTGTCAGAAACAGATAACACTAGTCGGCAGTGTTTCACTCCCTTCAAGTATATATGTTGAATTTTATAGATTTTGCCACACTGAATTCAAATATGGGCTCAGAAACAACGTCCAGTTTTTGAGAAAAATGCGATTAAAATTCACAAAAACACGTATTTCCGTAGTAATATGATCTACCTCTTCAACAACCAGAATATTGGCTCTGCCCTTTGCAAGTTGGACTTGGATTTTATGGAATGGACCTCCCTGAATCCATTCGTGAACACAGATTTTTCGCAACACGTAAGATTTGATGAAATAAACCGGTATTTCATTCACAAAATTACGAATTTTCATGAAAATCTAGATTTTCTATTTTGAAAACATGAATTTCAGCTCCGCCCTTTGAATGCTGGGCTTGGATTTTATGAAATGGACCTCCCTGAATCCATTCGTTATCACAGATTTTTCGTAACACGTAAGATTAATGAAATAAACTTACTAAATTTTCATAAAAATCAAGATTTTCTATTTTGAAAACATGAATTTCAGCTCCGCCCTTTGAATGCTGGGCTTGGATTTTATGAAATGGACCTCCTTGAATCCATTCGTGAACACAGATTTTTCGTAGCACGTAAGATTGATGAAATAAACCGGGTTTTCATTCACAAAATTACGAATTTTCATAAAAATCAAGATTTCCTATTTTGAAAACGTGAATTTTCGCTTCGCCCTTTGAATGTTGGGTTTGGATTTTATGAAATAAACCTCCCTGAATCCATTCGTGATCACAGAATGCTACGAACAAAATGCTGTTTAAAATACATTTTGAAACTTAAAATTGATTGTAGACACAATTTATTCAACTTATCAGTTTATCAGCCTTGTCACCTAGTTGTTGAATTTGCAAGTATTTTTTATTTTTCAAATAAATCAATGTTCTAGCAATAATTCCGTGGCGCATTAAAATTTTCGAACTTTTCCGTTATGAAACACCAATAAACTGAACGTTGCATGAAAAATTTATCAAATGCAGGCAAAAAACACATGCATTTATGGTCAATTTTACAATTAATTTACATACGTATCCACTTTGGAAAAGAAACATCATATGTAAATCGATGTTTTTTTTTCTAATAGCTTCCACTCAATTATAAACAAAAAATGTCCCCATTCAGCAGAACGAATCGCAAAAGGAATCTCGAAACATATTTGTGAGGACTGGAAGTGTCTTAAAGACGAAAATAATAAAACTATTAAAACTTGTGGTAGTTGTATCAAGTTTTAAGCATGTCCTGAATGTCAACAAGAAAAAACACATCAAAACAATGAAAGAGTCTTAATTATATATATATATATATATATATATATATATATATATATATATATATATATATATATATATATATATATATATATATATATATATATATATATATATATAATATAATATATATATAAAAACGGTCTTTTTTGACAGGTAGATGGTGATGTTTTTGCACTAATAGCTGGCAGGTCCTGTTCGAGGTATCCATGATTGCAAGATCCGCTACATGCATAAAAAAAGCTCCTGGTACAACGTTTTGTTGCACGTGGATGACCGAATTGTGGCAAGCAAAAATTTCCCGGTTATAGAAACTGCTGCAGCAACACTTCGACGTCGCTTCACCTTGGCATGGAAATCGAGCAAGATGAAGATGGAGACTATTTTCTGAGTCAGTTTAGATGATGATTGTTTCGAGTGGTTTAGATAAAACGAAAGAAGTCAGTATTCCACTGGATCCTGGATAAGTGACCAGAGAAGGAAATAAGAGCGAACCGGACAACAGATAGTACCAAAAGCTTATTGAAAAGTTGCTGTAAGTAGCCGTTTAAACGACCTCCCTCTTTCAATATTGAGCAGAAACTCCTGCCGATCCACTCAAAAAGATTGGATCGAACTGAAACGGGTTCTCAGATACCTGAAAGGAACCAGCAACTGTCGGTTGCGATTAAGCAGAATTTCTGAATCGAAAGGAATCGTAGGTGCACGGATGCTGATTTGGTTGAAAGCAGAAAGGATCGAAAACCTAATAGTGGCTATATCTTCATGATTAAAGGAGGAACAGTTAGCTGGGCCTGTAAAAATCAAAGTTGTGTACCTTTTACCACGGGAGAACCTGTGTATATTGCACTGGCAGAAACTGTTCAAAAAGCACTTTGGCTGAAGCAGTTTCTATGGGAACTTAATGGAAATTCGGAAAGAATGGTACAACCAAAGCTGCTTGATGATAATTGAGGACCTAACATATGAATATAGAAGATCCGTTGTTTGAGATTAAGTTCAGAAGGGAAACATACAGTGCAAGTATTGTCCATCGGAGACCATGGCAGCAGATATTCTTACGAAGCCTTTACGCAGAATCCGGAGATGATTGAATTGACGACTGCCGTCTAGGAGGAGTGTTGGATTTCAGACGACATCGATCACAGTACACTGAGGTCATCATTAAAAGCATAGAAAAATATTGTCAAATGAACATTCTTCTTTAAGCTACCGTTAAATACAGACCTACTTCTAGTTAACTGCGTGTTATTACTATTACCAAGATACATAATGGGGCTTATTACGGTGGTCACCTTCAAATTCACTTTCACTTCACTTACACATCACCTCACTTTTTTTATGCTATTACCGGTTTCACCGTGATCAAATAAGGAGTGTATCGAAAATAAGCTATCCACAAACTTTCTTTCAAATTTTGTTGAAAACCGATATTTTATTCATACAAAAAATTGATCCTTTATTGTACGAGGTTAAACTTGAACATAATGAAGACCGGATGAAATTTAAGTTATTCCTTCACGAATTTTCGAACTTTGGATCGAATGCTCTTCATCAAGTTCCGACAAGTGTTGCATCGCATTTTTTGGACGCTTGAGCCCAAATTTTTTTTGAACTCCTGCATGTTCCCAGCTGCCTTACCAGTCTTCTTGAAGACCCTCTTCACGATTGCCCAGTAACGTTCGATGGGTCGAAGCTGAGGGCAATTTGGTGGATTGATATTTTTCTCAACGAAATCTATACCCTTTTCCGCAAGCCAATTGAGAGTGGTTTTGGCATAGTGAGCCGACGCTAAATCCGGCCAAAACAGTGGAGGTGTACTATGCTTCTTATATAAAGGCAACAATCTCTTCTGGAGACACTCAGATCGATAGATTTCCGCATTTATAGTTCCGGTAGTGTAAAAAATGGTTGACTTCAAACCACAGGAACATATTGCTTGCCATACCAGTACCTTTCGACCGAATTTCTCCACTTGAATCGACCTGTCCGCATCGCTCACATCCTCCCCAACGACGGCAGTAAAGTATTGTGGACCTGGAAGGGTTTTTGAGTCCTCCTTTACATAGGTCTCATCGTCCATCAAAACGCATGCATCCGGACGCTGCAAAAGACGCGAATACAATTTCCGGGCCCTTGTTGCTGCTCGCTTCTTCTGTTCTGCACTTTGTTTCGAGATTTTCTGCTTCTTGTAGGTCTTCAGGTGGTTTCGCCTCTTGATACGCTGGATCATTCCGACACTCGTTCCTGCTTTTTTGGCCAAATCACGTATTGACATTGATTTGTTCTTCATGATTAGAGATACCACTTTCTGCTCCAGTTTCGGGTTGGAAGAACCGGGTTTTCTGCCTCTTCCTGGTAGCTCATCCAAAGAATAGTGTTCCCCAAACTTATTAATGATGGTTTTAACACTCGCATGATGAATTCCAAACCGCTTCGCCAATTTTCGCATAGTAATACCCTTCTCACTTAGCTATGTGTCCAGAACCTTAATTTTCACTTCCTTTTCAATACGCGACATTTTGAAAACGCAGAATTTGAACCGCACAAACAAGTAAACAAAAGAAAGCTGACAGTCAAACGCAAAGCATGCAGTGTTCAGAGCATAAACAACCATCACAAATACATGCGTACAACGCAAATGTATGTGGATAGCTTATATTCGATACACTCCTTACTAATATTTCAGATGTGCGATCACGATTTGATGATACGTTATCTTGATGCCAATGATCCTGGTTTCTCCCACGACTCTTTTGTGTGGCACGGTATTAGACTTAATCATTTGTTGGCACAAAGATATGAAACAAGAGGGAGAAACTCCTAAGAATTTAAGCTATTGAATTTATTTAAATGTGGTCAAGCTTCTCGCCCGGTAGAAGCAGTACCAAAATCTTCGTTGTGCTGATTAATGCTTGAAAGGTGTCGCATGGGAATTGTATTAAGCTATTGAAGAAAGCTTATAATTTCCTAGATATTAAGTGATATTCCGCAAAGCTTTGTCTTAAATAAATCATAACAATAAGAATTTTTTTTCTTTTGCTTCACAACCATTGCAGGTGATGCTGGTTATCCTTTAAAACCCTTTATGATCACTCCTTTTCGCACGGGTGCAAATACCTGTGAGCGGCAAAGAAGATTCAACAAAATCCACTCCAGCACTCGAATCACCGTGGAAAGGTCGATAGGAGTGGCCAAGAACACATTTCGATGTTTGTTAGGAGCAAAACAGCTTCATTATAAGCCTGAGAAAGCTACGCAGATTATTAACGTTGGTTTCGCATTACACAATTTCCGCAGAATGCATAAATTGGATTTCGACGAGCCGGACTTACCAGATGCAGACGAGGATATAACGTTGCCTGTTGTTGAGGGAAATGAAGATAATGCAGTTAGAATAAGAGAAGAAATCATGAAAACCATGTTGTAAATACCAAAATTTTGCATTCATCGTAATAACAACAATCTATATGTATCAACCTATGCTAGACTTTGACTTACCAAATGAGCTATCCAAAGTCCCAAACTGATGGATCATAAAGTTATAAAGACTGGCATCATGATTATTACTCACTCTCACTATTTTTTACGAGAAATCTAATGGTGGGTCGATTTTTACCGGAAAATCGAATGGTAATGGTTTCACATAGGTTTTATTTACAGAAGTGGTTCGCTTTTACCGTATCCGCTTATTATGAAACAAGCTTAGGGTAGCAGACCCAATTATGGAGAAAATAAAACATTTTATTCATTAAAAAAAAAGTCAATGATTAACACGCAATCTATCAATCTTTATTCAACCATGAAAGTGTTGCAAAGGTATCATAATAGGTTTCATAAAACTATTATTTTCATGGCGAAACGACATTTATAACATTACCTGGTACACAATATTCATCCAACGTTCTCGGTTCATGACTCCTCCTTTCCAATCCTGTGCGCACCTTGTGCTCAAAGTTCTGCTCCACTTGGGCAATCCTTGCTCGTTGGGCACCGCAGAGTCTTTTGTTAACCGGATTCCTGTCGAACACCATTTTCGCAGGATAAGTGTCCGGCATTATTGCAACATGTTTTGCCCATCGTATTCGTCAGGATTTGACCAACTTGTGAATACTTGGTTCGCCAGTGAGTTGCGCGAGCTTATGGTTTATCCTTCGCCTCCAGAACCATGTTCCCACGATTCGGCAGCCTCTGCAGAACTGCCGCGAATACTACGTGCCTACACCCCATTTGTGCAATGATTTTAAATTGGCATATGAGACAAGCGATCTAGACAATGCACGAGTATGGTTTTCCGGACAAATTAACACGATTGATCAAAGCAACGAGGAATCGTGACTTGCTCGAGTCCTTTTGAATATCAAATGCGGTTACTGCAAGGTGAATTTCTATCGAGCCTGCTGTTCAACGTTGCGTTGGGACGTGTGATAAGGAGAGCGGTGATAGACACGAGTGGTACGATCTTCAGGAAGTGCACACACTTTCATAATGGAGTAATGGCACGGAACTTTAAGGCCATGCACATCCGACTGAAAGTTGATGCCATTAGGATTGGATTAATTATCAACATTTCGAAAGCAAAATATGTACATAAGAGGAAGAGGTTTTAAAGCAGACAATATTGACCTCCCATCCAGAGTACGGATCGATAATGATATACGCTGATAAGACCAGTGGTCCAATACGGCCACGAGTCCTGGACTATGCGCGTGAAGGACCAATGTTCCCTTGGTTTATTAAGGTGTATTAAATTTAAATAACCTTGCCCTCCTCCCTTTAATTAAAAAAAAAAATTAAAAAATGTTTTTTTTTCTAATTTATTTATTTTTATTAAAAAAAAATTTTTCAAAAATTCCCGTGCTGTCCTGTGGGTCCCTCGCTGGGCGTTTTTTTTTTAATTATTTTTTTCAAGGTTTTTTGTTTTTTTTTTTTTGTTTTTTTTTTTTTCCCATTTGTTTCTTTGTATTTATTTTTTTTTTTCTCAAATCCAGGGCGAAAAAAAAATGAAACCATTTTCCCCAGCTTTTATCAAAAAAGTACGATAAGGAGTGTATCGAATATAAGCTATCCACATACATTTGCGTTGTACGCATGTATTTGTGATGGTTTTTTATGCTCTGAACACTGCATGCTGTGCGTTTGACTGTCAGCTTTCTTTTGTTTACTTGTTTGTGCGGTTCAAATTCTGCGTTTTCAAAATGTCGCGTATTGAAAAGGTAGTGAAAATTAAGGTTCTGGACACATGGCTAAGTGAGAAGGGTATAACTATGCGAAAATTGGCGAAGTGGTTTGGAATTCATCATGCAAGTGTTAAAACCAAGATTAATAAGTTTGGGGAACACTATTCTTTGGATGAGCTACCAGGAAGAGGCAGAAAATCCGGTTCTTCCAACCCGAAACTGGAGCAGAAAGTGGTATCTCTAATCATGAAGAACAAATCAATGTCAATACGTGATTTGGCCAAAAAAGCAGGAACGAGTGTCGGAATGATCCAGCGTATCAAGAGGCGAAACCACCTGAAGACCTACAAGAAGCAGAAAATCTCGAAACAAAGTGCAGAACAGAAGAAGCGAGCAGCAACAAGTGCCCGGAAATTGTATTCGCGTCTTTTGCAGCGTCCGGATGCATGCGTTTTGATGGACGATGAGACCTATGTAAAGGAGGACTCAAAAACCCTTCCAGGTCCACAATACTTTACTGCCGTCGTTGGGGAGGATGTGAGCGATGCGGGCAGGTCGATTCAAGTGGAGAAATTCGGTCGAAAGGTACTAGTATGGCCAGCAATATGTTCCTGTGGTTTGAAGTCAACCATTTTTTACACTACCGGAACTATAAATGCGGAAATCTATCGATCTGAGTGTTTCCAGAAGAGATTGTTGCCTTTACATAAGAAGCATAGTACACCTCCACGGTTTTGGCCGGATTTAGCGTCAGCTCACTATGCCAAAACCACTCTCAATTGGCTTGCGGAAAAGGGTATGGATTTCGTTGAGAAAAATATCAATCCACCAAATTGCCCTCAGCTTCAACCCATCGAACGTTACTGGGCAATCGTGAAGAGGGTCTTCAAGAAGACTGGTAAGGTAGCTGGAAACATGCAGGAGTTCAAAAAAATTTGGGCTCAAGCGTCCAAAAAATGCGATGCAACATTTGTCCGGAACTTGATGAAGAGCATTCGATCCAAAGTTCGAAAATTCGTGAAGGAATAACTTTTCTTCCTTCCTTTTTTTTATTATGTTTTACCTTCACCAAAAAAAGAACAATTTTTTTTTTTTAAAAAAATATCGTTTTTCACAATAATTTAAAAAAAAATTTGTGAATATATTATTTTCACTCCCCTCTTAAAAAAAAAAAACAAAAAAGAAGTACGAAGTACAGAAAACATTGCAAACAATTCGTCACTACTGTCGTGATCTGCCTCCTCGTTGATGTTCTTTCTGTCTTCTTCATGTGCCGTACGTCCCATCTCGAAGTCTTTTGCTTTTGTTTTTTGTATTGAAGCAGCTGCAACTGATACTGAAGCTGATCACTTCTCTGTCGATGTTTCGCTACCATCATTTCCTTTTTGAAGGTAAATTTCTCTTTCTCCAATTCGAAACGCTTTTTCTGCAGGGTATACCTTTTTTCGTGTACAGTAAACGACTTACGGGCATACCGCGCGCAATCCGAAACATGACGTTTTATCGAAGCAATGTCCTCCGTTTGTTTTTCGAGCAGCACCTTTCGGTAATTTCGTTTAGCACTTCGTCCAAGACCGCGCGGAGTTGATTGTGCTCTTCCCGTGAAGTTCTCGGGGACAGCATCCATCGGTACGTCCTCGACGATTGTCGGCTGCTCAGGTAGTAGCTCATCGTGTATTGTGTTTATTGTTTTAGGATCCTCATCACACTCAGCAGGTTGCGTTGATTGTAATCCGAAAACAGCACCTAGTCATAAAAAGGAGTGTTATTTATGCTAGAAAACATTCCACTGCCGAATGACTGCTTCCTCCATGTCAGTGAAGGAATTCAATGTATTCGGCCCCCCGCCTGTGGTTCTCATTTCGTTTTTGTTGTGCTGCATTTTTTGTTTTATTGATCGCCGTTTGTCGGTCCAAACCTGAAAACAATAAGTGAAAAATACGGATACGGACCCAAAGTCCCCAAAGTGAAATACAGTACACAAGTCAAGTGATTAACAATCAACAACTATTGATTACCTTCTGCCATGCAGCCGCCGATCGCATTGGAGGGCCCAAACTGTTGAGTTGGTCCGTGATCGACCACCACAACTGCGTAGCAGATTCGCGATTTACGAATTTGCTGCCCCGAGCAACTTCCGGATTTGCCTCCATAAATGCCACAAGGCTAGCGAACTGGTGCTTGTTGGTTTTTTTTTTCTTACTGGAAGTATTAAATAAAAGAATTGAAATAGTCAAAAAATAAAAATGTGCATAAACTACTTACTCCATTCTCCGTGGCTTCTTTTCACCTTCTAAAAGCAAGTGAGAAAAATCCACGGCTTCTGTCACTTTTTTCAGTGGCGCGATGGTGCCGTGGCAACCATAATAACACCGAGTTCATTCGAATCGTCACTTCGAATGAACTCTCTCATATTTTCTCACTTGGGTGACATTCGTAATAAGGTTTATTGTTTTCACTGCGTTTTCACCGTGAAGTGGAAACCGTAATAAGCCCCAATGTTAGCTACAGTGTTGCCCTGGCGGTGAAGTTATAAACTACAAAACTGTCACTACAAGATGGTCAACTTTTATAGAATCAACTTTGTAGAAGACACCATGTCGCTAAAATGCAACACCCTGGAGTTGGATAACTAGGAAAATTTAAATTAACACTTCACTTGATCACTTTTTCTGGAAAAATTAAAAACTTTTTAAACTATCACAAGTAAACGCGAACAAATTCCGTTAAATTCCACTACAGGAAGCTTATCTTTTGACAGATAGGCCTATTTCGTCTGCGATTTACATAATTCTTCAGTGTCGAGTGCTCGGCTGGAAGAGAACATCGTAGTAGGTCTAGTTATTACTGGAGTTGTTCCTTTCACCGTGAAAAAAAGGCTTCTTCGACCACTTTGCTACGCCGCTGTCAGCTTTCCCAGCCTGAAAGCCGAGAGTCACAATAAATACGCTCGTAGTTATTGTGATCATGATTATGGGATTTTATTTCTTCCATTAGAGTCGAGTCATTTGTTTTTCAACGAAGCAAACCAAATCACCCTCAACTACGTTACATACATTCACACACCGCCGTCAAATAGGACAGTTCGAGATATGGCCGAGTCATATCATGAACCGTGCCTGCTTGATGGGCCATCATTAGCAAGCTGGAAGCTTATCTAAGACGGAAACAAAAACCAGCGAAACACGTCATTAGATGAAGATGCAGTGTGATTGATAAAATCGCTCAGGGAGGGATGATCCAAATGGCATCAAACTTCGATTAAATTCATTTTTTTTTCTCTCGGGCTGCAATTCGTGAAAATGTGAACCCATAAATCAACCAGCCAACCAAGTGGTGCACCTCTTCATTGAGACAAACGACGTTCGGTTCCGCGAGCATCAGCTTTCGCTGACGTCGGACTCTTGCTCTCTTGTCGTCCTCATCGTCGTATGTTGTTCCGCTGTTGCATATGAAATATGTTCCGACTAGTCCGATCTGGACATCTGCAAAAAAAAGCGCCACCCTGGACACTGAATATCACACACTCCAGCAGCATCATTCACACACTGCATTCATATCGAGCAGCCAGAAGAATGACATAAATAAAGAAGAACGGCGATTTAAAAATAACCATCATAATGCATAAATCATGAAGCCTCCCACCATCGTCGGGACGAAATTTCTGTCCTCGATAGAAAAAAAAAGGCAAACAAACTGGGAATCGGTGCATTTTCGCCGAGGGTTCACGATCCGGTTCGGTTCCGGGGCTAATTAAATTGGACAGATTTTTAAATTATACTAATTGAAACGAGAGACGGGATTGCAACTGGGTGGGGGAAGCCGGGGGGAGGAGAAGACTGGAGGGACGAACGGGGATTCCAGACAATTGGCATCTATTTTAAAAACCGATGTGTTCGATTGGCAGTGGGTGAGAGCGTACTCTGCATCGTCGGGTAATGTGACAATCGAATTGAAATCGGGGACAATATGGAAATTTAATGGGTCCCGTCACCCTTGCCACACACTCGCGCATGTTCGCATCGTGGAATGAGACCAGGTTCAATTCGGATCGATGGTGCAATTTTAATGCAGCTTTTTGAGCTGTCATTGAAGCTTGTGGAACGAAACATTTTTTTCCCGTTTATTAGTAAAGTGAATTTTGTTTCAAGCTTAAAATATGACAAATGTTAAACTTCAACTCTCGCTTCTCCATCATTCCACTTCGGAGCTCATTTCTCAAATTCTTTCGCACTTGACAGTCAGTCAAGGAAGCAACCGGCAAAACCCTACGTAACGAAACTTGCATTTTTCTTCAATAATTGAGCAATGGCAGAGCTGTCGTCCACTATCCAAAACCTTTCGTGCTCAAGCACTAACCTCCAACCACTCACCGACCCCCCCCCCCCCCCCCCCCCGCTCCAGACAATCTGAGAAAAAAGGGCAACTTTTCGCTTCGCTTTTCATGTTCTCATGTCACTTCAGCAGAGGACTTGCAAAATGGTGAGTAGACACCTGGGATGGAGCGTGCGTCCACGCAACATAGCTATGGTCCTCACAAGTTCCTACCTCATGCTTCCACGGGTCAAGAGATGACAAAGACCGCCAGCTAAGGGTTGCGTACTTAGCTGGTAGTGCAGCCTGGGCACTGTTGTCCTTCTGACTTCAGCTAGATTGAGGAGGTGCGTGCTGAGCGACTGTCCACCAAAGAGGTGCGGCTCAAACAGCGTGTGTCCTGGCATCCAGCGGCTGAGTAAGAAACGCTGTATCGCGTCAACTATACATTAGGTGGCAGCCGCACCAAGGCGATGTAGGCAGCGTGACCCGGTAAAGTAGCATGCTGAAATCTTACCCTACCACGGAAAATGGAAGTATTCTTTATACGGTATATAATTTCAGATCATCCATGGAATTCCCAAGTGTTGTATAATAATTTTGAATTGTTTTCTTCCCCCGTGGCTATGATAACGCAAGTCCTTCTACAATTGCAGCAGTATCAGTAGACATGCAGACATTACAAATATAATTGTTATTATCATTTTATATTATAACATCCCTTCACAATATTATTCAATGCTATTTTCAGCTTCGCTTTTGCATCGTTGTAAGTTTTGGCCCACCTAACTCACGTTGTGTATTTGAAAAGATAGGATGGTTTTTACATTTTTTTTAGAGAGAGGATTATATACGACAAATTCTACAAAAAAAAAAAAATATTCGTCGTCCAAATTAGTTAATTCAAAAACTAACATTGTTTATGAGCCTACCTTTTCTATTTTACAGACATAAAGAATCATTTATGGGACCAGTAGGAAAAAAAGAGTTATCGAAGAATTCCCTGTCATTCATTTTTAATTTTTGTTTGTTTTGTATTTATTGAGTTTCCGTTTTTGGGCAGTAATCATACTCATATGAAATTTATTTGCCTAAATTTCCTTTGTTATTTTGCTAGGATGCCAGGTGATCAACTTTATTTCATTATATCACGTTGGAATTTTCGCTATTTTAGAGTTTCAATCATCTAAAATCGCAGCGGAAGAGGCAAATAGCGGCATTTAATTATTATATGTACATTATGTAGTATTTCTTTACAACATCGTATTATTTCCATCATATCATGACCTTCACATTTTCATGCAACAAACCTGATTTAGGCGGTATCTGGCTTAAACACGAAACATACATTCAATTTATGACATCTAGCATTCCTTATATGTCCAGTATATAACGCCGAAAATTACAGCTGTGGTAGGCTTTTGAAAATCTGTGGTAGGCTTTTGCACTTTTTGCTGAATGTATTTTTCATTTCCGGTTTGCAAATGACTTTTTACCAATTCTGAGCTGATCTGATTCATGCAGCGCTGTGTGCCATTTGGCTAGTGTTTGATTTTACATTTCAACCTTTGTCATTATTTGATCATAACTCACAATATCATTATATTTGGTAATATTGTTTTATTGATTTTACTTCAAAGATGATTAAAACATTACTTATTGTTTTTTTGCCCATTTATCTTTAACTCCCTTCCTCTTAAATCTTTCCACTCCTAACTCGGTACCAATAACTATTAGGTCAGCAAAAATAAAAGCGGATTGCTATTATAAAATCAGCATCAAGTAGCAAATAGTGACCATGGCAACAGTAAATTAAAATGTATAAATGTTAGTTTTGTAAAATTTCAATAGGTTCAATAAACTTTTTCAGGATACTTCAAATCAAAATTTTGGTGAAATCTGCTATCGCTGAAAACGAACGAAAACGTGCTTAAGCGCGAACCACAGAACTCTACACTTTAACATTTTACAACATTTCTTGCATTTCAGGATCAACCGAATGAAGATCATATATTATAGATACGAATGCTTGTAGTATTTTTCATTCACATAAATATATACACCATTATATAAATATTTCATGGGAATGGGAGGGACCATCAGGGCACCCGATTGAAGCACTCTGGATGGGGAGAGTGGGAATGCCAACTCCCCATTGCTAACAGTTTGTGAATAGAGGGCGGGCTCTTCTCCCCGCCCATTGGGGCATCCTCATGTTAGATAGCTTGCTCTTTTGACCAATTGTGCAATCTTGTTGTTGGAAGGAGATTCTTTATATCCCTGTGGATACGTATAAGTGATGTTGCATATCGATCCACCCAACCCCTTTTTGGCCCTTCATACAACGGCATGATTAGGATAATCAGTGGTTATTAAAGCTTGATCAAGTCTAACAGAGAGGAGAGCCCATTGCTGTCGGACTTAGTTTCCGTGCTACAATGGGTGGTAGTACATATCATACATCATACACATTTAGACATATAAATCGTATGTTTGACCCAATTCGAGATAGAGAGCGTTTTCTACGAACTAACCTCAAAAAAAACACATTTTTCACCGAAACATTTCTTTTCTCAAAAACTTTCTTGAATATACTTTACCTGAATTATTTCTGTGAGATGAGTTATGGAAGTTATATTACTATAATTAAACCGATTATGATTTCAATTATTATTAAACATTTATATTTTCAATGCCGTTTTTAATTTCAACCGCTTCTTTTGCTAGCAGCTGCTTATCATCTCTAGACAATGGTTTCGCATGCTGTTTAGGCCAACGACGAATACTTGTAATCAATGGATCTGATGATAATAGATGTCAGCTCAGAAGATCGCGATTCGTAGGTTTCTTGAAGGCTTGCGGGTATTAAACTCTCGATGTCTGTTGAAAAAATAAAGTTTAATATTTTTTTTCGTTGGTATCAGTATAAAATTTATATATCCTCCAATCCTCTTGCCTCTTGAATTTCTGAAGATAGCTGATCAATTTGAACAAGGAAATGATTAATCACGGTCGATCCATGTTTGAATACTTTATAAACGATATTCGGTATACCAAGGGTATAAACTGACCAGCAAACGCTCATTTTCTGGCAATAATAATAAAAAAAAGAATTTAAATGGACGCGTATAATTTCCAACCAATTGTTAGTCAAAGCATCTGTTATCAAAGAAATTGTTTGCAATGTTTCATACAACAGACCAGATTCAATCGTCATCAGGCCTAAATATATATCAAATATTCCATGAGGTAAAGCCAAATGTAGCATTCTTCATAGCAAATGTAGATATCGCAGAAAATTACACGTTTCTTTCAAACTGTTCAGGCTAACAAAAAAAAACAACTTGCCTGCTATGTTGCCATCACTGAATGTACCAGCTCTTGAAGTTGAATTTTTATCTTACTTTTAGGGAGATTGATCACAAAAGTCATGCCGTCAAAATACGACACCTGTCATATCCATCAACTTTGCCAAAGACGCCATCGCTCTAGCTCCACTGTTTAAGGAGCTATCAGTTTAGAGCGATAAAATCGACTTTTTGACCACTGTTCAGTGTACGGGAACGAATATATTTTGAACATGTATGTATTTTTGTCACTTTGCTATAAAATACATTATACAGGGTCTTCGGTTCCTTAATGCAATTATGTTCATATGCTGTATCATAAATCACACTAAATCACTCCGGACTCACGAAATGTTCCCGCACAAACATCTTATAGGAATTTTGCTGACATCAGATGAGGGAAACTTATCATGTAGTTTGTTCTAAATCATAATTATGCTTAACACAACCATAAACTATGGCCATTTTCACCAAACATTCAGGTTATTTCAACTTAAGATCACAGTTTGAATCAGCAAAACAGAACTGTGTCTAGCAATTTAATTTTTGGTTAAAACAAACATTTTTAAGGTTGAAAATAAGCAGACTTGTAGTTCCAATCAACTAACATTAAATTTAAAACAATGTTATTATCTGAAAAAACGCGCATTATGACCAGTGCGAATTATCGATGTCTACCAGGAAAACCTGGACTAAAAACTAGTGTTTACCATAATTCTGTGTAAATGACTAGTTATTTTCATCAAATGTTGGAGTGTTGCACAAAAAGTAATTAAAATTCTTGTGGAATTCATCAAAATAGTTCAAAGCTTCTACTAAGGGGTCCATTAAGTGAGCGCTCAACTTCCGAGCTGAATACACGCGTTTTTTCTTTACTGCTCTGTGGAAGTCGAACATAAACTACTTTTTTTTTCTCTTTCTCTCTTCTTGCTCATCGTTGGGCCGTTCAGTGTTGCTTCGCGTCCAAACGACTCCGCGATGGGCCGTCGAGAAAACACCTTTCGCATAGATTTTGCGAACGTGCCGAAGAAACCGGACAATGCTAAAGTTCATAGTTTTTGTGCGACCGTGCTGGGTCTGAAGCAAGGTGAAGTGCTCCGGATTCAGAACAGCAGAACCCTCGGAGTTTCATTCGTGAAAGTCATCGATCTGGCGTTGGCGCAACGCACTTGTGAGGAACACGATGGCAAGCACGACATCACTGTCGACGGGAAGAAGTATCCGTTGAGAATCACCCTGGAGGATGGAGCAGTGGAGGTGAGGCTCTTCGATCTGTCCGAAGACGTGTCGGACCAAAAAATCACCGATTTCTTAGGAAGGTACGGTGACGTCATCGCAATACGCGAGCAACGAAACGGAGCCGATGTCAATTTCCCTGGCATCTCGACTGGTGTCCGCTTAGCCAAGATGAGCGTGGAACGAAACATCGAGTCGTGGGTCACCATCGATGGCGAGATGACACAAGTAGCGTATTACGGGCAGCGTCAAACTTGCCGACACTGCCGCGAATACATCCACATCGGGGCTACGTGCGTGCAGAATAAAAAACTGCTCGTACAAAAGTCGTACGCCGATGCTGCAAAGCAGACGCCGTCGCAAAAAACGACTCAAGTTCCGACTCCGATCCAGGCCGCACACGGTGCGAACGAAACAAAAACAACCTCGAACCAAGCTGCTCAGCCTCGGTTTGAAACACACTCGGCGAAAACGACCATGCCGCCGCCGAAACCAATTCCCCACCGGCAACAGAAGCTGCTGCCAGTACCACTCGTGACCGAACAAAATTTCCCCCCGTTAGCCTCCATCTCGGCTTCGACTCACCCATCGGGCAGCGGGTCGTTGGCCCCCTCTACAGGTCAACAGACCCCTGCTAGAAGCGGAGTGGAACGCAAAACTGCTAGTGGCAAGTCCGATGGTAACGAAACCGATTCGTCAGTCGGCTCAAACACCAGCTCCAGAAGGCAGCTCCGTAATCGCCCACCAGGCAAGAAGCCTCGCGTAGAGGACGACGATGGTATGCAAGATGGGAGTAAACAACCGTCGTAATGGCTGAGTTCTCCAGCTATAACCTCGCTACGATCAACATCAACAACATCACGAACGCAACGAAAATCGACGCACTCCGAACCTTTATTCGAACGATGGAGCTAGATATCGTTTTTCTCCAGGAGGTAGAGAACGAGCTGCTCTCTCTGCCTGGATTCAACGTTTTCTGCAACGTTGATCATGCAAGGCGGGGAACGGCAATCGCGCTAAAAGACCACATCCAATTCTCGCATGTAGAGAAGAGCCTGGATGGTCGCCTCATCGCTGTGAGGATACAAAACACGACGCTGTGCAATGTGTATGCGCCATCGGGGTCAGCTTTCCGTACGGAAAGGGAAAGATTTTTCAACGGCACGATCGCATACTACCTTCGGTATAATACGCAACATGTCATCCTCGCTGGCGATTTTAACTGTGTGCTTCGTCCGAGCGACTCCACGAGTGCAAAATACAAGCCCAGCTCTCCAGGCGACCGTACGGCAGCTGCAGCTGCATGATGTGTGGCTGAAACTGCACCCCCACTACTCCCGCACCCACGTACGTCACACACAACGCGGCATCCAGGCTCGATCGCATGTACATCAGCACGGGGCTATGCGACCACCTGCGATGCGCAGCCACGCACGTATGCTCATTCACCGACCACAAAGCTCTGACAGTACGTATTTGCCTCCCACACCTTGGCCGTGAACAAGGACGCGGATTCTGGTCTCTCCGCCCTCACCTCCTAACGACAGAAAATCTAGAGGAATTACAAGTCCGGTGGCAGTTTTGGACCCGCCAGCGAAGAAATTTCCCAACCTGGATGGCATGGTGGATCTCATGCGCGAAACCGAAAATTAAAACCTTTTTCCGTTGGAAGTCAAGCGAAGCCCTCAGGATTTTCCACGCGGAGCAACAACAGCTCTACGAACAACTACGTCACGCGTATGATGGCTATTTCCAGAATCGCTCAATGCTGGTAACCATCAACCGCATAAAAGCGCAAATGCTAACGCTGCAGCGACAGTTTGCGCAAAACTTCATCCGCCTCAATGAAACGTTCGTTGCGGGGGAGAGTATATCTACTTTTCAGCTTGGCGACCGACGGCGGAAAAAAAACATTGATAACAGGACTGCAAACTGAGCAAGGAGAACAGATTCAAGGCTCCCGAGAGATCGAACAGCACATGTTTCGATACTTTAGGGACCTATACGCGGCGGAAGAGACAAGGCAAAACGGGGAAGAAACGTTCGAAACCGAGAGAGTCGTGCCGGAGAACGACGAAGCAAATGCAGCTCTAATGGCAGAGATCAGTGTAGACGAATTGAAAAATTCCATCCGAACTTCGCAAAAACGAAAGTCTCCGGGCATCGATGGCTTGCCGGTGGAATTTTACTACCGTACATTCGACATCATCTATCGGGAGCTTTACTTCGTCATGAATGAAGCCGCGACGGATGAGCTCCCCACAGCATTCACCGATGGTACCATAGTGTTGATTAAAAAGAGAGGTGGCGATGGAACTGCGAGAGCATACCGTCCCATCAGCTTGCTCAACGTCGACTACAAGATTCTCTCCCGTGTGATGAAAGCCCGGCTGGAACGTGTACTTCAATCACATCGAGTTTTGAGTGACGCACAAAAATGCGCCAACACCGACCGATCGATTTTTCAAGCTACACTCTCGCTCAAGGATCGTGTGGCACAGCTTATTGCGAGAAAGCAGAAGGGGAAGTTCATCTCGTTTGATCTCGACCACGCGTTCGATCGGGTCTCTCATGAGTTCCTGCATCGGACCTTGCTCTCTCTTGGTATCAACCAGGATTTCGTCAGCTGGCTTTCTCGGGTGGCTGCTACCTCTTCGTCCCGGCTGCTTGTGAATGGGCACCTCTCACAGCCGTTCCGTATCGAACGATCCGTTCGGCAGGGAGATCCAATGTCGATGCTGCTTTTCGTGCTCTATCTCCATCCCCTCTTATCACGTGTGGAGCGTGTGTGTGGTGGTGATCTTTGCGTTGCATATGCTGACGACATCACGGTGATTGCAACCTCATCACAAACGGCCGAACGAGTTTTCCAGCTGTTTGACTGCTTCGAGATGGTAGCCGGGGCCAAACTCAATCGGCACAAAACAGTAGCGATCGACGTTGGATCCACCGATGGAGCTCCACTGTCGATACCAGGGCTTCATACTGCTGAAGAGGTGAAGGTGCTGGGCGTTATTTTTGCCAACTCAGTGCGGCTGATGGCAAAGATAATCTGGGACACACTAGTGGGTAAAATTCGGCAGATGATATTCCTGCACAACATGCGCTCCCTTTCCCTGCAGCAGAAAATTATCCTGCTGAACACGTTCATCACGGCGAAGGTGTGGTATCTGTCGTCAATATTACCACCGCAATGCATCCACACAGCAAAGCTAACATCGACGATGAGGACCTTCCTGTTTCGTGGAATAGCTGCATGCGTCCCTATGCAGCAATTAGCGCGTAGCAAGGAGCATGGAGGACTGAAGCTGCAACTGCCAGCAATCAAGTGCAAAGCGCTTCTTATCAACCGGCACCTTCAAGAGATCAATTCCCTTCCCCATTATCAATCCCTTCTCACCCAAAATATTCCTCCCCCCGCCGATCTTCCTTGCCTCAAACTCCTCTCCCAGCAAATTCCCTTACTTCCTATCAACATCCAACAAAACCCCTCCAGTGATCTCATACACCAGTTCTATCTGGAACAAACAGAGCTACCCAGAGTGGAAAGAAACCATCCAGGCATCGAGTGGAAGAAGATCTGGATGAACATATCGTCACGAAGGCTACCGTCCAACCTGCGCATGGACCTGTATTTATTAATCAATGAGAAGACGGATCATCGTAGGTTGCTCAATAAAATCGGTCGTGCAAGCGATCCTTATTGCCAGTGTTGTCAGATGCCCATTGTCGAATCTCTACAACACAAATTCAGCGAGTGCCCTCGAGTAGCTGCAGCATGGGCACACATCCAACGAAAGATGACGATGATTCTTGGCGGGTGGCAGCAGCTAACCTTCGACGATCTTCTGCGACCCATTTTGGGAAACATAGCACCAGCGAGGAAAGCTGAAATTCTTAAAATGTTTATCAAATACATCAGCTTTGTTAATTTCAATGTTAATAATAGAATCGATGTTGGCGAACTGGACTTCATTTTGAGGCTAGTTGATTGATTGTCTAGTATAATATTTTATTTAAACTCAATCTAAATAAACAATATTTTATACAGGAAAAAAAAAAAAAAAAAAAAAAAAAAGTGTTATTATGCCTTAGGTTTTTCGCCTGTTAAACTGTCAGCACTGGAAACTCACCGTTAAATTATGACATTCTGGCATCTTGTTTGTTATTACGCCTACGCTCTTCAGTTAAATTAATGAACTGGCGAGGAACTACGGCCCAGTATTTTCAATTTTTAAGGACGCCAAATTCTATGCTTCATGTATCAAAACAGTTAATTTTACTAATAAGACGAGTCTAGTTACTACTAGGAAAATCAGAGGTAAGTGATTCTATCGAATGAACATTTTTCTTATTGTACTAATTGAATTGCGGATTATTAATCATGTTTTTACAGTCATGGATATAGACAACAAAGCTGCATCATCGAATGAGGAGACCTGAGGGCTGGATCAATTATGGTATAAGTGATCTTGGAACGGAAGAGAAAATGAGAAACTCGCAAATATTCTTGCCTAGCTAAGGCTGATATACGGCGTTTATAATTGTCCGACTGTCTACACAGAGGAGGAAAACATGGCTCTCCGTCACGGATTCTGAGTTGATCCAAACACAGGTAATAAATTTCTTAATTTAAATAATAAATACATTTGTTTTCTTCAACGCGAAGCAAAATCATTTGATGAAATCTCGATGAAACCTTATCCTTAGCAAGTAGAACAGGTAAAAACTATCGACGGCGTAACAACAATCAATGAAAATCAACAACATTATGTCCACGGCATATTTCCAGTTCGACATTTTAACGGGCAAAAATATGCGGCGAAATGACTTCTGCTTTGAAATTAGGGCGTAATGGTTATTTTCAAATTCTGATAAAGAAAGTTAAATTTTTCACATAAAATCTGTATTTATATACTTTAAGCTCAAGTCGAAATAAGTATATGATAAAATATGCCTGAAATATTAAACTATAAGCCGGGATTTAAGGCTAACTGAAAAAAAGCGGCAGAACAGCAAAATAACTAGAGCAATGTGTGATCCGGAAGAACGCCATAATTTATTTTTCTTGTTTGCGGAAGTGCATTATTTGAGATCGTTGTATGCGGTGCTCGAAGTAAAGCGTGAAGATGTTTGCCTTGTCATTTTGTCTCGTTTTATTTTTGATTTTATATGAGAATTTACAAGTGTATAGTGAATTTATCATCTTAACCCTCTCTGTTGGTGGAATCCTGCAAGAAACAGAAGTTGGATGACTCCATTTCGTCTTGTTTTGAGTCATACCAGAAAAAGCATCGCTGGTAGAGCAGCGGTTGTGGTAGTGTGGACTAAACGTTTCCCGTGCATTCTTCAGCTGGTGGTGATGGGTATTGGTCGTTGCTGGTTGCCATTCGGACTTTTTGGATGGGATACGGGATCAAATGGAAGTAAGCTAAATACTCCTATTATTTTTGATACCAGAATAGTTTGAGCTCCCGTAGGGAATGTTGTGCAGTGGAGAAAATACATTTTTTGAGGGCTTCAAATGCTGAGTTGACCTCCTCCAGCTCTTGCAAGTTCCACAAGTTCCACGCCTTCACGAGTCATGTGATCACAGGGGACTGAAGCATGGAGACCCTGGTTGGTGTGGCCTGGGCAGTGTTGTCAATTTGACAGCAGTGAGGTGGGGAGGTGCGACTGAAGATCGTGTGCCTTTTAGTCATGTTGTGAATTTTCCATTCTCATTTAGTTGGTGGTTTCAGGGCGCCTTGAGGTCATCTTTGCATTTCGAAGCCATTCAGTCTGGGAGCATGTAGATCAATCAAAGGCTCAATTGATTTTTGAGCATTTCAGGATGAACATGTGGATTGCACTTCTGAATTTTGACTGCTGTTTTCATAGAAGACTGGCATGCGACCATAGGCAGTGTGGGGTTATATTTAAATAAATTTGTTTGGTGATGTCATAGTTGGATGAGCCATTTGTTTTGGGAATCATCAGGCCGGGATCTTCGATCACTTATACTGCTGTCCGTGACTGGAGGAGTGTAGGGAAGGCTTTTTTTTAACAGATGTCTTTGTTGCTCTTCAGAAGGGAACATCATGTGTCTTTCGATTGAGGATTTGTCTATGATAAGTGATCCACCCTTTTTTTCGAACTTTCCAGAACCTGACCCCGTTGAAGCATGCCTAATTTTTCTTTCGGGAAACAAACCAGTGGATGAGGGTTTCATTTTGTACATACATGTTTTAAATTTTAGAAAAGAATGTATATTATTTAGTATTTCATTAAACCATCCATTAACCATCCATCATCATTGTATATTGTTTATAATAATATTGAATTTTCGGGATTTGGGTCTCAGCTCTATATACATGTAGATGTGTTTTCATTTTACATATTTAAATATTCTTATAATTATTATAGATAGATGTTATTACTTGGATTCATACAAGTTACATTAATTTATGTTTAGGTTGAGGGAGCCGGCATAAATCGTAGTAATCTTCGGGTGCTCGGGGAGGTTTTTTTCTCTCATTTTTTGTATTGTGTGGCCTTTCAGTATATATTCATTGACTACTGGTTGAGCTATATAGCGGTGTAGAGCTGCTTTTTATTATAAGTTGTATATCATTGTTGTTTTCATTTGGAAAACAATAATAATAATAATTGTTGTTGTTGTTGTTTATTAATGACACTTTACATCCATCGGATGCATTCATGTCAGTTTCAATTGTTCAAAGTGTAGCAGAGTGTACAATATGAGGTGAGTGGTGTTATTTATAATAAATATGATAAAATTTCACTTAGCTTTTTTCCTTTGGTTGGGGCTTCTCCTTACGGTTCGCCCTCGTTGGCACTTTCTCTTGTTCTTTTTTCTGGTTTCTTCAATTTTCAAATAATCTTTAAACACTTACAGTAGCTTCCACCTTATGGCTTTCATCATGTTCTTTAATTTTATAACTATCTTCATTTGCGACCGGTTTCATTCCTTCGTTTCCTTCTATTTTTCTTCAATATGTTGTTTGTATTCCGTATTCTTCTTCTCCATCATGTTTTTCTTCGTTTCCTCCCTTTCCGTCATCTTCCTTTCCATCTTACGCTTCTTCGTTTTCTTCCATTTCATTATCTTCCTCTTCATCATCTTTTTCTCAGCTATCTTCCTCTGCGCCATCTTCTTTTCCTCTTGGCCATCTTCTTCTCCGTCATCTTCATTTTTGTCATGTTTTTTTTCGTTTTCTTCCTTTTTATCATCTTCCGTTCCGTTATGCTTTCCTTTGTTTTCTTCCTTTCCATTATCTTCCTCCCGATCATTTTCTTCTCTTTCAGCTTCCTCTTCGTCATCTTTCTCTCCCTAATTTTCTTCTTCGTCATGTGTGTTCTATTTCTTTTCATTATCTTCATCAGCATTGTCTTCTTCTTTGTAATCTTCCTCTTTACCATCTTCTTTTCCGTCATGCTTTTCTACGTCTTTTTCCTCCAGTCATCTTCCTTTTGAACATTTTTCCTCCATTATGCTATTTCACAACTTCTTCCTCGCTATGTCTTCCTTTTTCGTTCCTTTTGATGTTTATTTTCACATACTTCTATTTTTCCTTCCTATCGTTGGGATTCTTGAAAATCGCTTCTGTCTTTGTTTTTCATAGTTTCTGATAAATGTTGCTATCATGCAGATACTTCAGCAATCGCTTTTCGCAATCAACGTCGTTGCACAACGCCATATAGAGGCTCGAGGTATCGATCCCATATTTTGTCCTGGCCGCTTCGAATTTTCTGCAGTGCAGGATTATGTGCGGAACATCCAGGACTGTCGCACAACACTCGCATATCGGTGGAGAAGATTTCTTCAACAGGAAATCATGTGTCAACCGTGTATGACCGATGAGCAGTCGAGTGAGTACCCGCTGATCAGCGGAATTATTCTGATCGATCCACTTTTTTGTTTCACGTTTAATCTCTAATAGTTTAATTCCTGTTAGCTGCCTCCAACGTTCTTCCCACTGTTGACGAATGGCTTGAGTCATTGCCTTAATGGCATCCTCTTTAGGGACAACGAAGTTGATTGGTAAGCTATTTCTGGCTTCGTTGGCGAGTCGATCTGCTTCTTCGTTACCGTGGATACCGGTGTGGCCGGGGATCCAACAAAGGTTAATCGAACGATTCCGTAATAGGTTTTCAATTTCCTGTATCCAAGGATGTTGTGATTTACCACATTCTATGGCCAAAAGACAACTAGCAGAGTCCGAAAGGATGATTAGCTTATTTGTTGTTCCCACCGCGTTGATAGCCGATTTTACCGCAAAGGCCTCCGCCGAAAAGACACTGCATTGTGGCGGAAGACTTAATGCCCTCTGCAAGCTGCTATTAAAAACTCCTACACCAACTGTATTTTCACGCGTAGATCCATCCGCGAAAATAGCCGTAGCGCGATTTGAGAATACCAGGGCAAGTGATCGATACCACATCTTCAAGTGATCGTCACAAGCTGTCCATTTGGTTCAGGCACTTTTGAACGTTGATGTGGCAGCCTATTCACACGCCCATACCCCTTTCGGCACCGAAGGGCAGGGATAACAGTTCCAAAAATATAGACCACCAAAAATAGATCAACAGTTTTCCATTTTCACCGCCATTGTTCTAAATTTTGTATGAAGACGTCCATGTGTGTGCTTGTTTTGGAACTCCGCCTGCTTCGTTTGTATTTGGTTTGCGTTGATTCCGCTCGTTCGACATTTCGAAATAATTCTCAAAAATTTCCAAGATTCACGAGTCAAACGGTGCCGACTCATGTTGGCGCTGGGTGAATATTAATATGAATGATTGGTTCCAGACAGTGAGGGTTATTCCGAGAATCAAAGTGACGTTTTGTCTCCATTTGATTTGCCGAGTCACGTCACTGCAGATGACTTTTCTCACTTCACCAAGAGACAAACCTCACTTCGACTCTCGGAATAACCATCAGTATTGAATTCCGCGGCTGCTTCGTGCTGTTTTATGGTAGCCGATGTGGAGGATTTCCGTCTCGCTGAATCAGTCAAAAATGGGAATTAATTTCCACCGTAATTTCCTTTTTATGAGAAAGCTCTCATACGCGTAACTATGAATGTTTGACTGGATGAGAGTACGGCACTAGCTGACATAAAGGGTCGGTATTGAGCTGGGTAATCTGCGACACCAGTTCAACTCTATTTTAACAACGATTTCGGGCATGAATAAAACTGAAACTACATTGGTTACAGGTTTCCTAAGACAGGACTTTCTACAAGTCCAAAAGCAAGAGGTTCGCGTTTCTTAGTCAGTTGTGCATCGCGTCATCAAGCACTACACTTGTCCGTGAAGAAAGTATTTAAAGGAAACGAACTTCCGTGGTTTCTCGCAGATGATCATCAAAAACCCATCAGAATATATTCCATCAGTTCCGCGAAACGATACAGCAGGTGGAATAAAAGTCTGGAAACGCCGGAAGACGACGTTGAAATCAAAATGTTCCGAACAACTAGACTGGATGTTGAGACGTTCATTATAACATACATAACTTATTCATCTTCCTGATTGGCACAGGAGGAAGTGCAGATGATGAAATTGAAAAAAAAAACAGAAAATGTTTGTTGTTGACGATTTAGACATAGAGCTTCGTAACTTAAAAAATATCATTCATTTTGGAGGCTCAATCATATTAGTTTTAGGTTGATTTGGTTATATTATTTAGGTGAGGGGCATGAGGAATGTACACCCAATATGTCCAATATATTCTCATACACTTGATCCTGGAATTGGTGTCGTGCAACTACTCAACATGCTTCACGTATGTGTTGGTGTAGTTTTGCACTATGTTTAAACAAACGCTTTTAGGTTATGTCCGATTGTTTTCATTCGGTGTTTATCTTATACCAGCGATGAAGGAGTTTCGTGCTGTGGTGATAAAAAAGATTTTGAAAGGTGAGCGCCCGGGCGCTATTTTCAGAAATTTGAAAAACCTCGGAGTAAAGCGGGATTTTGTGTACCGAACCATCCGAAGGTACCGTGACACCTGCTAGTTGGATGACCGGAAGAGATCCGGTCGTACTCGTACGGTGCGGACTGCACGAGTTGTTAAGGTGGTCAGGGAAGGGATTAGACGAAAATCACAGCGCTCTGTACGTAAAATGGCCGCAGATCTGAATGTTTCGAGATCGTCAATGCACAATATACTGCAAAATGACCTCGGATTCCAAGCTTTCAAGAAACGTAAGGTTCACGGAGTTTCGGAACCTTCCAAGCAGAAACGACTCGAAAGAGCAAGTCTGCTTTTGTCGCGGCACGGTGGGGAAGAATTTATCTTTTCCGACGAAAAGTTATTCGTCTTGCAACAATCCCACAATGTCCAGAACGACAGATTGTGGGCTCTCTCTTCGAGAACTGAAATTTCCACGAAGTGATAGGAATATTCCACGGTTCCAAAGTGCTGCGTCAGTGATGGTTTGGGAAGGAATTGGCAAGCGAGGCAAATTCCACTGGTTTTCATCGAAAAAGGCGTTAAAGTGAATGCCGTACATTATAAAACGGAAGTTTTGGAGAAAATTGTCAAGCCATATGTACAAAAGGTGTTTGGAGATGATCACTTTGTGTTTCAGCAGAACGGAGCGCCATCGCATACTGCAAATCTCGTTCAGGGCTGGTGCCGAGAAAATTTGACCGACTTTTTGGACAAGAATGAATGGACTCCCAGTTCAACAGATCTGAATCCCTTGGATTATTTCGTATGGTGATACATGCTGGCAAAGGTAAATGACCACAGGGTGTCTAGTATGAACCAATTCAAAACCGTAATCAAACGAATTTGGGACGAAATGCCGATGGAAGTCGTGCGTGCCGCCTGTCACGGTTTCGAAAAACGTCTGGAGCTGGTCAAGAAGGTTAAAGGCGGTGTTATTCCAAAACATACGCTGTAGTTGATCAGTATTATATTGCGATATAATGGGTAAAGCTATCATTAAAATCTGTATTATCGATTAGAAATAAATAGAGTTTTATTTTGTATGATAATATATTGGACACAGTGTAGATAGGGAGATAAGGTATCTTTGATTATCTGATGTAGCTTTATATTTAATGTCAGAATTACTGCACTGTACAGCAACTTTGTGAATAACGTTCAAACCAGCAGTAAAATGAATTGTCAGTTGAATCTCCCAGTTTTGAACTGGAACAAAACTAAAAGATTTAAATTTTAAGAGGGTTACGCACAGGTCCAGGGTATGAAATATCCTGGACCTGTGCGCTGGATTTCAGTACAAGTAATAGTACTGGAACAATTTTAGGTGAAATTTTACCTCTGCATGTTTTCTGTTCGCCCAGGTCGAGAGAACCTGTATTAGAGGTGTCTCCAAGTACCATTCTGCTGGCACAAATCGCTCTTACGATCCGTATTCCTCTCTAGCAGCAATCACACTCGTTGTCCTCCGCAAAGGTGATTCCGATAGGTATCATTTCAGCGATAACGAACACTGCCTCCGATGAGATATTTTTTTAGGCACTAGCGACTCGCATGGTCATGAGCCGGTATGAACTGTTCTGCAACGCTCGATTCAGTTAAGTGTCAAGCTCAGAAATCCAGGCTGGGTCTCCGTACCTCAATATCGACAAGAATACACCAACCAGAAGAAGCCTTTTACTACTCTTGGTCCACCGTTGTCTGACATCATCCTGCCCACCGCGTTGATGACCACGGGCATAGATCACATAGCTATTCATTTTCAGCCCGTCATCACCCTTTTCGGAGCAATGACACTTTGCATTTACTGACCAACAGTACCTCCGTTTTGTGGTGTGCAGCGCACCCCAACACCTCTTCCACCAGCCTGTTATTGGCAATACGATGTCATCCGCAAAATCAACGATCACTAAGCCAACATCAGCACACTGTTGCACAATCCGATCCAGAGGATGGAACCTTTCAAAACTTCCGTCTTGATCTTCAACGTTGTCTACCCCATAACTGTACGCCTTTTGAAATCGCATAAGCCGTGTTCCGTTCGTGAAATTGCCAAAAAGTGACATTAGCGTTGGAATTGTGAAGAATATCAAAAAGCCTAACAATATCAGAACCTACAAGAAACAGAAAGCACCCAAAAGGACGGATTCACAGAAAGCTTCTCCGAAAATACGGTCACGGAACTTGTATGACGTTCTCCTCCAAAAGTCTAACTGGTGCATTTTGATGGACGACGAGACGTACGTCAAATTCGATACCAGTACTCTTCCGTAGCGTCAATTTTTGAACGCTGAGCAGAGGACAGATGTGTCTGATGATGTGCGAATCATCCGAACCCAAATTATTTGGGAAACCAGTTTTGGTGAGGCAAGTCATTTGCTCCTGTGGCTAGAAGAGTTCGTTATATGTTAAACGGGCACAATCAACGGTAGAAGTTACAGAAAAGAATGCATCAAAAAACGGTTTCTGCCCATCTAACGAAAGCATACGGATCCTCCATTGTTTTGGCGACTACGCTTCTGCTACGTTGGAGACGCTCAAAAAGGAAAAAGTCAATTTGGCCGAAAAATGCCAAAATCCCCGAAACTGCCCTGAACTGCGTCCTATCGAAGGATACTGGGCAATAATTAAGCGGCACTTTAAGTAAGATGGAAGAGAAGCAAGCTATGTCGACTGCTTCAAGAAAATTTGATTTGCAGCGAAAAAATACGGAGAAAGTTGTGCAGAATCTAATGGGAGGTATCAAGAGAAAAGCCCGAGCGTTCTTCAGAAATGGGAAGTTAATATTCAAACTAACGTGAAGTCGGTCATATGAATGTTGATTTTCATTTATATGAAGCAAACTTGTGAATTTGTTCGAAAGTAAATATTTTCCTTTGAGAAACAGGTGTCCACTTTCTTTAATGCACAGTCCCTAAAAAGTTGGCAAAAATGGATGTTTAGTTTTAAAACGTCAGGGCCGTTGCAAATATTCGCAATTGAATTAAGTGATACAATTGATCACTTTCTAACTCTTGAATCACTCATCATTAACATGTTTTATAACCCTCGTTAAGGTTAAAATGATCATCACCGCGGCACCCCGGTGGAGGCAGTTTGTTCCAATTTATTTATTTTAATACAACAGCATCGATTCGTGTGTCTCAATTTGGATCGACCGCCAACCAATCGACCCTTCCGGGGCTGTTGAGACTACCAGGGAGCAGACGGTGGCTACGGTGGTGGGAGGTTAGTTATGGTTCGCATTTCATGATCCACTTTGAAAGGAGTGCCTCAATAGCTCAGCACACGAACCGCGTGCATTCTTTGTATCGTCTCCCCTTGCAGGGTCTCGCCCCACTCCCGTTGTCTGTTGGTTAGTTGCAATTTCAGTCCCTCTACCTTTCAACATAACAGACAACCCGATGGCATCACTATAAAAGTTGTTCCCTCTCGTTCCCACTCGTTCGCCGGTTGGACAGGTGGGAGGCATATCGGTTCTTCAAATAATAGCCAAAGCCATCAACCAGCACGGCACAGACACATGCACACAAAGCGCACAAAAATGGGCTGAAAATAATCGATAAAACCCCGATAGCAAACAATAGCCACAAAGAGCACTTGCATTACGGCTCGTGGATTGCAGCGATATGATACGAATGAAAAAGAAAAAAAAAGTCGAGAAGAATGCATATCAGCTATGCAGACGAGCTGAAAACACACAATTGCAATATTGACGATGACGATGATATGCATCGACCATCAAGGTAAATGGTAACATAATGAAATAATAGGGGCAGTCCCACCTCCCCATTCCCGGTCCCGGTCATTGCGGGAAAAAATCACTGGAACGAATAAAAGAGATAGCGATTATTCATTTATGAATGTGAGGAGGCATCGGACGACCATCGATTGCGGTTGGTGATAAGGGCATTTGGCTGTTGGTCATTAGGACACGGACCAGTTGTTGTCGTTTTGGAATTTGTAATCGAATAATAATGGAATTACGCAATATCTTCCACCCAAAACGAGCCTCACTCAATCTAAATCCTCGTTCCGAAAACTATAAACTCATTAACTACAATCAACTGATCCAGACTCGTTTCGGGTTCATCTTCAAACCCACTTAGATTCGCTCCCCTTCCCCAGCGTGTCCCAGTTGTCATCCTTGCCGACGTCCTTCAAGCGGCGTGGAACGCCAATTAACTTTGACTACAATACCACATTAGGGCTCTGCTACTCGTGTGCCTGTAGGAATCCACTGTCTTGTTTATTATTAATTACAAACACACGTTTTATTGGTCCCCCCCCCCCCCCCTCTCCCTCGCACTCCAATGGTTTTCAAAAACCGAAAACTGCAAAACCGTCCGAGACACTCCGGAGAGAGTACGAAACACAGAAAACATCTTTTACCTATAACTATATCCTATCCTAGGCGGTGGGGTGGAAACGGGAGAGGGGGGGGGGGGCTCTTCGGGCTAACCTCAGAAACAGCACAACACTCACACGGTTGGCAAGGTGATGCGGGAGGGGTGGTGTGCGGTGGTGTTTTCTACGGTTTTATTACTGCATATTTATATTTTACACGAATCTGTGTTTTGTCCTGAAAGGAAGAAAGGAGAAAAGCACCGACCATGTGTGTGAATTCCGTTTACACCAACCGGCACAGCACAGATTTTATTAATTATTTCGAATTTAAATATAAATTTTCTTTAATGGCTTGTTTGTGAGACACAGTCACACAGTTATGCTGCTCGGATGGTTCCTCGAATCCGGGATGGTTAGGGCAAGGTCTTCTCCGTGAGTGGAACAGCATGTTGTGTGCTGGGGGAATTAATTACCAACTTTGGCTGCTGCTGCTGCTGTTGTTGTTGTTGTTGATGATGATGCTTTTGCCAGGACCCTCCAAGCAACGAACGAACGGTGGCAAAATCAGTTTATTTCAATCAATAGTGCCAGAAGGTGGCCAGCTATTTAGTCATAGTAGTAGTGCCTCAATGCCCGACCCCAAGAACAATGGAGTTGGAGAGTGTATTGACTAACTGCCGAAGGGTCATTTTCAGTAGATTTGAATTAATGCGAGAAGAAGGGATTGGATTTTTTTTTAATTTCTAAGAGGAAGGCTTGTAAATTGAAGTTTGATTCGTTTGGGATAGGAAGTCAATCGGTGATAATGGAGTGGAGACTGGACGTTTGGTTATGTCATTACTAGTATGATATTCTAATCGCTTCGGAATCTTAGTTATTAATTGATAGCTTTTTTTGATAAATCATTGAATTTTGAGGCAACAACAATTACTCTATTAGTCGCAGAAAGTGGAAACAAGTTAGTGGACCACTAACGAAAACCTGAATTTTAACTAGCTTGTCAAATGTTACCTTGAGTGAGCGCAATATTTGACTCAGGCAACGCAACACCGGCATGAATAGATGAAGCAGGATAATTTTTTTTCCGTCAGCCTATTTCCTCACATGGTGACAATCACCGACGCCAGGAAGACGACTCCACCACCTAGACCCTACCTATCGACTCATGAATATGAGCCGGGACCTACGGCTTTACTTCCCTTCCGAAGGAAGGCGTGACCAGATTTTTTCGCCTCAGAAAAACCACCGACGTCGACTGGGATTGAACCCAGACCCACTGGGGTGTTCCAAGTAGCAGTCACGCTTACCACTACACCACCGACGCCGGCAAAATGAGCAGGATAACTGTGACTAAAAGTAAATCACATAGCAGTAAGCCAAGCATGGGAAAAATCGGTTGACTTTGCACTCATTTCTCACTCGGACGTATCACGTACTACGTGTGAGTTATTCCGATTCTGTTCATTACTATTCTGCTTTCATTCTATTGTGTGTGTTCAATCTAACACCCATCGGCCGGCAATGGTATTATGGAAGAAATCTGTTTACAACAATCATTCAAGTGACCATTGGAAGCAGCTTTAATCCGGGAGCTAGAAAGTGATAGCTCTACTGCAGATCCAGCAACCCATTTCAGAATGTCTGGAGAGTCACGCCCATTCCGAGGTTACTTTCACATACAATAAGCCCCGCATGTAAACATTACCGATATCATTTGGATAAGGGCACTGCAACACACTTCCAGATTTGGAAATTTTAAATTTCCAAACCAGGCACGTATGTAGTATTATTTGAAAATAAGATTATTGTTATATAGTTATAATTAGATAGATCTCACCCATGGCCGCATCCTTCATCACACTATTTTGTTCATTCATGAAAATAAAAAATTTCGACGTTGATTCGTAATCAATTTCATGCACTCGTGATTAAATAAGCGCAAAAAATAACGTTTCTAAACCGCCCGCTAGATATGCAACCTGCATAACAAAACTCTGTACACCCCGTGGTGAATGCACCTAAAATTATGTGCAAGCTTTTCACTCGCCCATGCGCGTTATTTTCGTTTGCCGCTTCTGACCAGCAAATGGCCGTTCTCCACATTGCACTAGTCTTCTCTTTTTTCACTCCAATCTCTGCTAATAATGCAAATCCCCGCTATGAGGCGACTCTATATCGAGCTTCAAAACTGCTAATAATCATCGATTCACTCGCGACAAAGTGGAAAAACACTCTAAACTAATAATTTATGTCCGAGTGTCACAATATTACCACTAATAACCAAAACTAAGCTGATGTAACTCTTCTTCCAGGTGCGGGGGCGAAGCACAAAAACAAAACAAAAAACGGGGAAATACTACCGTTGGACAAGGACCTCCTAGCAGCAGCTAAAGACAGATTCTCAGGGGCTCCTGCGCATCAGGGTATTAGGTTTCTACGTGGTGAAACGATGAACCCATACCCAGCTGAACAGCATTTACGTCAAGAACGCCCAACTTCATCCTCAAAGGGCCGGTGTTTAGGACATCATTTTCAAACCAATCTTCATCGTGTTCTTGCCAACGCACGGGTTTTCAACAGAACTGACGCACTCTGAAGAGGTAGATTGTTTAGAATTAAGTAATTCTAATAGTACTGACAAGTTCTTAAACCTTTTTTCACACTCTAATGCAACTGAAGTGCTGATATATTGTCAGAACTTTAATCGTATGAAAAGCTCATCCAAGATGAAAACAATTTATAAAAATTTAACGAGTTCCTCTTTCTCTATCATATTAGGTACAGAAACTAGTTGGAATGAGAGCATTAAAAGTGAAGAAATGTTTGGGAATGATTTCTGTGTATTCAGAGACGACCGGAACCATCAAATGGCACAAAAGAGGTCTGGAGGTGGTGTCCTCATTGCAATTTCATCTAAATTTAATTCTGAACTAGTTCCCTCTACCAAATTTAAAGAGTTTGAACATGTGTGGGTTAAAGCGCAAATTGCTGGTGAAATGCATGTATTTGTATCTGTTTATTTCCCACCTGATCATGCTAACATGAACACATACGAGGCATTTTTTCAAAATGCTGATGAAATTCTCTCGAACCTTGCCCCTGAGATCAAAGTTCATGTTTATGGCGATTTCAATCAACGCAATGCGGACTTCATTTCTGACGTTGAAAATGAAGGTATTCTGCTTCCAGTCGTTGGAGACAATGTGACATTACAGTTAATTTTTGACAAAATTGCCAGCCTTGGATTAAACCAAATTAATCATGTAAAAAATCAGCAAAATTGTTATTTAGATTTTTTGCTGACAAACATTCATGAGGATTTTTGTGTTAATGAATGTCTGACACCCTTATGGAAAAACGAACAATTTCATACTGCAATTGAATATTCTTTATTTGTTCATTGCAATCCACGGCCCAACAACTATGAATATGAGGAAATCTTTGATTACAACAAAGCTAATTACGAGAACATAAAAATTAAGCTAAATTCAATCAACTGGCAATCAATCATACGAAATGAAGTACATATCGAAAGCGCTGTTGACGTCTTCTACAGGTTTTTATTTGAAATAATTAATGAGAACGTACCTCGTAAAAGAAAAAGACGCAGAACTAACTCCAAATATCCAATATGGTTCAATAGGAATATCATTAACTTGAAAAATCGGAAGCAAAAGGCTCACAAAATTTACAAAAAATACAACTCTAGTGTCAATCTGCAAAATTATCTGAATATCTGTGATCAGCTTAATTCAGCAATCAATTCCGAATTGGAAGAGTATAATTTCAGAACAGAGAGCGAAATAAAATCATGTCCTAAACACTTTTTCAAGTATGTCAGAACAAAATTAAAATCAAACAACTTCCCTTCAAAAATGCACCTTGATGACAAAAACGCTGGAAACCCTGGTGAGATTTGTGACTTGTTTGCAAAGTTTTTCCAAGAAATTTACACGACATTTGCAGATGATGATCGCGATCTAGATTATTTTTCATTCTTTCCTGCATCTTCAAATGACATTAGAGTAAGTCAGGTACATGTTCAAGACATTCTTGATGGTTTGAAGAATCTTGATGCTGCGAAAGGTGCGGGACCTGATGGAATCCCTCCAGCATTTATGAAAAATCTTGCATTTGAACTAACTACTCCTTTATTTTGGCTCTTTAATTTGTCACTTGATTCAGGTCAGTTTCCTAAAATTTGGAAAAACTCATACTTAATACCTATTTATAAGTCAGGGAAAAAATCCGATATTCGCAATTACCGTGGAATTGCTATTATGTCTAGCATCCCAAAGCTTTTTGAAGCTATCATCAATAGAAAACTGTTTAGCGAAGTACAAAATGTTATAACAAATTCGCAACATGGATTTTTCAAAGGACGCTCAACTGCCACAAACTTGTTAGAATTCGTGAACTATTCATTAAACGCAATGGACAACGGCAACCATGTCGAAGCGCTATACACTGATTTTAGCAAGGCCTTCGACCGTATTGACATTCCTCTGTTACTCTACAAGTTAAGAAAAATAGGATTTGAGGATCAATTTCTTAAATGGATACATTCGTATTTGATAAATCGACAACAGGTAGTCAGTTTTAATGGGAAAAAGTCACATCCTATTCATGTATTATCTGGAGTTCCCCAAGGCTCGCATCTAGGACCTCTACTTTTTATTTTGTTTGTCAATGATATTTCTTACATTCTTAAGCAGGTCAGAATTCTCATCTATGCAGACGACATGAAACTATTTATGGAAATTAAGAATGACCAAGATCATTTAACTTATAAAAACGAAATATTATTATTTGACATATGGTGCAAAAAAAGCTTACTAGAAATAAATGTTAAAAAATGTAACTTAATTACTCTCAGCAGAAAACGAAATACACCACAAATTACTGTTTCTTTAGGAACTGAAATTGTAGAAAAATGTGAGAGAATCAGAGATTTAGGTGTTATTGTAGATTCTAAGCTTAATTTTATCGACCATTACAACACAATTATCCATAAAGCAACAAATATGCTAGGTTTCATTAAACGTTTTGGTCAAAACTTTCATGACCCATATACGATAAAAACATTGTACGTTGCAAATGTCAGGTCTATTCTAGAGTATTGTAGTGTCATATGGTCTCCTTTTATGAAAACACATGAAGAACGATTGGAATCAGTACAAAAACAGTTTCTCTTGTATGCTCTACGTAAATTAGGGTGGACATTTCCACTTCCGTCTTACGAAGCACGATGTATGCTTATTGACATTCAAACTCTTAAAGAACGAAGAGAATTTGCCATGATCTCTTTTGTTAACGATATTGTATCACATCGCATTTCCTCCCCTAACTTATTATGTAGTCTAAATTTCTACACCCCCTCGCGGCATTTGAGGAATCGGAACTTGTTTGCGTTAAATACCAATCGGACAAACTATGCGAAATTTGGACCAATTAACCGAATGATGTCTCTCTATAATCTGCATTGTGAATCAATTGACTTAACAATGTCACGTAGTAACCTAAGACATTATTTTATTTCTAGGCGATCTTTAAGAAGATAGAACTAAGTGTAAATATGTAGTCTACGATCGGTTGACGAAATAAATAAATAGGGTAACGGGATGTAATGTTAGGCCTGCTCCTCAACTCGGCCTATGTATCAATTATGTCATTAATCCAGTGATAATCGGCAAATTTATGTTGCATCATAATATCGATATATTTTGAAGCAGTTGAGACATTATTTATCAATTTAAAGTTGTACATTGAGTGATATTGTCAATTTTATTGACTTTTTAGCTATCATGGAATCACTGGTTAAGCTGAACAAATAAACTTCAGATCTTCAAATTAGCAAAATTTGGCTAAATGGAACCGATATGAAAAGTGATGCAGTGATAGATACACAGAAATAAGTTACACGTTATACATAATGATTTGCTGAGAAAACTAACAATGATTTCTCAAGAAAACTGTAGACCCAATTTTAGGGACACATTTTCAACTACGCTCCCAACTATGGCCTACTGAATTTATGACATAGTAAACAGTTAATATTCATAAAGTTTTCAATGGAAATGTATGAAAACATGATTGTACATATTCCTAAGGACTAACTAAAACCAAAATCTGAAAAATAAATTTCATAAAGTAATTTCATGGAGTTGTAATGCTTTGAAATGAAATGTCCAATCGAACGCGGGTGAAAATTATTTAGGTGTAATAAAGTAGCTTTATCTTAATTTAATTTGTGAAATTTGGTGCTGAGTATAGTAAAAATAACGTAAAAAGAATGCCTAGTAAGATAATAAAAATAAACTTTACGACGATTCTTTTGAACAAAAATTCTGAATGATGAGACGGAATGCAACCACGAATAGACCCAATAGGCGCCTACAGACCGACATTGCATCCATATTCGTCGAAAGTTCAGCTTAATAGAGTTAGTCGGTTAACTTCCATGGTTCAGAACTGTAAGCGTTCTAATTAGGCATGTCTTAGCAAAGTATACCAAGTTGAATTTCGTTTCAGCTCAATTAAATTATGAGTTATTGATTTATTTTTCGCGAAAACGACGCAGCAAAACCAAAACACGTCAGTTTCGAAGCACGGCTTGCTGCGATCTTCTATCCGGCTTTCATTCTATTCGTAGAAAAAAATAATTGAGCAAAACTGGCAGCTGATCGTATACTGAATGAATCGGACTGTAGCAGTGTGGACGATTTCTCAGTGCCTATTTTTTACCCGCTGATTCAGTAACGATTGCATTCAGTTTGATTCAGCTGAGCGAGATTCATTGAATCACACTCATTTCTTCAAATCATACCTTATACATGATTTAACATTTCAAATAATGATCTAACATGATGTTAAGGTTGAAGAAGTCGTAATGAATTTGGGCAATGATGATGATTGGCTGCTTCTTTTTCTTCTTCTTCCTGACAAAAATGCCTTTTGGCCATTTTCGATAATAACTCATGACTTACCTTTTTCCGTGCACGTTCAAGTGCAAATGTGTTTTTCTCACTTTTTAAACAACATATTATCAAACAAAACAGTATGAATTCACTTTAATCTGGTAGTTCTTAAGCACCCTGTTCGCTAACACAATACACCAATACAAACTCGCCATTTGCTTTTCAAACTAACACACTCACAAGGACCCATCACTTGATGTTTTCATAAATCATGTAGGGAAGATGTACCTATATTAATCTCATCACTTTGCAATTCATCCTACTTGAAATAAAACGATATACACGTGACAGGATTAGTTAATAATGTTTGTTGTAGTTATTTAACGTAAGCAAACATTATTAGAAAACGAAACCGATCCTTCAACTGCCCAATTGTTTGATTCATCGTAGGATGAATATAGTAAAGACTGTATTCGATGAAATTTGGACACACTCAATTGTTCGTAACTTTTTAGCGTGTGGGTGAAAAATATTGAAATTTTAACTGAATGTATTTCATTGTGTTGTGTCAATTGTGTAATGAGTTTCGTGAAAATCGGTCGAGTGATTTCAGTGATGGCTTCGAATGAAGAAATAGTGCGTCAACAAATTTTGGGCACTCACTTCGAAAACCCAAACGCTTCTCATCGATGGATCGGAAAACAGCTCGGAATCGCACATTCAACCGTATCTCATGTGATCAAAACCGTTCAAGGACCGTAAGACAACCAAGCGGAAAAATGGTAGTGGCAAAAAACGTGGCACATCAAATCCGGAGAAGGCCAGGATGGTATTGAACCAATTTAAGCGTTATCCCAACATTTCGATCAGGGATGTTGCGAAAAAGGCGAAAGTTTCAGTTTTTTTGTGCAGAAAACATTGAAACGTTCTGGATTACATGTGTACAAGGTCCAGAAGGCACCGAACTGGAGCGATAAACAGAAATCGTGCAAGAAAACTGTACAGGGAGTGGCTCACAAAACCGTTCTGCATTGTGATGGACGATGAGACCTACATTAAAGCCGACGCCAAACAAATGTCAGGACAGGAACACTACGTCGCAACCTCTAAGTTGGCCGTTCCGGAGAGTGTACGGAAGAAGAAACTGTCGAAATTCGCCAAAAAATTCTTTGTCTGGCAAGCGATCTGCGGATGTGGCAAAATGAGTCAGCCCTTCATCACCTCTGGGACCGTCAACGGACAAATCTACAAGGACGAATGCCTCCAAAAACGACTTCTGCCCTTCTTGAGATCTCACGATGGCCCGACATTGTTTTGGCCGGATTTGGCATCTTGCCACTATGCCCGGCCCGTCTTAGACTGGTACAAAGATAATAATGTAGTTTTTGTACCAAAAGACGTCAACCCTCCAAACACTCCGGAACTTCGCCCAATTGAAAAATTTTGGGCAATCACGAAGGCAAAGCTCGTTAAAACTCCAAAACTGATAGAAAATGAACTTGAACTAAAGAAAGTGTGGTTAAAAGTAAGTAAGCAAGTCGGTCCTATCATTGCCCAAAATTTGATGAAAGGGGTCAAAGCAAAGGTGCGGGCATTTGGGTTGGGAGAAGAGGTTCAATAAACCAATGAAGTCAAAACTTAACCATTTAGTAGTACTTTATTTCCAGAAAGTTTGAAAAGAATCGGGCTCAAGGAAAATTTTTGGTGACCTATTTTGTGTGTCCAAATTTCATCGAATACAGTCTTTAACAATGAGATTAATATGGGGGCAGTTTCCCTAGGTTGTTTTCTGCATTTTCGCTGCTTTTAAAAGGATTCGCAGCTCTCGTACTGGGGTTTTCTTCCAAATAAAATTCACTTTTTGTTCCTTCAAGCACTGTTGTATGATAAAACTGCTTCAGAAATTCCCAAACGAGAAACAAGCCAGGCTACTACTGTATTGTCAATGTAGAACAACAACGACACTCGTAAAATCACTTTCGCCCCAAGTAAAACTTCACGATCCATTTGATCGCATTGCAACATCAAGATTCTCAATAATAAAAGCCACACTTTAGACAACACACACACTTCGTTATAAGTGAGTCAGATAATCATCGATCATCGACAGTTGCCAGATTTACCTCTTGATATTTTTATCTGATGGGTTTTGGCATGTTCAAAACCTGAGGTACATATGTACAAAACATGTTGTGCCAGATTTTTTTTTGATGTCTTATGATATATTTATTGAGCTGGACGCATAATATTCGCTAATTTGCTATGTAACATAATGTACCATGAGCAACACTTTTGATAGAAATAGTATTCTTCCCTGGGCTGGCAACAATGCTAGTCCGGTGATATTTTCATCCAATCAAGTTTCCTCCTAATTTGTAAACAATCTTTGCACAGACCGAGCGTAACTTTGTCAATGATTGAAAATAATTGTGGTGAGTAGTAATGCCCAGCCTTGGTGAAAACACCAAACCGTTCTGCACGAGGGCCAAATTTGACTGCAAACACACCACCATGTGGCTTTAATTTACCACTTCAGTTTCGTGCTTATAGATGAACCCGCAACGCAATGGACTCGACACGAGTGTACACGCTCGCGCTTTGCTTTAGACACCGTGTCTTGATTTTTGGGAAAACACCCGAGCCGAGTGGTTACGATCACAAGAAAGCTCTCAACACACACCCAGTATGACACTGGTTACCACGGATAGAGCATTGCTCGTCGGATGATTCTAAAAATTTGATAATTTGACTTACAGGTTTGTTTTCTTGGCTGTTGGGTGACGGCCAAGTTGATTGAGTTTAACAAGCACGGCATGGGCAGAAATAAAATAAATGAACCACTCGTGTATTCCGCAATCGGACACAATCGGAAACACTCGGCTGTGGTGTTTGCCGAAACATCATACACGATGTCGGAAGCCAAAACACGAGCACTGGCATTGGTGTTGTACCCACCGCGTTGCGTGTAAGTTTGGAAGCACGAAGTTAAAGTGGTGAATTTAATATACGCGCTAGCGTGGTAAAAAATAGCTCGTCGTGCAGTCTAGTGTTTGGACAAGGCTGCTCGGAATATGGAAATGCAAATCGCTTTTTGTTTCCCAGGCTGCGATAGGATAATCTACGACGAGCTTGTAGCACTGCAGGAACTTCGCGGGACACGACAGAAGGTATGAAAAACCAGGCATCGAGCGGACGCTATTTTAACTGTTTATCCTATGTTTAATACTTTCCTAGGTAGAACATTTGTAATCGAAGACTTCCTCGTATTCAAAGACGTTGGGTCTTAGTGTGTATGTGCAAAAATTCAATTGCTTTATCAAAATGGAGTCGGACACAGAAATCTTCAGGTTCAAATAGCAGTTTTGTAGGTTTTTTCAAAAGATTAATATGATTGAGTGTTTTGATGACGATGATCCGCTGGAAAAAAAAAACGGAAGCGAAAACTTGTGTTTCACTTGATATGTGTGATATCAACCAAACATGCTCAAATAAATGAAATTTAGATGTTGAAATAATTTCTGAATTAAAATTGGCTGAAAAAGCAATGAGGACTTCACAGCCTGATCGATATGTCTGGAAATTTATGTAATCTCTGAATACATTCACTGTACTTTCAAAAATTTCTTCAACTCGCATGCTTTCATTCCAGCCTGTTTCAGTTGCAAGAATAACCAAAAAGGAAGCTCAATATTATTTTGTGAAGTTCCTACTGTTAGGATGAGATTTTCATGATTGAAATTTTGACAGTAAATAAAAATGTCAGTCACCTTTTGTGGAGAAATAGTTCGAAGTGTGACGGTTGGCGTTATTTTTTTCTATATTTACCACTTTATCATCGAAAGGACCCGACCAGAAGGTTATAACAGAAAAATTACAAAATTATAACATGCCTCGGGGCTAACAAGAAAAAAAAAATGAAAAATTTATCATTCACGTAAAATTCCCCCTCATTAAATAACAAGCCAAAACAAGCGTAAACTTCCAAAGTGCTTGCAATCTTGCATACAACAACCTGATTTCGCCGATTTATGGCATAAATTTCTATGAAATATCCAATGATTTTTTGTCAAATCCGAACATTAGATAACTCAAAAAATTAAATGATTCTTTCAAACTGTGAAAATTTGACTTTAATATTGAGTTCAATTTGTAACTGTTAACGGAATTTTTCTCCCTTGAACAAGGCGATTGTTATGCCCGGCAAGAAATCCCAAGGAAGGTTTCTCATATGAATTAAGTTCTAAAATAATTAGCGTCAGCGAATGCTCAACCAAAGTACTTCCGCTCCCAAGAAACAATTTAAGTTTTATTCCAGCCGTATAGCACTCCTCCCGGCTTTGTTGATAAAACTACATTCAAAACTGTTTTGTCTACCAACACCTCCTCTATGCTTCTTTAAAACCGAAATTTGTACAAAATGGCCCACTCAATAAACGGTTGTGAAAACAAATTAATAAAACCTTTATAAGAACATAAAGATTTTGAAAATGTTCTAGTCATAGATTTTATGACCACTTGAGAACCTTCATAAAACCTAATGGCTGCCATAAAAACCAGAATGCGGCCAAATGGCCACAGCTGTCGAACTTCACTGTTAAATCGAGGTGGTTTTTTTTTGTTCTGCTTTGTTCGATTCTCTGCTGTTCTGATTAATTTAGCAGTAAAAAAAAGGTCTAGTGTTGCCAAAAATTTTGTTTGATAGCAAAATAACCAAAACAAATTGTGTTTTCTACAGCGTTTTATGCTCCAAATTACATGCGCATTTGTTTTTATGGTGAATATTGGCACGATAGGAGCCGAAAATTAATAAGCCTCGGAAATTATTCGAATTTACACCAACAAAAATGAAATTAAAACAAATACATTCGATCAATTAATCATGAATTTCCTGAAAAGTGCTTGCAATTGAATGAGATTATCAAAAAGAATGCCGAAATTAGTCTCCAATCTACAGTTTATTTGCATACTATTGAAAATTTGATGCATTTAATTTTCCACATTTCAATTTGTTCTTATATTTCAATATGGCGATTGGAACAATATCACAGTTTTGCCATAAAGCCAATTTAACATCGCAATAACTATTATAAAACTATTTGGTCTTATGGTGACTTCCTTCAATGCCAATTTGCTGTTTAATCCATTTACTGGGGGCAAAATGGTTTTTCAAATGCTTTTTCAACTGACCATAATAAGATAATATCAATGAGTCCTAAAACGGCATTTCAATACAGCATTTTACGAGTTCATAAAGTCGAAATAAAACTATTGATAGGAGTAAAAGGAATTTGAGAAAACGAGGTTATAAGATCGTTTTAAACAAGCTGAGTAGGCTCTTGGTGTCATAATAAAACCAAATTGATTTTAAGTGGCTTTGATAAAACCTTAATAAAACTTAATAAAGCAGGATAGTTTTGGCAATGTTACTTGGACTATGTATGTCTAGATGGCTCCACCGTAGGCTACGATAATAAAATAAAGAAATCGTCGTTAGGTACAAAGCAGCTCACGAGTCTGGGCGCCGGTTTTCACACACTCCAGTGGTCACCCATCCAGATGGGTATAACTATTTTTGAAGGATACAGAATAAAAATGAATTTCAAGAGACGCGTTTACTGTACCCTCGTTCAATTGTTAGCCAAAGCAATCGTAAAAATCGCAATTGGTTGCAATCTTCTAATTTTGGTGATGTTGGACTTAAATTAACCTTAAATATTCCATGAATTTATGCCAAATCTAGTATTCCACATACGTGCATATGATAAGGCAAAAGATAACGTGATTCTTGTACAGTTTCATGTTCTGAGTTTAATATGATAGCACTTATGCCCACTTACTTCGAGATTAGTTCTAAAATTTTAAGTAACTAATACAAACATACCACTCAAGCCGATCAACCTAGTTTTACAAAATGTTGGTCCAGGTGCCAATTATTGTCTACAAACAGATTGGTGAGTTTGAATCTGTTTGTATTGAGGAAGATTTTGTGATAAAAGAACGACAAAACTGAAATTCTTAGATTACTAGTTTTGGATAACATGGCTCTTGCAAAATGATCAAAAGCTACTAAATTTCGAGTCAAGGCATCTATTCGACTCCCATCTGTCCCAAGAAAATTTGGAAGTGGTCGGAAGCGATCTGTGAGAACGCCAGCGTTGATGCAGTCCATTAAGGTGAAAGTTACTCGCAATCCCGTTCGGAGCATGAGAAAAACGGCAAAGAAGGCTAATGTATCATAAGCAACGGTGAAAAGAGTGGTGAAATATGACTTAAAAAGAAAATTCAGAGCTCGAGTTAAAATACACTTGATTTCTGACAAAATTAAATCAACTAGAGTGAACTATGGAAGAGGTCCATCGTCATTCTCTGTTCACGAACGAGAAGCTGTTTACTGTTGAAAGTATCTGAAGAGAGCATCTGATGTACCCAAGAACATCAAAATTACGTTTTGGACAAAGCATCCAACAGGGGAGATGGTGTTCGGATTGGTTGCTTCCGATAACAAAAAATGTACTACCCCGGTTTTATCCAAGAAGGCCTAAAAGTGAACACAGATGTGTACTTAGAAATCTTTAAGGATCAAGTTTTGCCTTGGATTACATCTACCTACAGCAAGGATGTGAATTTTGTGTTTCAACAAGACTGCCCTCACGTCAAAGAAAACACCAATGAGGTTGAAGGACAATATGCCCCAATTCAGGTCCAAAAGGATGTGGCCACCTAGCTCGCCTGACTTCAATGCTTTGGATTTCAGTGTATGGGCGAACATTGAAGCACCTGTATGTGAACATCCTCACTTGAACTTGAACTCCTACGCACCTCCATAACAAGGCATTGGAGAGAAATGTCACCTTACCATAGTGTCAAGGTCTGCAAAAGCTTCAGACGTCGTCTGGAAGCAGTCATAAAAGCAAATTGCAGACATATTGAATGAAAATAAAGACTAACCTTCAAGGATCATTTTATATAAATACAGGTTATGCTCGAATGAAATAAAACTTATTTGAGTCTCATTATTTTCTGACGCAAACTGTATATTGAAGATGAAACTTGGCACTGTCAAGTTCATTCTATTGATTCTAGACAAATGAAAAAACCTTAAAAAAAAACAACTCCTCAACTACAATGTGATCAAAACCTTTTCAATATCTTCTGCTAACATAACTGCATCTATAAACCGACTATATGCATAAACCTCGTTACACAAAACTTTCATTAAAACATCCGCTCATTTGGACATTTTATGCAAACGAAACAAACTGCACAAATCCCTCGGCTAAGCTCCTTCCCCATCTGACGGAAGCAAGTTCAGCACAATCAGCATATCCATCAGCCCAGGACCCAGGTCAATCCGGACGAAATTGAGCAAAGTCTTATGATCCTCATCCCCCCCCCTTTCCCCCCCTTCCCACAACCCCTCCACGTCCAGCTCGAAAAGAATGCCTTGACGGCCGCCTCCAAACTGCTCACAGAACAGTTCTGATCCCCTTTTAATTGAAAATATTTATTTGCCTGGAAACTGATTCCCTTCAGCTTCACTCTCTCTCACACACACGAATATCCCCATTCACACAGACACTGCCATTCTTATAATTGTTTAAAATCCTCATTCTGCTCTCCGAAAAACCGGAATCCATCACCCACAAATCTGCACATCCAAAGACAGAAATGGAGCAAACAATTTCAACCCAAATAGAAGAAGAAAAAAAAACCGGGGGATCCACCCGTAATCCTCTTTCCGACTGCCCTCTCTTCCGACGGCCCACCCGGCTGACTGACTGACTGACTGACTGAGAGGGAAATTCTTCTGCATAACCCGGCACTTCCGGAGAAAAGGCGCTTAGGTTAGCTGAAAAATGCGTCGTCGTGCGCTTTTCTCATCTAAAACGCATTACCGCACTCTGGATTGTCTTCTTTTTTTTTTTCTTTCGTTTTTTGGTTGCTGTTTGGGCTGCTGGGCGTTCGGAAAATGTGACCCAAGAGCCGTGGGAGTGGGAAGATGATCCGAAGTACAAATTCTTCATCTCACGATGTGTGTTTGTGAGTGGCAAAAGCTGGAAATTATATTTATCTGCGAAGGTTTAGAGGATATTTATTATTTGCGAAGGTTGTCATGTCATTTGACATGTCGCACTGAAGCGGACGGTTTTCAAGGCTTTAGCAAATCGCCCCGACGACTCGCACACAGAAGTCAACGACGCCAACCAGTTTCCGGCCAACTTCCGTTCCGCTTGGATTGATTGGGCCCCGAATGAAATGTCGATTTAATGACGATTTCCCGATTCCCGAGTCGGTAGTTTAGGCACTATTATGATCGATTTCTTCCCACGGCACACCGGCGCGTCGCTAGCAAATGCCCAACTCCAATGGACGCCAGTGGACGGAAGGCACGCAACCGTTGTTGGTTCAATTTGCTTTCTGGATTTCTGTTTCTGCCTCTGCTCTGCAGCAGTAGGCTCTGATACTTACGCACGCACGTCCCTCCTCAAACCACAACGTCTCGGAAAATTACCTGGAAATAATAAAAAGAGAAAGAAAATGCTATGAGTTTATTTCTTTTTTTCGACGAGTCTGGAATTAAGTTTCATTGTTTGCTCATTTCATGAGTTTGCATTTTTGTCAAGAGTTTCTTTGGGTTCTGAATGAATGTGTACGTCCTTCATTTTCACACTGCCGAGAGGTGAAATGAACTCGCTGAGAACTGAAACTAAAATAAAAGTGTCGACATTTAGCTGCAACTTTTCCGGCTTCCTCCCAGTTGGTCGCTTCATGAGAATTGTACACCAACAGAGTACGAGGGTAAGTCAGTTTTCTTTCATGGGTGAAAGATGCAAAGAGGAGTTCACAAAAAAAGTTTGACGAAAAAAAAAATTGTGGTGTGAGATTCCGAAAGAAAAAACATGGAGAAAAAATGCGTCAAGATTAGGCGGGAGAAATGAAGCAGGGTTTGACAGTAGACTCTTTTTATAAAAACTTAGCAAGCGTTCAGCTTCGAATGGTGAGTAGATAAAACTCTGGCAAAAGGCAGCTGACCAACATCTATGATATCTGTCAGCTGTCGAGCTCCAAATATTTGTCAACATTAATACAATCTGTAAAATGGCAAAACAGTGCTGAGACCAAAACGTATCGTAAATCGGTATCGAAAGAAATTTCTTTTTCTATCTCAATCCCATGTTAAATTCCGTTGACTGAAACGGAAAAGTAAGGAATCGAAAAGAAATTTCTGCAGCAGTATCCACCCGAGAAGAACTAAAAATAAAATTGGAATTTGTAAGGTTTCCACGCAAACTAATGGGAGCTGTCACTTTTACTTTCGGAAAAATATCCCGCTCAATTATTCCGTAAGTGAAGGTAACATTTCTTTCCATGCAGATCAATTGTCAAAATTCCGCTCGGTAATATTGAACAAAATTCCTTAACCTCTTTACTTTTTAAGTCCATACTGGCCTTAAAGCATAGAAAGAAAAACCTTTTTTTAGCTACATATTGATTGTTGTTTTTTGTATTCTCCCAAGCGCGGAAGTAACGATCTTTGATGAAGTTTGTCAAAAGAAGATAAGATAATTTCTCATCTCCATGCGAAGCGCTAGGAGTGGACGGTAATTTATTGCTAGAACGAATAGACATGAAGAGAAAGTGTATTGATAGTTCCGTATAGGGCAACGGCAGGCTTTGAAAATTGAAAGATCAAGTTTGAAAACGAGCGGAGGGCATTATTGAACGGTAGTATCCGATCAGGCACATAACCCTTCACCCAGCCTGCATGGGGTAGTATCTATTCGACTTCAAAGCCGCATATGATACAATTAACCGAAACGAACTATGGAAGATCATGGACGAGAACAGCTTTCCGGGGAAGCTGACCCGACTTATCAAGGTTACGATGGATGGAACGCAGTGCGGTGTGAGGATATCGGGTGGATTATTGGGTTCATTCGAATCCCGCAGGGGGCTTCGTCAAGGTGATGGTCTCTCTTGCCTCCTGTTCAACATTGCTCTTGAAGGTGTTATGCGACGAGCGGCATTTAGCCTGCAAGGCACGATTTTCAACAGATCCGGTCAATTTATCTGCTTGGGGGGCTTCCATACCAATTTCTGCATAACTCGAGAACTAATCACGCAAATGGAACCAAATTTTACATGCAAGGGTTTTTTAAAGGCAAGAAATGTTTCTATGGTGGTTTGAGACCCCTCCTACCTCTGGAAGAGGGGGGCTTCAATACAAATGAAACACAAATTTCTGCATAACTCGGGAACTAATAAAGCAAGTGGAATCAAATTTGGCATGTAAGAGCCAAGTTTTCATATTTATATAAATAAGTTATCTTAAAACCTAAGTTAGGGGGATGGAACCGATTACTCACGGCCGTCTCGAGGTTAATAGGAATAACAATTCAACGGATGGGAAGATGGGAGGGAATTTCAAGTATGGTTTTGCAAAACACATATATTTTAAATTCTAAATTTTCAAAAAACTTATACATATACAACTTTTGGTTTTCTTATGACTTGAACATTTTTGAGAACGAAAAAAAAACACACGAACACAGATAAAAAAAAAACTTAAAGTAAACATACATGTTAAACAAACTACAATCTAAGACTAATGTTAGTCAAAAACACATAAATGAGCTTCATAAACTCCAGATCACGTACAGCCAAAATATCTCGAACCGGTACATTGGGTTGTTTACCTCGAGCCCGAAGGGTATCATAAAGCTCAGATCTGACTCCGGCACATGACCAAACAATGTGATCTGCGTCCTGGTAACCTTGTCCACATTCACAGAGATTGCTGTCACTCAGCCCAACACGGTATAAATGAGCGTTCAAAGAATAATGGTTGGACATGAGGCGAGACATCACACGAATGAAGTCTCGACCCACATCCATCCCCCTAAACCAAGATTTCTTCGACACCTTTGGGATGATAGAATGTTGCCATCGCCCCAAATCTCCTTTACTCCATTTATACTGCCAGCTGACGAGTGACTGTTGACGAAAAATTGTAAAAAATGCATTAAAGGCGATTTGTCGATCATAAATATCGCGTTCTATAGCGCCCATCTTTGCAAAGGAGTCCGCTCTCTTATTGCCCGGAATTGAACAATGAGATGAGATGACCCATACAAAGGTGATGATAAAATAACGCGAAGATAAAGCACTTAGAAGCTCCTGTATTTTCATGAGAAAATACGAGGAGTGCTTTACCGGCCTCAAGGAGCGAATAGCCTCTAGAAAACTGAGACTATCCGTGAAGATGTAATACTGATCCGGTGTTAGTGATGTGAGGGATTTTGAAGGCAATAAATGTTACTAAGGTGACTCGAGATGCCTCCATTTTCTGAAAGGGGGGGGGCTCAGATTGAAATGAAATACATATATCTGCATAACTTGAGAACGATTCAAACAAATAGAATCAAATTTGGCAACTGGAGATTTTTGAAGGCAATAAATGTTTCTTAGGTGATCGAAGACCCCTCCCGTTTCTGAAAAGGGAGGTTCTCATACAAATGAATCAAAAATTTCTGCATAACTCGAGAACTAATTCAGCAAATGGAACCAAATTTGGCAGGTGGAGGTTTTTAAAGGCAAGAAATGTTACTAAAGTTACTCGAGACCCCTCCTCTTTCTGAGAGGGGGGCTCCGATCGAAATAAAACACACATTTCTGCAGAACTTAGGAACTCATCAAACAAATAGAACAAAATTTGGCAACTGGAGATTTTTGAAGGCAATAAATGTATCTAAGGTGATCCGAGAAACCTTCCGTTTCTGAAGTGGGGGGGGGGGGGGGGGGTTCTCATATACATGAAACAAAAATTTCAGCATAACTCGAGAACTAAACAAGCAAATGGAACCAAATTTGGCATGTGGAGGTTTTTGAAGGCAAGAAATGTTTCTACGCTGGTTTGAGACCCCTCCCTTCTCTTAAAGAGGGGGAGGCTCCCATATAAATGAAAGAAATTTCTGCATAACTTGAGTAATAATCAAGCAAATGGAACCAAATTCTGCATAACTCGAGAACTAATCAAGCAAATGCAACCAAATTTGGCATGTGGAGGTTTTTGAAGGCAAACAAATATTTCTTAGGTGACTCGAGACCCCTCCCTTTTCTGAAAGGGGGAGGGCTTCTATACAAATGAAAGACAATTTTTTGCATAACTCGAGAACTAGAAATTCAATCTAGATGGTCCCGATAGATTTACTGGCTATTGGCGAAATCTACGGAAGGAACCAGAGTACTTCTACAGTCGCAATTTCGGAGGAGAATCTCTAATGGTTTGGCTAGGATTTTGTGCTACAGGAAAGCTTAATTTGGCATTCATATCTTGTAAGATGAAATCGATGGACTATATTGAGTTTCTTAACAGCTGCTTAGTTCCGTTTAAAGCAAAGTATCGTAGCAAAAATTGTTGTTTCAACAAGATAAGGTGTGGTTCATTTAATATTGGAACAAACAGGAGTTGTAGGATTTGTAAACTATAACGGCTTATGTGTTCCCTATAACAATAACAGCATTAGAAGTTTGTTTTTCGCGTTTCGCAGTTCGAATGTGTTTCAGAGAAATACAAAAAGGAAGAAGAAAGACGAAAAATAATTGTGCGCAATAGTTTGGAAAACCCTTCGTGGTCTGGGCCAAACCTTGCTTAAGTGGTGGGTTTTCCCCGAAATACCGTGTGGCGTGTTTTGAAAAAGTCAACCGTCAAGCAAACCCCGACATCTCGGACCGCGATTTGGCCAAAAAGTTTCGCGCCGAACGCAGTACCGTGCAACGGATTCGTCTCCGGGAAGGCTTCAAGTCATACCAACCAAATAGGGATCAAAAGCAGAACAATGTGGCCAGAATCCGTGCCAGAAAACTGTATGACCAGGTGTTGACAAAATTCAATGGCTGTCTCCTCATGGATGATGAAACCTATGTAAAGGCCGATTTCCAACAGCTACCGGGACAAAAAATGTACTGCCAAAAATGTATGTAGTGGAGGAATCCAGGTACGTAATGCAAAAGTGAGGATAGCTTCGTAGATGGCGCTATAGTTAAATTATTTTTCGAGCTGTTTAAGCAAAGTTATTTGTAATTAAAAGAGCAGAAAAACGTCGATAATGACGATACTGACCAATTCCATATAGTTTAAAAAATATCCAGAAGGTTATTATCAATTTCAGTTCTAGATACTACGATGTTTAACCTCTCTTTAGCTTTACTTGGATTCATCCATACTCTTTATTGATACTTTTTTTTATAATACAAAATATAATCTGTCATACATTTGAAAATTTGTTTCTCCTTGAGTGCAGAATTTGTAAAACTAATCCGAATAAATAAATTGTTAATTTGCATTCTGTAAAATAAAACTATAAAAAAATACCGAATTTTGAGTAAAAAATAACGCTAAAAAATCGGTAATATTTAACGTTTATCTTCCTTCAATACTATTACCCAATATTAGGTCATCTGTGTTTACGCATAATTTGGGTATGTGCACTTTGGAGCGATTATCGGTACTTTTTAACTATCTTTAGGTATTCTGATCTTAGTGTGTAGGGAACATTTTCCGGTAGCCAACATCTCTAACATCCAAACATCAAAAAAAATCATTGTTTGTAAACAACACTGGCGTTCGCACCCGTAGTAACAAACGTCAGATGGGCCTTATTCATATAAGGCCCCTGATATGTTGCATACTTTCAAAAGCTTGTAAATAGGGGGGGGGGGGGCCTCCGGTATAACACTTCTTCAAGAGGAATTCCTTGTTGATTTTTGAGGGGTGAGGTTTGTCTCCGGTTTGCCCATTTGGAGAAACACCGCGAGGCGGTTCATAAGGATTTCGCAGCGAGGATATTTGGAGAATCTCCTTCGGCGCTTTGGCATGGAGGATTGCAAACCGATCTCCACACCTGTCGAGTGCCACCTGAAGATGGAGAAAGGAACTGAAGCGGAGAGAACGGATAAGCCTTTTCACGAGCTGGTGGGCTGTCTGGCATACGTTGCCCACACTTCACGACCGGATTTGTGCGCAGCAGTGAACGTGTTCAGTCAGTTGCAAAGTTGTCCGACGGATGAACACTGGTGCTACCTGAAGCGCATCCTTCGCTATGTGAAGGGCACTCTCGATGTCGGTCTGGAATTCCAAGGTGGCGAAGCCGAAGCAGCGTTGATGGTTTTCTCAGATGCCGATTGGGGAAACGACATCAACGATCGGCGGTCGATGAGCGGCTACATTCTGCGAGTCTTCGGAGGAACAGTGGCTTGGCTAACGCGGAAGCAGCAAACAGTGGCCTTATCTCCGACTGAGGCCGAGTTTGTTGCGCTGTGCCCGGCCGTTTGTGAAGGTATATGGATGCGAAGGTTGTTGGGTGACCTCGGAGTTGTTATCGAAGGATCCGTGCCGTATTATGAAGACAACCAATCCTGTATGCAAGTGGCAGAAGAGCCAAGGGATAGTCGTCGTATGAAACACGTCGATATCAAATTCAACTTTATCCGAGAACTGGTGCAACGAGGCGATATAGTCATCGAGTACATTCCTTCGGAGCGACAGTTGGCGGATGTTATGACAAAGGGGCTTCCGTCCGTGGCCTTTAAGCGTCTCCTGGAGGGGATTGGCGTGCAACGTTCCAGAAATTGAGGAGGGGTGATGAGAGACAATTTCAGTCACAGGTAATCGCCTACAGCCCTGCAGTAAACAGTAAGTTTGACGTTTTTGTTTTTGGCGCCATCAGCAGCCCGTTTTCTTATTCTTTGTAATGTTTTATCTCATTCCAAATAACGAATTCTAACGTGAATAAAGTGTTGTTAAGTTGCTCTCTAATGTCGCTTCTTTAACCCCTCCCCCATCTCCCTTTTTAACCTTTTTTAGATTCTCATCTTCTCTGGGAGGACGATTTCCCCCGACCCCACCCCCCCCACACAAAAAAAAATAATTTTTTTTTGCGACCACCGCCCTAGGGGCCAGAGACCCTCTAAACAAACAAAAAAAAAAACGAAAGGATGAGTTATGTCAGTGACATAACTGCAAAGTTGACGTAGGACTGCTTGTTGATGTGAAGAAATTGATGTCATCGAATTCATGAATTTCTACTATATTTTATTCAGTCTAAAGAACCATGAAACCCTGTGCTGTTGGTGTGTGAGACTCCGGTTCTTCTTCCGCTATTGGTTCTTCACGAAAATTTATAGAAACTGCAGTTCGCCTCGAATTGACTGTTAATGATATTTTGTTTGTTAAATCATCGCCAACATTAGATTGGCTTTCATAGTCGTTTGCTCTTGAACAAAATGTCACACATACAAATTAAGCACTCTTTAAGGAAGAAGAGTTTTACTTCTATCCGCTGATATATTCAATTTGAAGGAATTGTATTCAACTTCCGATATATTAGCAGACAAAGTGTTTGTTTACAAAAGCAGATTCACCCTAATCAAATGTTGGCGCTAAAATGTCCAACGTGCTTGTAAGTGTGAAATGGATCCTGTGTTTACGGAGGGAACATGGTTCGCGATTGAAATGTTCTTATCAGTTTTCTTGGCTGCAGGACAGCTTAAGTGTTTGGCGGCACGTGATACTACGATAAAAATAGGCATTTACACCGTTTCTAACTCGAGATTGTACAGACTGAAGATTGAACATATACCCAAAAGTTGAAAAGGTGGTAAAAATGCAATTGCAGTTTATACTATGATATCTTGAGAAATCCGCATGATTCAGAAAAGGCAATTTCTCCCATTTTGATTCACAAAGCGTTTTATGGTACAAATGAAGCCATGCAAATGTGTGCAAGTGACTGGCAAGCAAAAATGGCTCGAAACAATTTTATCGCTGTAGGCTCCATATTCAATCATCACCAACATACACCAACAATATACAATATGGAGGAGTCGATATCACAAAATGCCGCAACGCTATTGGCCACTGTTGTATTGCCGCCGTCAAGTGTTCTATGTTTGTTCTCACTGATCATCGACAAAGCGTTTTATGAAATAAACAATGTCATGCCATGCAAGTTTGTTAGCGACAGGTTGCACATAGCTTGGTGGAAAATATGTCCATTTGCTTCATTGCTGCACCCTGAATTCCTCGCCAAGTGAACTAACTGTTGGGTTTCTATTCCCCGCTCTTAGTTTGACAAAGTGGCTAAATGGTTGCCATCAAGAGCCGCCGCGCTAGCGGTCCTGGTCTGTATCTCGATCATGATGAGCACATTTTATTTTTGTGAGCCATCTGACTTTCGAACACTCATCTCTTACTCATCAACTAAATATCACTGCGAACAATCTCACGCACACGTTCAATTTTTCATTGCGAATTGCTGTTGCTGTTTTGCCCACAACGAATGTTAGATTTTCCATCCAACTTACGATCAATAGCAAGAATGGAACAAAATCAAGCGAAATTGTATAACAATCTTACTTTTTTAGTTTGGGTGTAGAGCGAATTACGAAGAACTTAACACCAAGTAGACCAGTTTAGACATTTTCGTTTTGCAAAAAGTTCCACTGGCTGGAGCGGGAATCGAACCCTCAACTTAATGACAACAACCGCTTGAACGACGGGCGACGCCGCTAACCACTTGACCACGAAAATGATGTGGGCGATTGATTTAGCCATTTTCTCCGGGACGCGGCAGTTTAAGCAACGCCATGTTGAGCCGGTGCGTGGTAATGAACATTTCGATGGGCTCAAGAGAAATTTCAATCAAACATACTCTTTAATCGGTAAATTGATTTGGTCGTCCTGAAAACGACAGATTTTAGTTGTTTACGGAGGGATGATTTACGTCAGCGTCGACGTCGGGCTTCTTCCGGTTGCCTCGTCTAGCGGACGTGCCAGCCACGTCAGGCGCCACATCAGCGTCTACTCGATTTCCAGCATCAGGGCCAAAAACTCGGAACATCTCGGAAAAGCGCTTTTTTTATCACGAGAGCGGGATACACACGTCTGAACGTGTCGATGATCCAATAACGAATGATTACTATTCTTCTTCTTTATTGTTTTAACGGGAATGCCAGGCCTGTTTTATATAATGGCATATATCATAACATGACAAGAAGGGTGTTCTCAACGAAGGCAATGCAAATCAAATTTTATAAAATGGAACGGGCCTCAGTTGTTACGCCAGACAGCAGCGGGTTTCAGAGGTTAAATTCGCATCTTTTCTACTCAGGCAACAGAAAAACGGCTTTTGTCAGGGCCTTAGAACCCTATCCCAAGAGAGTTAGGCTTAGACACACTTGCTTCTGAAACTGCATAACAATAGTAACAATACAAAACAATAGTTTGTAAATATTGGCCAGAAAAATATAGTGCTGAGTGACTCACCCCTTGCTCAATCCATTCAAAAACTGTTCGAATTTCTTCGCTAAAAAAATTACGACAGTAGGCACTGATTTGTTTTGCTGAATCGGAGTAAAACGCACATTCTCATCGTAAACAAAACATCCCTGCCTCGATTGCTGGTATTTCCCGCCGATAAAAGCACTCGCCAACAGTGTCCCGTCCCAACGAAGAGTGAGCAAGTATGTATAGTTCACATAAAACCCAGCAAAGTCCGATTGTGTTGTTCATTGAACAAAGTGAGATTATGAGCGTCCTGGGAGTTGCTCTATGCTGCATAATCGTTCCACGAACTGCTGGTCGCTACGAGCAGCGAATGTAATAAAAAGTTTGATAACAGATCCAGCGCTACTACAGAAGCTAATAAACCCATTCTGCCCGTTTCTCTGCTCCCAAGTGCTGTGGAAAAGTGTAACACAAAAGACGAATTGTACGAATTGGGATTATTGACGGTGGACGACCTCCGCAGTAGGGCGATTCCCGACCAAAGGGCGCAGCGTAATTCCATTAAATGTAAAATTGCTCCATCCGTAAGAACTGGTTGATGTTATTTGGAAACAAATGTAACAGTCGTAAATTTTCATTGCACTCACTGATTGCAGAAAACTGATTCGTAATAAAGAGTTTTCCGTTCCGGTGAAAATTGGAAATTTCCTCAATGCAGGGCAAAGGCTATAACCGTAAAGGTGTTGACTAATTTTAGTGCCTGGCCGTATTTATGAGACACAAATCTGTCCTGCAATAAAGGGGACATGATCCACTTGCTGCTAGTCGCCAGCAGCTTTAATTATTACCCAACCGGTAGTAAACCGTCCATCTTCGGACTTTTTCGTCCAATGAGGTGAAATTCGAAAGCAACCCAACGCCCATGCACGGGGTCGAGGTTGTGTGGCATTAAATTTAATTACATCGCAATTGCCACCGCTTGCAAGCGCACCGCAGCTTTGGTTTCACTGCTTGCCGGCACCAGGATCGGAAAGGAGGGGGAAGTCAGGTGCTGGTAATTGAAACAGCCTCGAGGAAATTCAATTGCACGTCTCCTTGCAAGCCACCACCGAGTTCACCTTCCGGTTTGCGCGCAGGAAGTTGGTTGTAAATACACAACCAAGATGGTGACCAAGACCCAGTGCGGTCTGACCGGAGACGGTGGTGAAAAGAATATTTTGTCCAAAGTACGAACCCCGCGCACGCAATCCTTCCGCCAGCTAATGAAGTAAGTGTGGGCGACCGTAAGAGGTTGAATGTTGATACAAGGTAGGTACATAGTTCGAGTACGGGTGGTGTTTAGTATGTGGCCGGTAATGCAATTAAATCATGTCCGCTCACGACGGGCACGGGCTGCATAAATTTTGACGCGGAAATTGAGGTTAACACGTTGATGAGGTGCGGTTGGGTTTGCTTCGGAAGCAACGACTTGTGTCCTGCGAAAAAAAAGAACAACCTGCGTTCTTGGAAATGATCAGTTGTTTTGATGTTCGGCAATTTCTCGTTTAATTGCCAACTGCTTGATCGCTTTCGTTTACCAGCCGATTAGCAGCGTGTCGATCCACGCTGATAAAAACAAGCCGAACATGGTAATTTACACATACGTGAGTATTAAGTCATCCGTCCCATGTCACGACCGGAAGGGTACACCGAGATCTTATCGAGTTCTCACACGCTTCTGATGTCGAGCACCGTCGTCCAGCACCCTCCACGCGAATCATTTAAAATGCTGTGCACCACACACTTGTCAGGAGTGGTTGCAAAGGTTGAGGCAATTGTCACGCAACTATCAACGGTGAGTGGAAACTTTGGATGGACAAAACATCAGTCATATTGGGTTTGCCAAGTTGCGAGAACAGAAGGGGGAAAGTTTCGTGTCATAAATTCTAAGTAGCTGTCACAACGTGCGGCACTGACACTACCAAATGGGGACAAGTTTTCCCAAGGAAAGGAAGTTGACACCTGGCTGGCGTTTGCAATTGGAATGATGATTTATGGCTTGTCTGTCATTTGTGGAAAGTCGGCCAAATAAGTCATGCAACGGTGAGTCGAGCGGTGAACAACTTCATGTTCACCCTTCTAAGTTAACCTATGCTCATCTGTCTGCTGGACAGAGAAATTTCATATCCCACAACAAACAACAATTGTTTTCGCCTTTTTCTCTAACATATGCACTTTCATTACTGCTACAACTCTCAACTGACAGTACTCGGCATTGTTAATAGATTTCACACGTCGCAAACAACTTACAAAACGATCAGCTCGAAATGACAACTTGACACATTTATTCCGAAAACTCCAATCCGTGCAAATTTCCGACCACCTCCATAAAACTACCATAAACTCACAATAGAAACTTTTGGCCGTTGATTTTTCACACGTATGGAATGCTGGGACTGCACTTTTGGGCAAAGTCAGTTTGCCAGTCAGTCAAAGCCTGCCAAGTTCCGAGACGTATGGAAAAGGATTCCTCTTTCCTCAAGTGAACTTCACGCCGAGCGGTATGAATAATAATCACAATAACAGCGAAACATCCTCATTTCCTCCCCGACGGGCACACATCGGACAGTGCAACGGGAAGTTGCCGAAAAGATCCATCAAGGAAGTGGGACTGAAAAATAAACTATTTTCTCGGTATTTAACAACTCTTTTTCGCTGTCAACCGTCAACCGTTTGTGGAAGTCCTCGCGCCAGTTCTCACTTGTTTTTGTTCAATTTAAATTTGCATGACTGGGATTGGGGCGAACGGGAGGAATGATCCGTGGAAAGTTTAGGATACTGTGTTGTAGAGCTGATGGAAATTTGTTATTTCAACTAATTATGATTGGATTAGACTTTTTCGTGTGTTGCTTCGTTGCACGTGATTTGAATCTACGCATAATAAAACTAGAGTCACCCACGAAATCAGCTGTAGCTCGGGATTGTTTTGGGGAAGTAAAACCACTGAGAAGTCAAAAAAGATATTTTTATTGCACTCTCAGAGAGCAATTTCCGCTTAAGTTTCGAGAAATGACGAACCGAATTTTTTTCCAGCCTTTTACAGCTTCCCCTTCTTAACATAAGTTTCGTCGTCCATTAATATGCAAACCCGGTACCTCGTGGTGTTATTTATTTATTTATTTATTTCGTCAAACAATCAATCGTGGACTACATTAATGTTCTTATATCCAATAATTACTTAGTGTATTGAAATATTTTTTCAGTTTTATACGAGGCATACTAAGGTCAATCATTTCACTATGTTGATAGTAAGCATTCATCATCTGATTTAATGGTCCGAATTTAGAAGATGATCTAAAGCGAACAAATTTCGAATACGTTGTTGTCGTGTTGGCACATAAAAGTTTAATTTTGACAATAATTCAGTTGAATCTATTCGTTGCGAAACGAGGTCGTTGATAAATGAGACCATAGCATAATCTCGACACTCTTTCAATGATTGAATGTTGATCAAAAAGCAACGTGCTTCATATGAAGGGAGGGGAAATTGTGTTTATCCTAACCTACGTAGTGCGTATAGTAAAAACTGCTTTTGAATTGACGCTCATCGTGCTTTTTTTTAATGAGGTGCCCAAACAACACTGCAGTGTTCTAATATTGACCTCACAAAATAAATATAAAATGATTTGATTGTCTAAGGGTCTTGGAAGTTGTGGCCAAAACGCTCTACGAAATTAAGCATATTGCTTACTCTATGAATTAATGTGTTATAATGATCCACAAATGTCGATTTTGTATCGAAAATCATTCCTAAATTTCAGATTTTATCATTTCTTTTGGTATTTTTATTTTCTGAAGATACTGAAATGCTTGGTGTGCTTCGTTTTTGACTATAAGTTATAAGATTACATTTTTATACATTTTATTCTTACATGCTTTTACAACACCATAAAGACCTGGATTTCATTCTGAAATACATTTGTATCAACATCATTTCTTATTTCAAAAAACAGTTTCATATGGTCAGCATGGATAAAAACTCTTAGATTTTTTTTTTTAAATAAAAGAGATATCGTTAACATATAAGATAAAAAGAAGTGGACCTAAGTGTGAACCTTGAGGAACACAAGATGTGACTTTAATAGGATTTGATTTTTTATCATTGAATCTAACTATTTGCTGGCGATCAGTTAAATACGACTTAATCCAATTGAGGAGTTTTAACTCAATTCCTATTTTTTCAAGCTTGAAAATCAACATAGAAATGTAAAGTTTATCAAACGCTTTGCTGAAGTCTGTACAAAGAGCTTCTATGTAATTACCTGTATCCATTGCTTTCAACGAGTAATCAACAAATTCGAGCAGGTTTGTAGTGGTGGAACGTCCCTTGAAAAAGCCGTGTGGTGCTCTCGTTGTATTATGTTTGACTTGATTGAACATATTTTTATTTATTATTGATTCGAACATTTTTGGGATGCACGATATTATTGCAATTCCACGATAATTTCGAATATCGGATTTTCTGCCAGATTTGTATATTGGGATTCAGAAAAATATTTTCCATTCTGCTGAGAATTTACCGGATGCAAGTGACTTATTGAACAACCAAAATAACAGAGATGTAAGCTCAACTGCCAAGTTTTTCATAAATATTGGCGGAGTTCCATCTGGCCCGAGACCTTTAGAAGCATCCAAGTCTTGGAGACCTGATAGAATGTCATGGTCATGTTTGTGACTAGCAACTACATTATTTGAACAGAGGTGTGAAGAAAGCGCAAAACCCCCACAATACCCCCATTACCAGAATAAATTTCATTAAAAAATGTCGCGAAAAGATTAAAATTATCTTCTGAATTATCGCCTTCGCTTTCATCCAAAGTCACTTTTGATGGGAAGCTACCAGATTTTAGTTTAGTTTTTATATAGTTTTTTGGATACTATTTTTTATTTTTTTTTCCTTTTTTGTTGTGCACATTAAGTGCGGCAGAAATATCGCAATTTAGTTGAGCACAAATGATCATATATGAATTAAGAACTCATTTGGAGTTTCGGGGTTTTTAAAAAAAGGTGAACACTGAACTACACTATGTGAAGGTAAGACTAATGATGATTTTTATTGAATGATCGAAATTGGTTGAAACCTACCAATGTCCCTAAAAGTCCTAACACTGCAATTCTCAGCTCAGGTGGTCGGGTTCGTAGTCCAAGTCGATGTCGCATGTTGTTGTCCTACTGTTGTCATGTGCTGCGTCGGCTGTCCTGGGTGCGTTGGCTTGTTATTATCCGGTGGCCTCGATGGGCTCGGTGTCGAATGTGCTTACGGTTGCACGTTGGTTATTATGTTGATGAGCTGTTCTTTGGTGACGGGTGATGATGTGTTGGAAAGTTGAATGGCCCTCGTGTTAACTGCTTCCCTCAAGATTGGATCGTCCCGATCCAATTCCGCCATGGCTTATGTCTTCTAATGTGGATGATGTCCGCTTTTCTACGTTGACTGTCAGATTTGTTCGGTCGGCTGATGTTGTCTTTTTAAACCAGTTGTAGACTACCAAGCATAGGCCTAAAATGATACAAGTGGAAGATAACCCCAAACTTGTGGCTGTTTGGAGCGTATGCTGCTGTTTTATTAACTGAATCTGCTCCCGATTCTTGATGTGCAATTTTTCCAATCCTTGAAGATCTGTTTCCGATGTGAACACGGTTTGTTCGATTTTGACTCCATCCAGAGGTATAACTGTTGGGAAGATGTGTGCCGAAAATGTTGTGGTGGTGAAGTTTCTTTGATCAATCTTCCTGTCGTTATTTAAGCAATTTGTGGATAACGTGACTGTTGAATTTTTCACGACGACGTAGTTGTCTGTCAGTCGTTTTATATTTGTTAGGTTCCGGTAGTTTGTAAATGAACATTTTCCGGGTAGTCCTCTTATGATTTTTGAGAAACAACTGTCGTCTGAGACGTCTTGGAGCTTATCTTCGTCGCAGAGAGTTTTCTCTCCGATGTATTGACAGCTTTCCTTGAGAAAATACGTTAGATTTCCGTATATTACTGCTTGATGCCATGGTAGCTTAACGATCTGACCATCGATGGGAAGCGGTTCCAGGAGTAGACTGCTGAAGGTATATGGTGAGATTTGTGGAACGCCGATTATGAAGTATAGAACTGAACCTTTGAAGAGTGCTCGAATATCCAAAAAATCGTAGACCTGATCAGTGCTGAGAACTGTAATTCCCTGTTCTTCTAGTCTATCCAAAATAAACTTGAGTTCCTCTGACTCTAAGAAATTCTTTGAAATGATATTAATTCTAGCTAGCTGGATTACTTCGAAAATTGAGTCAAGATGTTTTTGTAAAAGATCCATATGGAATGAAATTTTAAAAGCTTGTCTTATTGCTGTAAAATTTTGATTGATTAGCTTGTTTATAATTAAAGATTGCCTAGCTGTAATTATTTGTTGTTTAATTATTCTTTGTTCTGCATTCACTGTATCAATGATCTTATTAATCCTATTTTCCAAATGTTGGTTAAGTTTGACCTGTATATTATTTTGCCTGGTGAGATCCAGATTCCTATCTTTTAAATCTTTAATGTCATTATTAATTTGGATTAAGTCATTCTCATCCAAATTTCCGGTAATTACTTTGATGGTTGAGCCCAATAAATTAAAAGCTCCTCTTTTTTGCCTTGTATGTTTGATTGGTAAAAGTCTTCTGTATAAATTCCAAACTTCATTGAGCTTCGCGTTTAGCATAGATGTCAAGTCCGTGAAATCTTCGAAAATTTTGAGTCCATCGATAGCAAGTTCGATGTTATCTAAAAGTGGTCTGTATTTAGTTAAGTCGATAGCGTGGTATATTCGATGTCTGCCCGTCTTAAGAATTGTGTTTCCTGTCTGTAGCGTCAAGAGTCCTGGATTTCGCGTCAAATCGAAAAGTTGTATTGTCTGTGATGCGGTCATCACAATAGTCAATGTCATGGTCAGGGTCACTGGTTGAATCCACATCTGAAATTAAATGTGACAAAATTTTGGGTGGATTCATTTTCTCCGAATATTATCTTTATGGATTTCCCTATCAAAGTTGTCGAGGAAGGTTCTCCCGTGGTCTTCGACTACTTTGATTGGTTGGTATTTCTCCCGACCCTTATTCCTAATTCCTTGTATTTTGTTGTAAACAGTGTCCTCCGGTGTGAGGACTGGTGGGTCCTCCCTTGTTTTATTATGATATCCCAAATTTTTATTTTTTGTAATGTTTGAGTTTTTGATTACTTCTTCGAAAAAGTTATTTCTATTTTCTAAAATTTTTCCCATATCCAAAGGCCTTTCCTCTCCATCCCGTAGAGCATAAAAAATTTCTCTGGGTTTAAATTTTGTTGCCGAATGTACTGTGTTATTATAGCACGTAGACGCAATTCTAAATATTTCCTTATCAGTCATATCGGGATAATCCGGTTTGGTGCATCGAAAAATTTCATTCAACGTTGAGTGGAATCTTTCGACTGTTCCATTGCTTTTACTATGATTTGGAGGAGTGAAGTGAATTTGGATATTCAAATTATCAAAAAGAGCTCTAATTTCAATGGACCTTAGAGAAGGCTCATTGTCAGATATAATTAAATTTGGGGTACCATACAAAGAGAAGTATTTGGTAAGTCCACTTCTGACGTCGTGGATGTTTCGTGATTTGATCGGTATTATTGTACCGAATCGAGAGAATTTATCTAGGAAAGAAATAAAAATGTTAGGTTGTTTGATGAAAATATCTATGTGTATTATTTCTAAAGGCTTTTTCGATGTGGGTGTTGACCCTAGTTTTATTTTGTACGGATGTCTCTCGTACTTATTTTTATTACAAATGCGACAGAGTCTTATGAACTGTCGTATTTTACATTTCATTCCCGGGAAAAAATATCTACTAGAAATTTGACTATTATTTTCCCAAATTCCCCTATGTCCATTTGAATGTGTTTGATCGATTATCAAATTCTGATCTTCAGCCGTTTTAAGATCAATTAATATTTTTTGTGAAAGGCAGACTTTAAAGGGTTTTCCTCTACTAAAATAATTCTTGTAAACTATTTGAATGGTTTGTATTAAACTTTCGGGGCAAGAAATACAATTGGTTCTTTTTGGATCTATAAATTCTTTAAACATTTTAATAAGATACGGTACGCCAAAATTAGTTTTTGTAATAGTTCTTCTGAACATACGAGGAAATATTGCTTCGTAAGTTTCCTCTTCATTTACTCCGATTTTTAAGATAATTTGATTACTGAATTTATTCAGCGGAGATTCCGTGCAGGGAATGAATGCTGAATCGTCAGTATCTGCGGAGTGTACCGTTTCGTCATCTGAAGAAGGTTCGTCTTCATGACTAGATGATGAGGGTGAATTTTCCTCTACGTCGTTAGCATTCAATTCCTCTCGTACTCTTGAAAGGCTATCTGCTACGACGTTTTGCTTTCCCGGTCTATATTTTATTTCATAGTCGAACTCTTCCAAGTAAAGGCGCCAATGAATTAGCCTACTATTGGAATCTTTGAGATTCAGACTATATGTTAATGGCTTATGATCTGTGTACAATGTGAATTTTCTTCCGTAAAGGTACGGCCGAAAATACTTACATGCCCACACGATTGCCAATAACTCTTTCTCAATAGCGGAGTAATTTTCCTCCGATTTATTGAGGGTGCGGGAAGCGAAGGCGATTGGCTTATCGCTACCAATTTGACCTTGGGAGAGAACAGCGCCAACAGCATAGTTGGAGGCGTCTGTTGTCAAAATAAACGGTTTAGTAAAATCAGGGTACTGGAGGATATCGCTCGAGGTAAGGATGTTTCTACAACGCTCAAAGGCATCTATGAAACTCTTAGAATGAGCAATTTTTTCACCCTTTCGCAGTGCCTGGGTCAATGGTTTAGCTATTTTCGCAAAATCACGTATAAACTTGCGATAGTAGCCTAAAATGCCAAGGAAACCTCTAAGTTCCTTTTCATTTTTCGGTAGTGGCCACTTTCTGATAACTTCTAGTTTATCAGGGTTAGGCCTGACTCCATCACGTGTTACAATATGTCCAAGAAAGGCAACTTCCTTGTGTAAAAATTCACTCTTATCAAGTTGAATTTTCATATTGTATTTCCGGAGAGTATCAAAAATTTTCCTCAAATTGTCGAGGTGTTCTTTAAGGCTCGTTGAGAACACGATGATGTCATCCATGTAAACCAGGCATCTGACACCTATATGTTCTCGCAATATATTATCCATGACGCGTTGGAACGTCGATGGAGCATTTTTGAGGCCAAAAGGCATTCTCAAAAATTCATAGTGCCCGTTCTCGACACTAAAAGCTGTTTTCTCAATATCGCTCTTACTAACCTCGATCTGATGAAAACCAGATGCAAGATCGAGAGTAGAGAAATACATACAACGGCCTAACTTATCGAGAATATCGGTTATGTTAGGTATGGGATAACGATCGTCAATCGTTTTCTCATTCAACTTCCGATAATCAATGACAAGACGCCATTTCTTTTTGCCGGATGCGTCCAGTTTCTTAGGAACTATCCAGACGGGTGACGTCCACGGGCTGTTCGAAGGTCTAATAATACCTTGGTCGAGCATTTTAGAAATCTGTCGCTGAACTTCCTCTCTGTGACAGAAAGGGTAGCGGTATGATTTCGTGTGAATTGGTATGTCGTCACGTGTTGTAATTCTATGTTTGATTGCGTTTGTGAAGGTCAATTGCTGTCCTTCCATAAAGAAAATATTATCGTAGTCTGCAATCATTTTTAATAAGTTGGTTTTTTCTTCGATATTTAAATGATCAAGTCTCAACTGATCAAAAAGTGGTTTTCTATTAAACTCGTTTTCCTCGTCTTGAGTTGGTTCCTCTAAAGAGAAGTTATTAAGTTCGGCTTCCCAGAGGCTCGTCAATTTCTAATTTTGTAGGTTCATTTTTCAGGTTTGTTACAATTGCAAGAAAACGTTTATCTGTACAACTGTAAATTCCAGTTGGTAGTAATATGTCTGGGGTTAAAAGAATATCATTCTCGAGAAAAAAGTCTCCGTCATTCAACATTGAAGGTAGACTCAACACTTTAGATTCATTGGAATTAAATTGAGCCACTGTTTTTTCTGGGTATTTACGTGACATTTGTATTACGCCAGTGGGGAATTTTAGTTTATTTTCTGTTGTCAGAATATCAGCTTTCATCGTACGCAAGGTTTCGTATCCGATGAGGCCGTCGAAAAAATTATGGAAGTCAAACACGTAAAAGATTTGTTTGTTCGAACCCGGTACGCTTGGAAATGGGTTGAATTCTGCAAATTTATTAACAAGATGCGTACCTGATACATTTCTTATTCTCATGGCCTGTGTGAAACGGCACTTTTCATAATTAACGTGTTTTGTACTGATGTAGTTTTTGTTTGCACCAGTGTCAATCAAAAACTTCAGTGGTCCTTTGCTAGTAAGAATTTTTTACATATGGTAGGAAATTATTTATCTCTTCCTTAGTACTTCCGCCATTAAATGAAAATTTATCTCATCGGTATCACAAGCTACTTCTTCATTCCTTTCTAATTCTGCTGAACCCGATATACAAGGGATGGGTTCAGTGTCGGGGAAACTTCGTCATAATATTGATGTGTTTCATCGTATTCGTAGTGGGGCTCATAAGGCTCATAAAAATCTTCACCCCTCATGATAGTTTATCACGCGGGGTCTATTTATATAATTTATCTGCTTTGACCTTACAGATGGATCGACCTCCATGGGTGTTGGTTTTGGCAGCTGCATTGGTCTCGGTTCAAAAGCATTTCTTAGTTGCACATTAGGTGCGTTATTGAAAGTGGTTGGAAATTTTCTTGGTGGGACTTGTGGTCTCGAATTAAAGTTTTGTGCGGGAAAATAGTTCCGCTGTGGCTGATTAGGGAATTGATAATTTTTTGAAAGGTTTGGGTGGTTTGAAATTAAATTTTTGTTTTTGGTTTGGGATTTGGAAGTGTTGCTGTGTTGGTTTTGAAGGACCTGGCAACATAAGTGGTTTGGGAGGCCTATTTCGGTTTGTTTAGGCCAAACCTGTTTTGAAAATTTCTTTCTTCCACACATCAAATGCTTTTTCAATGTCTTAGGCTGACGTGCTCTCACGTGACCGCCAATGGGTTCTCTAAGCCCAGCTAAAAACACTTGTAGTGCATTTTCCTGATGTGTTTTTGTGCGATCAGCTCGCAGATTTTGCATTTGTTGTAGAGATATTTGTATGGTTGATAAGCAGTGAAAGGACGTTCTGCACTGAACCATAAAATTCCTCGATGCTACCAGTTTGTTGCAACTGGAATAGCTCTCGAGTAAGCGTGACTGAATCTCGCTTATCGTTATAGTAGGCGATTAAATTTGCCTTTATTTCATTCCACTTTAGTGGGGTGCCGTGAATTTCCAGTACTTGGTCGGCATCTCCCGTAATTTTAGCCCTTATAGATTGCAACCAGACCTCTTCGAACGGAGTGTCTTTCATTGTATCTAAGAAGGAAGTAAATTTTCAACTGCTCGGATGAATGCGTGCAGCTTCACAGGGTTACCATCGAAAGACAGGAGTTCCCTTATTGCTTGAGGCGGTTTTGCATCGCCTTTAGCACTTTTCGGCTCGTTGGAACATTTCGTTTGGTCGCAAAACTTGAGCCTCCTCTTCTTCTTGGTTTGGAACTGAATTATTCACTGGTTCCATTTTGAGAAAAAAGGTCTCTATTTAAAAATCTATTTAATCACAATTTCACTAATTACAAATTATTGAAACAATGTTCACTAATTTCCCACTTTTTCGGATTTGGAAAATTGAGAAAGCACTATAGTATTTTTTGATAGGTAGAGTAGAAGTAAATAGGTAGATAGTTAATTGAAAATTACTCACCGTGACAATCAGATGTTCGCTCGGGCTGTGCCTGCCTGGCTGATGATGTAGATTTCTTCGAAGAGGAGTTGGTCCGATTCTGCCCCCCTTATATACTATAGAATACTTTTAAAACATCGAGGGTCGATTTAAAGCAACAGTAGGAATGCTGTTGGGGCCACTCACAAGTGTGGATGGTTTATTTCACCAGAACATAAAAATATGTTAAATCATCGAGTTTGAAGACCGGTTTAAACCAACAGTAAAGATGCTGTTGGGGCCACTCACAGGTGTGGGTGGTTTATTTCAATGGAATACAAGAATATGTTGAGATATCCAATTTGACGACCGATTTAAACCAACAGCAAGGATGCTGTTGGGGTCACTCACAAGTGTGGGTGGTTAATAGAAAAAGATTTTATGTTACACAGCAGTAACACATCTACACTACCAAGAACCACCCTCCCTAAAACCTTGAGGCAGATAAAAATAAAAAATTAAAATCTCATAGAAGACAAAAACGCTATTAATACAAATTTCCAACTTGAATGATGTACATGGCATTTTAAGACACAATTGAATTAGTTGACCATGCAAAAAGCGGCTACAGTAAGTCAATACGAGAACAGAATATGCGTATGTACAAAACATATCTGACATCCACGGGATTGTTACTGAAAAAATATAATTAGATATGTACTAATATCCTACCAGTCCTGGAAAAGCTGAAAACAGAAAATATCATTCCAAATATCAAAAATATAATTTCATTGAAAGATATTAATTTAAAAGACATGTTGTTAATTATACTGTTCTAGTTACATTTCTATCATAGCAATTGGAGCGATCGAAGAGCCCAGAGTGATAGTTTCTGAAATAAATGGCTTATCTAATTATAATACCACTAAACACAATATTAAAATATAATCCTATACTGCCTATAAACTCATGCCAGTCTTTTAACAAAATAGTAGTTAATGTTCAGAAGTGCAAATTCAAAGTAAATGTTATGCGCAAATGCTGAAAAACAAATTCAGCCTTTTATCCATGTCATGTTGCTCCAGGCTCCTGAGATAAATGGTTTTGGAATGCAAAGATGATTCCAAAGCCTGCTGAAATCATTAATTGATATGAGAATGGAAAATTATATGATATGATTTACAGGTCGCACCCCCTCACTTCGCTATTGTCAAAATGACAACATTGCCCAGGCTACGCCAACCAGCGTCTCCATGTTTCAGCTGGCAGCCTTTTGTAGATCATATGACTTGTGGAGGCGTGAGGTAGAAACTTGTGAGGACCAGAGGTCGGTTGCACCCTCCTTCGAAGTTGTCAACTCACCATTTGAAGCCTAATTTACTTCGCGAAGTAATTCAAGAGCAAAATTGCAAAACACGTCAATTTAGGAGCGCGGTCTACTTCGATCTTTTCCTCCCCCTGCTCGCTACGAGATGACGTGAAATTAAAAAAAAAAAAAAAAAAATTAAACTAATTATTTTTTTTCCATACCAAATTCAAAGAAGAAGGAAAATAAAAATCTAAAAAAAAACGAAACAAAATCGATTCGGGGCGAGTGTTTTTTTTGCAGTTAAGTAAAAAAAACCGGTATAAAAAAAAGCTGAAAACCCCGTAAGAATGCTAATTCCCGTACAACCCCCGCCCCCAAAACAACCCCCAATCTGGGACACCGATCCCCCCCGGGGGCAAATTGGGAAATTTTCCCCCCTCCAAAAAGATGCCCCGACAAGCCATTCATCCAACCAGCAAGCGTCGTGGTGAAAGCATAACGTTTTCCAATTACCATATTTCATCTGTGGACACAGTGCATTCAACCGCATTCATGGGACGCACATCAATAGTGGTGGAAAGCCCTGGGCTAAGAAATGTATGCTGAGGGCACATGCATTAATCTTCAACGGTAATGTACCTAATCAAGTGTCAGTGTACGACTGTGTTCGCTGTGTGCACCAACGTCATCCGTCGTAATACAATGAATTCGAAGATTGCTGATGATAACCTACGCAAATGCACGCCAACCGACTGTGGCTGCCTTCGCCAGCGCAAATCAGCTTTCAAGAGAGTGGTTCACCTCAGGAAATTTATTAAAATGTGTCACTCGCGTCAATGAGGTGATCGCCTAGACAGCTTTCCAGTAAGTCAATCTGCTAAGGCCACTTGAGTAAATTATGACTCTTAATTTTCTAGCTCGGGTTCGTTGTCATGTCTTCAAGTTGGGATATCCTTCCCGGAAATTTCCGAGGGCATCTCATTGCCTGTAAAAGTTACCGGTGTCTGCTTTCAACTTTTAGCCATGCCCTACTCTAGATTAATGTTACCAAGTCCGTTAGCTGCTTGCTATTCTTCGGACATGTTTTCAAGGGAAGGGATAGGACAAGATTGTTGCAAGATTATAGGATGGTAAGGGTGACGACACGGTATTCAGCGACCGCAGCAAACGAGTGACCGTAATCGTTAATTCTAATCACACCCTTCCGCACGATATGATTACGATTATGACGGTTTGGTGACTTTCCGTGTTGACGAAGGAGCCTGACTTAGGAAAACGGTTGAAAGGGTTTAACTCTAGAGTGACTGCTTTTGAGAAAAATTGTTCGAGCTTCAACAGTTGGAATGGTTAGGTATTCTTCCTTCACAAAACGAAGAAAAGCAGAAGCTTCGTACAGAGATAGTTGATTCAATACAATCTTTGGTGATTTACATGAGCAGCAATAATCAAATTTTTAGGGATTATAAAGCTTTTCAATCACAAATCATGTTATTCAAGGTTATGTTGCAAAGGTCAAACAATAATTCCTTTATTTGAATTTTGAACTATTGTAGCTTTTCTTTATCCAGTGTACCAGTCTATCTTTTCATCATTAATTGCTATTACGTTAACTTCTGATTAGCAATGTCAATCTTTTATGCTCGGAATATTATTTGAATGTAGTACAACGAACGTTTTCCTGTTTTTGTTTTGAGGGAAGGTCATATTTCATTTTGTATTTCAAGACAGTTTTGCCGTTTTTTGCTTCTGGACGTTTTCACTTTTTCCACCTCCTTACAACTGTGCATTATGAATTGTTCGTAAATCCCCAGCTATTCTCCTGTTTCCTGCCCTAGCGTTTCATCATCATAAATTTAGCCGAAAAATGTATCCATCAATCATGACGTCTTCCGCCGGTACTCCGTTTCCACGAAATTGACTTACTTTGCGATTAGAGCTCCAATCTCTCTCTCCATTAATTTACAAACATCCTTCCTAAGAGACCAAAACAAAAAGCATTCCGCTTCGTTTACATAATATTCCCAACGAACTCACGATTTTTTCCCCTCATCTCTATCTCTTATCTTTTTTTCACAACAGGCTTCAGCCTCGGTGACGAGCTGGGTTTGGCCGAGTCGCTCGGTAACGTGGAGGCCAACAAACGCCGGGCACTGAACGTCCGGACCGGTGCCGGTGTCAACAACATTGGGGTGCTCCCCGCGTCTAAACAGCCGGTAAGTGTACGCAGTAAGTGCGGAAGAGGAGAAAAAATGCTGCGTGGGATTTGATATAGGATAAAAGCTATTCTCCACCAGCGAGGTGTCTTCGGGTGTACTCTTAGAAAAAAAAAAAACAAACCGCAGGTGGGGGAATGTGACGAGAATGTGCCTGCGAAGGACTTTCACTTTCGTTGAGTTATTTAACGTGGTCGGTTAATATTTCTCTCGGTTTGCAGTGCGTACGATGGCGATGGTGATGACGACATTCTGCTGACGATGATAGAAATGGGAGATATAGCGGGAAAATGGAAAATAAATGGCAATGCTGAGCTGTCATGTGCCGGAAAACCGTTCTTGATGGGTAGTTAAATATATGGGACAGAGGAAAAAAAAACACGAGAACAATGTTGATTTTCAATGGTGCTTCGGGATTTATGGTTGTCAGTTGTAGGAAATTCATGACAGAAAAGGATGGCTTTCGTTGATTATTTAAAAGGTATTTATTTTGCAGAGGACAGAAATGAACATTATCTGCATCATACCCCCGAATGTTTTCAACCTTTTGAAAACTAAGAAAATAAAAGTGGAATCAATCAATTGTGTTATGATATATGAAATATGTACTAACATTTGAACCAAAGTGAAAGCTACCCGAGCAGGAGAAAATAACATATGAATTCCTGATTTTAATCTTGATTACTCAGCATAAGAGGTAAAATACCTAAGCAAAATACCTGAGAGGTACTATTTTGGTATTGTCTTACCTCAATTTGGTATTCGCATAACATTGAGGGAACAATTTTATGGTATTATTCTCAGGTATTCTACCTCTTATGCAGCGCTCTTAAATAGCTAGGCCAGTTATCAAGTTATTCGTCCCTGCTCGGGAACAGCAAAGCCAAAAACCACCTAAAATCCTTAAACAAATGGTTAATGAGAAATCAGAATCTTCAAACTGAAGGATTAAATACAGATTTTTTTTTTTCTTGATTATCGAGATTTTCAGCCCTGGGCTGGTTCATGTCCCGTCGTAGTTACTCAAACACCGCTTTTGGGTATTTTCGTTACTTGTCCGGGGGTGAGATTCGAACTCGTGACTTTGGCTACGCCGGAGTCGCCCCCATAAATAATAATCTCAAATTATTTAACATAATTGTATTCAAATATTTAATCTTAATTCTTTTTTTTTAATTAGTTCGTTTATTTGTTAGGCTCAGGCGTGTGTAACACTTTACGGAGCCGATATTCAATATTGTTATTTACAATGTATAATTTTTAAATTTTAATAAAATGGGGTGCAAATTACTCGTGGCTAGCTCGAGGTTAATCGGTCACATTATCGTTTGGAAGGGGCTAGGCAGGTAACTTATTGAAGGTGTTATTTGCTGCTCATGGTTGCGACATCTACCAATTCCACTACAGGGACAGTCCCTTTCAGGGCAGGTACAAGTAGCACGGAAACAAAAGGATAGTATAACTGGGACACAATGGCAGGGAATTTACTAGACTGGAGGAGAGGGGGTGATGACATTACACTCTTAGATCAGACAAACAAAGGAATTCGTAAATCGCTTGCATGTAGGGGAGATCACGCATTCCCAAAACATCTCTTACCTCGCGGAGGGTTGTCTACCTCGGGCCACTAGGGTATCCAATCGTCGTGCTCTGAAGGCATCATTACCCGGGCAATGCCAAACTACGTGATCGATGTCATCATAACCGGTTCCGCGCCTACATACATTGCTATCGACGAGGTTAATTGTAGAGATGTGCGTCTAGCGAGTGGTAGTTGGACATAAGTCTTGACATCACACGAATGAAACCGCGACTTACATCCAGACCTTTGAACCACGATCTCGACGAAACATTTGGAATAATGGAATGTAACCACCGCCCAAGAGAATTACTTGTCCAATCGTTTTGCCAACTTTGAAGAGAACTCTGACGTAATAATGGGAAAAATTCATCATGTGAAATTCTTCTTTCAAAAATCTCGCCTTCTTTTGCGCCCACCTTTGCTAGAGAGTCCGCCTTCTCATTGCCTGGAATTGAGCAATGCGAGGGGACCCATGCAAAGGTAATTCTAAATGATCTTTCGACCAACGCACACATCTGCTCCCTTATTTTTGAAAGAAAGTAAGATGAGTGCCTCACTGTTTTCATCGACCGGAGGGCCTCAATAGAACTGAGACTATCCGAGAAGATGAAATAATGGTCTATGGGCATGTCGGAAATTATCCCCAATGCGAAAATGATTGCTGCCAGCTCAGCAACATATACGGAACAAGGTTCCTGAAGTTTCCGGAAGGCAGATGAGTATTCATTGTAAACACCGAAACCAGTGGATCCATCAATGCGCGACCCATCAGTGAAAATTCTTCTATTGCAATTGACATGTTGGTACATTTTAATAAAAATATGGGGAATTAAAATAAGTCGGAGTTGATCTGGGACTCCTTGAATAGCCTGTTTCATGAAGAGATCATAATCAATGGAGGAACTGTGATAAGGGAAGCGAACACTAGGAGAATTATAGCATGGAAGACTAATATCAGTTGACATATAGTTAATATAGATTCGTGAGAATCTAGACTGGGTACTCAGTTCGAGCATTTCTTCGAAGTTTTCAATCACAATGTTGTTACTGATTCCACACTTGCTCAGTATTCTCGATGAGAGCTCCCAGAAGCGGTTCTGTAAGGGTTTTACTCCTGCCAGAACCTCCAGGCTCATATTGTTCGTTGAATGCATACAGCCAAGGGCAATACGTAGACAACGATATTGAATGCGTTCCAATTTAATGAGGTGGCTGTTTCTTACCGAGGGAAAGCAAAAAGAGCTATATTCGAGGACTGAACGAATAGTTGTTTTATAGAGTTTAACGAGGTCTTCCGGGTGAGTACCCCACCATGTCCCGGAAATTGTTCTTAGAAAATTGATCCTTTGTTGACATTTCTGTTTCAAATACGCAATGTGAGTACTCCAAGTGCATTTCGAATCAAACATGACTCCAAGGTATTTGAAGGTCAAAGATTGCGTAATGTCTCTTCCCAATAGCTTGAGACGCAGCTGGGCAGGGAACCGATTTCTAGTAAACACTACCAATTCGGTTTTATGCGGTGAAAACTCGATCCCCAAATTTTTGGCCCAGATGGACAGATTATCTAGGGAATTTTGCAAAGGTCTTTGCAAGTTTTCCTCACGTGGACTGCTAAAGGAGATCACAGCATCGTCTGCAAGTTGTCTTAGCGTGCATCTATTTTCCAAGCAGTTATCAATATCTTTAACATAAAAATTATAAAGCAAGGGACTTAAACATGAGCCTTGGGGTAAGCCCATGTAGCTAATTCTGGAAGTTGTCAGTTGGCCTAGATTAAAGGTCATTTGTTTTTCTGACAGTAAATTATACAAAAAGTTATTCAAAATTCCTGGTAAACCACTACTGTGCAGACTATCTGCTGGTATATCTATGGAAACTGAATCAAATGCGCCCTTAATATCCAGAAATACTGAAGCCAATTGCTCCTTGGGTGCAAAGGCCAGTTGTATATCAGATGAAAGTAACGCTAAACAATCGTTTGTTCCTTTGCTCCTTCGGAAACCAAATTGCGTATTTGATAGCAGCTTGTTTGAGTCAACCCAACGGTCAGGTCTTGATAGGATCATTTTTTCTAACAATTTTCTTAAACATGCTAGCATAGAGATCGGACGCGACCTCCCATTGCGGCAATAAGGCACGCTGCTCCAACTGCGGGGAGAAACACGAGGATGGCGCCTGCGCAGACAGCACACCAAAATGCGCTTTCTGCAAGGGTTCTCCTCCTCATGCTCTCTCGTCGTGCCCGGCGTACAAACAACGCGGGGAAAAATTAGAACGCTCGCTAAAACAGTGTTCCAGGCAATCTTTCGCTGAAATGGTGAAAAAAGGCTCACCATCACCCGATGCCAATACAAATCCCTTTGCTGCTGTGTCAGATGTCGAGTCTGACTTTGATTTGGCTGAAGAGGGAACATCATTCAGCTTTCCGGAAGGTGCTTCACGGAAGCGACGACGCGTCCGCCCTTGGAAAGTTGCTGAACCGGAGCCCAAAATCAGCCTGCCCATTTCAAGGAAAGGTGGAAAAAAGGAAAATCCAATTCCACCTGGTTTTCGTAGCACTTCCAGGACTTTCCATCTCTTCCGGGGACATCCAAAACCCCTGATGACCCGCTTTTAAGAACAGAAGCCCTTTCCTCGACTGGGCTGTCCTCATTTGATGACATTGTCGAAGGTATCTTCAAGTTCCTTGAAATTTTTGACCCTCTTAAAAGCATTGTTATGGTAATGCTTCCAACAGTGAAGACTTTTTTGAAGCAATTGACAATAAAGTGGCCCCTCCTTGCAGCTATCATTTCCTTCGATGGATAATTTTTCAAATGAGGATTTGATCACTGTTCTACAGTGGAATTGTCGAAGTTTGATTCCTAAATTGGAATCATTCAAATTTTTAACTCACAATACCGGTTGTGATGCATTCGCTCTTTGTGAAATATGGCTCTCTTCTGAAATCGATCTTCCGTTTCATGATTTCAATATTATTCGTCTTGATCGTGAGGATTCGCGTGGAGGAGGAGTACTTTTGGGGATCAAGAAGTGCTACTCCTTCTATAGAGTGAATTTTCCTCCAATTCCAGGTATTGAAATTGTCGCATGTCAGGCTGTTATTAAAAGTAAAAGCCTTTGCGTTGCTTCGTTGTATGTTCCTCCTAGAGCCTCAATGAACCGAAAACAACTTTCAGATATTTGTTCGGTCCTTCCTACTCCACGGTTGATCATGGGAGATTTTAACTCTCACTGTACAGACTGGGGAGAACTGTATGATGACAACCGTTCTTCTACAGGACCTCGACAATTCGGTGCATTTTGATTTATCCATGAAGCAGGAGCTTCATGGAATCCCAGAGCATCATCGTCCTATGATTGCTCCGGTAATATTTGCTGCAAAGTTTGGCCAAGTTGATTGCACTAAATTGTTCTTCACTGACGGATCATTGTTAGAGGAGTCAGCAGGCTTTGGTATGCCTAATGAAATTCATAGCGCCAATCGTAATCTTCAAGCTCCTTGTTCCGTGTACACGGTGTTCAATAAGTTCGGATACACTTTCAAAATTTGTTAAAAAAATGAAAACATGTTTTTTTATTTTTTGGATTTATGTTATTGAAAGCTATGTTTACAAGGAACGTTTACAACATTTCTCTTGGAATGACCCCCCCTTTGTACTCCTTAACGAGCTTCAAACGTTTCTCGAACGCGTCGCAGGCGGCACGCACGGACTGCATGGGCATTTCGTCCCAGATTTTGAGAATTACCGTCTTGAAATGATCCAAAGTGCTGACCTTGTATTCGTTCAGCTTCGCCATCATATAGGACCAAACAAAAAAGTCGAGAGGATTCAAGTCCGGGGAGCTGGGAGGCCACAAAGTTTTGTCCAGAAAGTCGGTTAAATTGTCCCGACACCAGGCTTGAACCACATTTGCCGTATGGGCTGGTGCACCGTCCTGCTGGAACACGTAGTGCTCATCGCCGTAGAGGCTTCGGAGACTGGGGGCAACAACCTTTTCCAAAACCTCAGTTTTGTAGTACGCCGCGTTGATTTTGACGTTTTTTTCAATAAACACCAAGGGTAGCTTACCACGTTTGCATACTGCCCCCCAAACCATCACCGACGCGGCACTTTGGAACCGAGGGATGTTTATATTGGATTCAGGAATGCTGTCCCTCGATGGCGCCCACACCCGGTCATTTTGCACATTGTGCGGCTGCTGCAGCACGAACAGTTTCTCGTCCGAAAAAACAAACTCCTGACCAGCGTGCCGAGAGAGGATCCTCTTAGCTTGATCCAACCGCTTTTTGCTGGTAGCCTCCGAAACGCCATGGACCTTACGTTTTTTGTAAGGCCTGAAACCAAGGTCCTTGGTGAGTATGGTGTGAGCGGTTCCAATGGAAACGTTGAGATCTGCAGCCGTTTTCCGGATTGAGCGGTTCTTTTTGCGCCGAATTCGCTCCCTCACGATCTTGATGACCCGTGGCGTCCTCGCTGAACGCGGCCGACCGGATCTCGCACGGTCATTGGTCGAGGACGTCTCCCGGTATCGCCTGATGGTCGTGTAGACAAAGTTCCGCTTGACCCCATGCGATTTCAGCAGCCGGAATATATCGCCGGGTCGCTCACCGTTCAAAAAACGCTTAATTACGAAGTCCCGATACTCTTTCATCGCGCGTAACAAACAAACAACAACTAACAGAATGTCAACACCGCGCACATTCGGTAGCGTATGAATGAAGCTAAAGCTGACACCAATACCAATGCAGAATATGTACATGGCGCATACCTACGCAATGATGAAAACTTGTATTCGAACTTATTGAACACCGTGTATGTCGCCAAATTAGCGGCAATAAACTTTACGCTAGAAATTGTTGGCTTACTAACACCGGATCAGTATTTCATTTCTACGGATAGTCTCAGTTCTATAGAGGCTATTCGCTCTTTGAGGCCGGTAAAGCACTCCTCGTATTTTCTCATGAAAATACAGGAGCTGCTAAGTGCTTTATCTTCGCGTTATTTTATCATCACCTTTGTATGGGTCCCTTCTCATTGTTCAATTCTGGGCAATGAGAAAGCGGACTCGCTTGCAAAGGTGGGCGCTATAGAAGGCGATATTTATGATCGACAAATCGCCTTCAATGAATTTGTTGCTATTTTTCGTCAACAGTCACTCGTCAGCTGGCAGTATAAATGGAGTAAAGGAGATTTGGGGCGATAGCAACATTCAATCATCCCAAAGGTGTCGAAGAAATCTTGGTTTTGGGGTATGGATGTGGGTCGAGACTTCAATCGTGTGATGTCTCGCCTCATGTCCAATCATTATTCTTTGAACGCTCATTTATACCGTGTTGGGCTGAGTGACAGCAATCTCTGTGAATGTGAACAAGGTTACCAGGACGCAGTTTGCATTGTTTGGTCTTGTGATGAGCATCGTGGAGTCAGATCTGAGCTTTATGATTCCCTTCGGGTTTGAGGTAGACAAACCAATGTACCGGTGCGAGATATTTTGGCTGTACGTGATCTGGAGTTTATGAAACTCATTTATGTGTTTTTGACTAACATTAGCTTTAGATTGTAGTTAGTTTTACCTGTATGTTTACTATAACTACTATTTTTTTTATCTGTGTTTGTTTTTTTCTTTCTCAAAAGAAAACCAAAAGTTGTATAGTTACAAGTTCTTAGCCAATTCCGAATTTAAAATAAACGTACTTTGTAAACCATACTTCAAATTCCCGCCCATTTTTCTTTCCCCTTAACGTTAGTGTTAAGATATCTGATGTATATAATTATGAAAACTTGGCTCTGTAAAGTTGATTCGATTGAGCCTGTACAAATTAATGATTTAAAAAAAAATGCTGCTAGTGTTTATGCAAATACAAATGCTACTTGATGACAGTTTTCATCTCAAGTATCTAATTCTAAACACCGTCAGAAAAAAATCAAGATGCGGTAATCAAATTCAATAAAAGTTTAATAAGGTTTTCTAAAGACGTGGAATGTATTGTTGAAAATTAGTTCAATTTTATCCTGAAGGGTATGTTTTTCTTTCATCTCCAAAGGCTTGTGAATATTTTAAATAAAATTGTTAGCTCATGTTCGAATTAATGAATAATATAAGCAAATGACTATGTGTGTTGCGCTGCGCAAACGTGATTCGCTGAAAAAGTTGAATTTGAAAACATTTCGGTTTTTCCTGTACCCAAAACATTACTTATGTCAAGGCTGCACCTTTAATTTTCGAGCGATATTTTTACGAGCAATGATTTTCAATCAGTTATGCATGCATGCAGCAATCGTTTTATTATCTGTTAGGGAGGACAACGAATTTGAACATGTAACTAGTCGTAGCGTGAGGAACTAGCTGCGTTAAAGATATAGCTCTCCAATGAACATTGCCAACACCATCCTGCTTTATTAAGTTTTATTAAGGTTTTATTAAAGCCACTAACAATCAATTTGGTTTTATTATGGCACCAAGAGGTGCCAATCGGTTTCATATTTTAGTCAGGTTTATGACAACCTAAACAGCTCGTTTACAACGATCTTAAAACATTGTTTTTTTCAAATTCCTTTTACTCGTATCAAAGGTTTTATTTCGACTTTATGAACTCGTAAAGTGCTGTTTTGAAATGTCGCTTTAGGACTCGTGCATATTATCTTATTATGGTCAGTTCAAAAAGCATATTAAAACCATTTTGCCTCCTGTAAAATCATTAAATGGCAAATTGGTTTTATTGTAGTCATTGCGAAGATAAATTGGCTTTTTGACAAAGCTGTGATTTTTTCCAATCGTCATATTGAAATATATAAGTAATAAATGAAATGTGGAATAATAATTGCACAAAATTTACTTGTAATGCAAATAAACCGTAGATTAGAGATCAATTTATTTAGAGGTTATTGAATTCCATCAATTTTCGAAAATTCATGATTAATTTACCGAATATACTTGTTTTTATTTTGTTGTAAACTTACATATCTCCCGAGACGCATTAGTTTTCGGCTTTTATCGTGCCAATATTCACCATAAAATTAAATGCGCATATGATTTGGAGCATGATACGCTGTAAAAAAAACTCAATTTGTTTTGGCTATTTTGCCATCCAAAAAAAAATTCCCGCAACTCTAGAACTTTTTTTCTTTGATATTATTTACTGCTCAATAAATCGGAAGAGCAGAGAATCGAGCAAAGCAGAACAACAAAAACCAACCCCGATGTTACAGTGAAGTTTGACAGCTGTGGCCATTTGGCCGTATGCTGGTTTTCATGGCAGCCAATAGGTTTTATGAAGGTTCTCAAATGATCATAGCATCTATCACTAGAATATTTTCAAAATCTTTATGGTTTTATAAAGGTTTTATTAAGTTGTTTTCACAACCGTCTATCGAGTGGGCCACTTCGTACAAATTTCTGCTTTAATTAAGCATACAGGAGGTGTTGGTAGACAAAACAGTTTTGAATGTAGTTTTATCACCAAAGCCGTGAGGAGTGAGTGCTATATGGCTGGAATAAAACTAAAATTGTTACTTGGGTCTGATGTTGTTATAACACCAAAGATAAGGTTCATATCAATTTAAGGCATTCAAATCCCAGTATTTAGTCTATAATGGCTATTTTTTAACGCATTGTGGACTTGTATTTTCGGTTAATAATTATTTTCTAGAAGCTATTGTAAATGTGGCATCCAGAACGTAACTTTGAGTGTGTCAGTTATTTATTTTTTTTTTATCCTATTAATGAACCATAAAACAAAAAAACGACTTCGAACAACCAACAAAAACAAAAAAAAAACACCCCCAAACAGCGCTCCCGGAAAAATTCCGCCGAAGGGGAGAAAAAGGATCCCCCACCCCCCATGCCAATACAAAACCCTTTGCTCCTCTGTCAGATGACGAGTCTGACTTTGATTCGGCTGAAGAGGGAACATCGTTCACTTTTCCGGAAGGTGCTTCAAGGAAGCGAAGACGCGTCCGCCCACGGAAAGTTGCTGAAAAGAAGCCCGAGACCAGCATGCCTACTTCAAAAAAAGGTGGGAAAAAGGAAAATCCAATTCCTCCTGGTTTTCGTAGTACTAACTACACCCAGGACTTTCCATCTCTTCCGGGGACATCCAAAACCCCTGATGCCCCAATTTTAAGAACAGAAGCCCCTTCCTCGACTGGGCTGTTCTCATTTGATAACATTGTCGAAGGTATCTTCAAGTACCTCGAAAATTTTTGCCCCCCCCAAAGCATTGTTTTGGCAATGCTTCCAACAGTGAAGACTTTTTTGAAGCAATTGACAATTAAGTGGCCCCTCCTTGCAGCTATCATCTCCTTCGATGGATAATTTTCCAAATGAGGTCGGGGATTTGATCACTGTTCTACAGTGGAATTGTCGAAGTTTGATTCCTAAATTGGAATCTTTCAAATTTTTAACTCACAATACCGGTTGTGATGCTTTCGCTCTTTGTGAAACATGGCTCTCTTCCGAAATCGATCTTCCGTTTCATGATTTCAATATTATTCGTCTTGATCGTGAGGATTCACGTGGAGGAGGAGTACTTCTGGGGATCAAAAAGTGCTACTCCTTCTATAGAGTGAATTTTCCTCCTATTCCAGGTATTGAAGTTGTCGCATGTCAGGCTGTTATTAAAAATAAAAGCCTTTGCATTGCTTCCGTTTATATTCCTCCTAGAGCCTCAATAAACCGAAAACAACTTTCAGATATTTGTTCGGTTCTTCCTGCTCCGCGGTTGATCATGGGAGATTTTAACTCTCACGGTACAGGCTGGGGAGAACTGTACGACGACAACCGGTCTTCCTTATTATATGACCTCTGTGACAACTTCAATATGACAGTTCTTAACAATGGAGAAGTAACACGTTTGGCTGGAACATCCTCAGTTGGCAGTAGATTAGACCTCACACTTTGTTCGAATTCATTGTCGTTGGATTGCACATGGAATGTGATTCAAGATCCCCACGGTAGTGATCACTTGCCCATAAAAATTTCGGTTGCCACCGGGTTCAATCCGTCGAAATCTGTCAACGTCACGTATGATCTTACCCGTCACATCGATTGGACAAAGTTCAGGATAGCAGTAGATGAAGCCGTAACGACGGTAGAAAGGCTTTCACCGCTAGACGAATATAACTTCCTCTCCAACCTGATCTTAGACAGCGCGCTTCAAGCTCAAACTCGACCAGTTCCAGGAACGTCATTTCGCAGGAAACCTCCTTCTCCATGGTGGGATCAGCAATGCACCGAGGTTTACCGTAAAAAGTCCGACGCGTTTAAAGTTTTCCGTAGACGTGGAACACCTGAGCACTTCGAAGTATACACGGCTCTTGAACGTGAACTTAAGAGCCTCATCAAGGCCAAAAAACGCGGATACTGGCGAAGATTCGTGGACGGGCTATCGCGCGAGACGTCGATGAGTACTCTTTGGAACACGGCGCGAAGATTGCGTAACCGAACTACGAACAACGAGAGCGAAGAGTACTCGGATCAATGGATCCTCAAGTTCGCGCGAAAAGTTTGTCCAGATTCTGTGCCGGCACGGATCATTCCTCGCGAAACCGAGAATCCGATAGATGAGATCAGCCAACCTTTTTCAATGGTAGAACTCTCTCTCGCGCTCCTTTCGTGTGGCAATACGGCTCCAGGAGCTGATAGAATCAAGTTCAACTTGCTTAAGAACCTTCCAGACGTCGCGAAGAGGCGCATGTTGAACTTGTTTAATCAGTTTTTGGAGCTCAACATTGTACCGGATGATTGGAGGCGGGTGAGAGTTATCGCCATTCAAAAACCTGGCAAACCCGCGTCCGACCACAACTCCTATCGACCCATCGCGATGTTATCCTGCATTCGAAAGTTGTTGGAGAAAATGATCCTCTTCCGTCTGGACAAATGGGTTGAGACGAACAACCTGCTTTCAGATACTCAATATGGTTTCCGTAGGGGTAAGGGAACGAACGACTGTCTCGCGTTGCTTTCCACAGATATTCAGTTAGCTTTTGCTAAAAAAGAGCAAATGGCTTCTGTTTTCTTGGATATCAAGGGGGCTTTTGATTCAGTATCTGTTGAAGTTCTTTCAGATAAACTCCACGCTTGTGGCTTTTCACCATTAATGAATAATTTTTTGTACAATTTGCTGTCAGAGAAACATATGAGCTTCTCTCATGGAACCTCTACAGCTTCACGATTTAGCTACATGGGTCTCCCCCAGGGATCATGTTTAAGCCCCCTTTTGTATAATTTTTATGTCAAAGACATTGACGGTTGTCTAAGTGACAACTGTACGTTGAGACAACTTGCAGATGACGGCGTAGTGTCTGTCACGGGACCCAATGGGGTCGATCTGCAAGGACCCTTACAGGATACCTTAGACAATTTGTCTACTTGGGCTTTAGAGCTAGGTATCGAATTCTCTACGGAGAAAACTGAGTTGGTAGTTTTTTCTAGGAAGCATAACCCAGCACAACCGAAGCTTCAAATTTGGGGTAAGCCGATAACTCATTCTATGTCATTTAAATATCTTGGGGTCTGGTTCGATTCTAAGTGCACCTGGAGATCCCATATTGAGTATCTGAAGCGAAAGTGCCAGCAGAGGGTCAATTTTCTCTGCACAATTACCGGGACCTGGTGGGGAGCTCATCCACAAGATCTTCTAACGTTGTACCGGACAACGATTTTGTCGGTTATGGAATACGGTAGTTTTTGTTTTCAGTCAGCGGCTCGGTCGCACTTCATTAAACTGGAACGTATTCAGTATCGGTGTCTTCGTATCGCGTTAGGTTGCATGCACTCGACTCACACCATGAGTCTTGAAGTGCTGGCTGGCATGTTGCCACTCTCGGATCGGTTTTCAGAATTATCTCTCCGGCTCCTCACCAGGTGTGAAGTTATGAACCCCCAGGTGATCGAAAATTTTGAGAAGCTCCTTGAGTTGAATACTCAAACCCGCTTCATGACCTTGTACCATTTGTACATAACACAGGATGTCAGCCCTTCGCCGAACATTTCCAATCGTGTTTGCTTCTCCGATTTCGACAATTCGGTTCATTTTGATTTATCCATGAAGCAAGAGCTTCATGGAATCCCAGAGCATCATCGTCCTATGATTGCTCCGGTAATATTTGCTGCAAAGTTTGGCCAAGTTAATTCCACTAAATCGTTCTTCACTGACGGATCTTTGATAGAGGAGTCAGCAGGCTTTGGTATATTTAATGAAATTTATAGCGCCAATCGTAAACTTCAAGCTCCTTGTTCCGTATATGTCGCCGAATTAGCGGCAATACACTTTACGCTAGAAATGGTTGCCTCATTAACACCGGATCAGTACTTCATTTTCACGGATAGTCTCAGTTCTATAGAGGCTATTCGCTCATTGAGGCCGGTAAAGCACTCCTCGTATTTTCTCATGAAAATACAGGAGCTTCTAAGTGCTTTATCTTCGCGTTATTTTATCATCACCTTTGTATGGGTCCCATCTCATTGTTCAATTCCGGGCAATGAGAAAGCGGACTCGCTTGCAAAGGTGGGCGCTATGGAAGGCGATATTTGTGATCGACAAATCGCCTTCAACGAATTTTTCCTATTTTTCGTCAACAGTCACTCGTCAGCTGGCAGTATAAATGGAGTAAAGGAGATTTGGGGCGATGGCAACATTCTATCATCCCAAAGGTGTCGAAGAAATCCTGGTTTAAGGGGATGGATGTGGGTCGAGACTTCATTCGTGTCATGTCTCGCCTCATGTCCAATCATTATTCTTTGAACGCTCATTTATACCGGGTTGGGCTGAGCGACAGCAATCTCTGCGAGTGTGGACAAGGCTATCAGGACGCAGATCACGTTATTTGGTCTTGTGTTGAGCATCGTGGAGTCAGATCTAAGCTTTGTGATTCCCTTCGGGCTCGAGGTAGACAACCCAATGTGCCAATTCGAGATATTTTGGCTGTACGTGATTTGGAGTACATGAAACTCATTTATGTGTTTTTGACTAACATTAGCCTTAGATTGTAGTTAGTTTAACCTGTATGTTTACTATAAGTTTTTTTTTATCTGTGTATGTGTGTTTTTTTTTTTTTTTTTCAAAAAATGTTCAAGTCAAAAGTAAACCATAAATTGTATAGTTATAAGTTTTTAGATAATTTAGAATTTAAATTTAATGTGTTATGTAAACCATACCTTAAATTCCCACCCTCTTTCCCATCCGTAATTTGTAATTCCTATTAACCTCGAGACGGCCGCGAGTAATCGGCTCTATCCTCCTAACTTTAGTTTTAAGATAAATGATGTATATAAATATGAAAATTTGGCTCTGTAAAGTTGATTCGATTGAGCCTGTACAAATAAACGATTATTAAAAAAAAAAACCCTAATTGCAAACCCCGAAAAGCATCTGGCGATTCTAGTATGTTCCTCCGGAACAACCGGTCGTTCGAAGGCTGTCAGTTTATCACATTCGATCTGCATCGCTCATGTGGCAAACTTTTTCGAGTGTCATCCGAGCGATAGAACGTTTGCCTTCAGTTCACTCTACTGGCTTTCGGGTGTTATATTTCTACTAACCAGTACGATGTGGGGTGCCACTAGGATTATAACTCGTCAAACGTACCGTCCGGAGGTGGCTTTGAATATAATCGGAAGCTTCAAGGTATCGGCGGTCTTTATAACGCCATCGCAAGCGCACGGTGTCGTCCATTGTCGTCAGGCAGATGCGTCTGCCTTTACCCATGTTCGTTTAATGTTTTGCGGCGGAAGTGCAGTGCCGGTATCGTTGAAGAGATCGTTTGAAAAATTGATTCCGGGAAGATTTTTGGAGGTTGCCTATGGGTTTTCGGAGATTGCGTATCCGGTAACTTTCAGTAAGAAGAAGCTTTACCGGAATGGGTCGGTTGGGTTTACTCAACCAGGAATAATGGTTAAAATTGTTGATGATAATGGGAAGCCATTGGACGTCGGACAGGAGGGAGAGATTCTTGTACGGGCGGAGCGTGTATTTCAAGGATATTACGGAAACGAGGAATCTTCAAAGGACATGTTGGACAACGAAGGATGGCTTCATTCCGGAGATATTGGACGCTTTGATGAGGAAGGTTACTTATATGTGGTAGATCGGAAGAAGGACATGTTCAAGTACAATAATTTTCAAATTTCCCCAACCGATATCGAAAGTGCGATTTTGCAAATACCGGAGGTGTCAGCGGTCTGTGTTGTGGGAGTTCCTGGAGAACCGAACGATCTTGCAACTGCAATGGTAGTTCGGAGAACAGATTGTTCGCGAGTGATCGATGCAGCGGAGATTGTTAGCCGTGCAAATGAAGCGTTACCGGAATATAAGCATCTGAGAGGAGGGGTGTACTTTGCCGAAGAGCTGCCGCAGACGGCGTCGGGAAAGGTGCAAAGACGAATGGTGAAAGAATATATCTTGGAAAAAATGAAGAAGTAATGATACGGAATTGTTTACACAGGATTATTCCTGATCATAGCAAAGTGAAGCCGTGCCAGTTATGAAGATTTCTGAACTAATTCTTACTAATTCTGCCACAGCCAAACAGACATTACTATTTGAATAAATATTCTAAATAATATCGCCACGAACATCTCACCGCCTTTTTGTCGTAAACAAGCCGCATCCGTGTCAAGACTAAACAAAATTGCATGCAATTTAGGTAGAATGTGTATAAAAACGTGGAAGGCAGTGGAAGCGGTGGTAATCTTGCCACCCTATAAATATTTGAACGGATCGTTAGATGCCTATTCGATGATTGAGAAGAAAGAGTAACATCTGTTTGTCTGGGCACTTACTGTGTTATTTTTGTGCTATTCTATCTCTTTCGAAAAATGTATGTTTTGTCCAATGCAATAAGTATGAATAATAAAACAAAAATATACTCAATTCATAGCAATTACCCAAGCAACCAAGAAGCTGTAAATAGATACATCAATTTTCAATTATATTACGATATACAGGGTGCGGCAGAAAATAATGCGAAAATTTGTTCTATTTCTTTCAAATCCCATTTTCAACTAATTCAAGTAATAATATCAACATTTTCGAGTGCAGTTATCTTTATAAAGTCCTTTTAAACAAATTTATTCAATGTGTCCTCCATTTTTATTAATAACATCCTCGAGCCGACGCCGGAAGCCAGAGCATGCCTTTCGGACGTAGTCCTCCGACATTGACTGCCATGTGCGTGTTATGGTTGACTTCAGGGTTTTCACACTAGGTTTGCAGTTTTGCAGGCTCGTGCTTCAACATATGCCCAAATCGAATAATCCAACGGACTGCTAGGGGGCCACAAATCCTTCGGTCAAAACTTCATGTTATCGTTCAACCATTGTTGGGTTCGATTGGACGTGTGACACGGCGTGCCATCCTGCTGTAGGACAACGTTTTGGTCCTCGGAGAAGTTGGCCTTCACCCAGGGAAGCACTTGGTCCTTTAAAATACCGATATACACTTCGGTATTGATTTTAACTCCAGCATCAATGAAAACAGGCGGCATTTTCAAACCGTTGGACGCCACCAAGCCAAACATCATGACACCAGCCGGATGTTTGGTTTGAAATTTGAATTTCACTTTTTCCGGAACGTTCTCCATTTTCTGCGCTGAAATGAACGGGTCCGTGTGGCTGTTGGCCACAGCATCGATGCTGAAAAGCTTTTCGTCGGAGAACAGGATTATCATTTTTTCCTTCTTCAACAAGGAAAGCAATCTCTTGGAACGAGTCACTCGTAGTTCCTTGAACCGGTCCGTAATCAAGTGGCGTTTCACTCTGGCTCTGGAAGATGCATGTAGGTCTTCTTTGATGAGTCTCCGGATGGATTTCTCCGAAATATTGGCTTCCTTTGCAAGTCTTCTTATGGAACGTACCGGGTTGCGTGCAAAGCGCGGACGTCCGCTTCCCGGCTTCCGCTGCTAAGCATAAAGTGACCAGACGTCCAGCGTTTCGCGGGACAGTCCCGCTTTTCTAAAAAATGTCCCGCGTCCAAATGCGTCCCGCGAAATGTCTCGCGTTCGTCCTAAGCCAGCGAAATGTCCCGCGATTTGGTATTCATTAATATGCTTTTCGCTTTATCAAGGTCATGTCAAAGCTTCTACATAAGCAATGTTAGTTCAAAGCACTGTTCACATCCTTTTTTATGTTTTCAAAAACTTGTGACATCTCTATATGCGTTTGACAGCTATTGTCATGGATTGACCTCACGAACACTATCGTGTCATCAAGAAATCCATCTTCCTATTCTTCATTAGTTGAAACCGCAGTTGTCTTTTTTCAACCTGCATAAGCGATGTGTTTGTGAAAAAGAACTCGTGAGGATGATTAGTCAGTGTGTTTAATTTTTCAACCGGCACAAATCTGTCAAAAGTTTCACTTGTTTGTATCAAGTGCAGCAAAACTGTGGCAACAGTTTTAGTAATTTCAGTGCAATATTACGAATTCGGCAAGGAAAACTTGAGAAATTGTTATTAATTGTGCAAGGTGTGTACATAAAACTTGATATTGTGATATTTTATTTAAAATACGGTTCTGTAGGCTATCTCTCAGCGACTTCAACCATGTCGAAAAACCGTCAGTGCTTGTTTTTGGACGACCTGAAAAAGGAATTTCCTTTCCTGAAAAAGGCGAAGGCCGTCGGCAGCGTTTACTGTGAAACCTACAGCAGCGAGTTTTCCATCGGATCAGGAGGTAAAACCGATGTTAAGAGGCACACGGCAACGGAGAAACATAAGCGCGCCCTAGGAGCGGCTGCCACATCGTCAAAAGTAAGCAACTTTTTTCGAAAAGGAGAATTCGGTTTTAAGGAACAGCAGCTTGCTCATGCTGAGGTTGTTTTTACCTATCACACCGTCATGCACAGTCAGTCATTCCGATCAATGGATTGCACATCCAAGCTAGTTCGTGCGCTTTTCGAGCCAACATTCTCTTGGGGTCGCACCAAAACAGAAGCGATTGCTAAAAATGTCCAGGCTCCATATTCTGTTGTTCAGTTTTCAACATGTATGGACTACATCAATTTTCTAACAATCTTCTCCGACGCTTCAAATCACAAGGAAACAAAGTTGTTCCCCTCTGTAATTAGATATTTTGACTACAAACGTGGAATTCAGGTTAAGTTGTAGGATTTTGTATCGCTTCCTGGCGAAACATCGGACATTATTGTGGAATCAATTTATGAAATTTTGTGCAAATACAAAATGCAGGGAAACGTAGCGGCGATTTGTGCAGACAACGCCAAAACAAATTTTGATGGTCTTCATAGAAAGGGTACGAACAACGTTTATTGGAAGCTAAAGGATCAGCTACAGAGACCGATTTTGGGTGTAGGAGGCACTGCACATATCGTTCACAACACAATTCAGGCGGCGGCAGATCAACTTCCCGTGGATATTAAGGGTATTATTGTTAAGATCTAGAGTCATTTCTATATTTTCACGATCAGGGTCGAGAAACTGAAAGGTTTTTGCGTGGAAGCAGAAGTAGAATGCATGAGGATTTTGGGCTACAGTAAGACTCGCTGGCTAGCTATGATGCCAGCTATTGAACGAGTGTTAAAACTGTTCTCACCACTGAAATCTTACTTTTTGTCGATCAATCACAGTCCAAGAATTCTTCGCGAATTTTTTGAAGATGAGAGCTCTGAAATGTGGTTGTATTTCATGCATAGTCAGGCGTCGGTATTTGACAATACGGTGAAAAAAAACAGTTTTTACCACTAAGTGTCCGAAGTCAGTTGAAAAATCTGGAGGAAAATGGCTGGCCCAAGTCAACATTGTACAAGTCGAATATGATTAGTTTCTATCAGAAATGTATTTACTATCTTGAGGCTCGAGTTTCTCAGTTTGTCGATGCTAATTGTTTTAAGTGGGTGAACTTTAAAACCACCATTGATTGGCAGGCAGTACAAACGTGTTTCGCATATGTCCGTAAATTTGATGATTCTGGCAAATCGGTTGATGCCGACAAAGAAGAAGCTGAGCTATTCGACGAAGTATCCTATGCAAAAAAAAATATGTAAGTAATGAAGAAATTTCTCCGTAGAATGAAAATAAGACTGAAATCGAGGATTGAGATCTTTAAACATTTTGAAGAATTTCCGTTATGTTTGCCGGGTACAAATGCTGCAACGGAGAGGGTATTTTCAGTCGTTAACAAAGTTTGGACCACGGCAAAATCTCAGTTGAGCGTCGATACACTGAAAGCGTTGTTGCAGGTTAGGTTTAATTTTCAGGACACATGCGAGGAATTCAGCAAAAAATGTTGCCGAAGATGTTTCATTCTTACGTAAGGTACACAGCCCAGAAAAGTATGTTTGACACGTACAGCATTGAATTAGATTTGTGATTCCTAAGTATCCATCAATGGATGTAAATAAAATCTGTGAAAAACTATGTTGACCATATACTTTTATAATTTCTCGAAATATCTATTTAAGAAACACACACCCCTCATCCCCCAAACCAACCCCCCTTCCCGCTTCTATAAATTAATAATATGTCCCGCGTTGAAGCGCGAGCCATCTGGTCACTTTAGCTTAGGACCATCCTGCAGGGACTTTTTTATGCGGTAAACTGTTGCCAAATGGCACCCTACCACCTTGGCAATCTCTTTCGGCTTCTTCTGGGCGAGCAACAAACTGGTGATCACTTCTTTCGCGAACATGTTGATGAATTTGCAATAAAACAAATAGAATGTTTGGATGCAGCCCTTGAAAGTAAACATAAACAAATTCACTTTCGACAGAAATTAGTCACTACACTACACGAATTAACCCAATACTCAAGTTTGAACAATTTCGCATTATTTTCTGCCGCACCGTGTAAGTCGAGGCGCCCACTGATGTGGCGGAGGTGTGGTATCACATACCATGTCAAAATATCGAGTCAAAGTCTTGTGTCGTGAGGCGAACGTCGACAAGGTGTTTTGACATGCTAGCAGAAACCGCACCTCCGCCACATCAGTGGGCGCCTGGTCTAAGATCCACGAACTTCTCTACACAGAACGAAAACGGAACGTGAACTAGTGCGCGTTATCAGGATTTTTACCTAAAAACGTGATCTAGTTCCCGATTAGGTGATTCCGTTCACGGTGTATTTTTGCTTGTTCTCGAATTCATGACTGCAGTTCACGGATCTGGACCCAGATTTTTAGTTTCTGTACATATGTTTTAGCATCAGAAATATTATATTAAATAATATCGAAATTGACAAACCTCAGTCAAGTTCCACAGTCAACCGTTTAACTTAAATACCGTTTTATTAATTAAATAAATGAACTTGACACATTGCCATTGTAAAACATCGAGTAGCGTGCGAGTTGAGAGAGTCACAGAGCGCGCATAGCGTAATTCAACCATGATCGCTATTTCAGCACGAGCGGACCAACATTGCGATCAACACTGAACAGATTCTACTGATTAACCGGTTCTACAGTTGCTTTTCAACATTTAACTCAAACGGAGCAAATAGTCGCAAACTGCTACCATGCGTCCATTGAAAGACGTTTACACCTTCTACGATCCATCGACCAAGATTTGGAGCGGCCTACCGAAGAAACCGATCTTCAATCCCCATCAGGGCATAGGTGATCTGATTTTTCAGATTCTTGAACGAAATGCCGATAAGGTGGTGCAAATCAGTGCCGATAGCGGTGTCGAAGTAACTGGCGCAGAAATGCGTCTCCGAATGATCCGGATTGCGCAAAATCTGCTGCAAATGGGATACGGCGGTAAATTAGAGGATATCTTCACGGTGATCGTTCGAAACGGAGAAAACACGGCTCCGTTGGTATTTGCTTGTTTTGCTCTTGGAATTACAGTCAACACGTTAGATCCTTCGTTTGCACGGGATGATTTGAGTCATATGTTAGAGACAGTGCAGCCAAAGCTGGTGTTCTGCGAAAGTGATGTCTTGAAAGAACTGCTTGCTGCCTGTGATTTATCGAACGTCTCACCGAAGATCATTGTGACGGAAGATCACGTCGATGGGTACGATCACGTGAATAGTCTTCTGAAGCCGACTGGCAATGAAGAAGCCTTTGTGTATGTTTATTACAAGATAATCATTATTCAATTTATCTAAAGGTCAATTGTTATTTTCAGCCCGGTCACGATTGAGAACCCCACGGAGCAACTCGCGGTCTTGCTGTGTTCTTCCGGTACAATTGGTCGTTCGAAAGCTGTGTGCCTATCGCACTCGATCTGCATCGCCCACGTGGCCAACTTCTTCGACTGTTATCCCAACGATAGGACCCTGGCCTTTAGCACTCTATATTGGCTGTCCGGTATGTTCACTCTTCTGACCAGTACGGTTTGGGGAGCCACCCGGATAATCACCCGGCAACCCTACGAAGCCGAACTGGCACTGGAGATTATCGAACGATTACGTATATCGGTAGTAGTTATTCCATCTTCGCAAGCGCTGGCTATAGTCAACAGCCCGAACGCAAATATCAACGGTCTTCGAAGTCTACGCTTTGCTATGTCCGGAGGTAGTATGATTCCCGTTTCGTTGAAGCAATCCTTCGAGCAACTGATCCCCGGCAGGTTCCTGGAGGTGGTGTATGGATTTTCGGAGATCGCATTAGCAGTGACGTTCACCCGGAAGGAATTCTATCGAGATGGTTCAGTTGGTTTTCCCGAAGCCGGAACGAAGTTCAAGATCGTTGATGATGAAGGACATCCGCTGGAAGTCGGTCAAGAAGGCGAAATCCTGGTGTGGGCGGAGTATGTATTTGGGGGATACTACGGCAATGCGGATGCTACAAGGGAAATACTGGACAACGAAGGGTGGCTGCAGTCCGGAGACATTGGACGGTTCGATGACGAGGGTTATCTATATGTTGTGGACCGAAAGAAGGATATCATTAAATGTAGTGGTTTTCAAGTTTCGCCTAGCGAAATCGAGAGTGTAATACAGGACATTCCAGAAGTGGCTGCGGTATGTGTTGTGGGTATCCCGGCCGAAGTATTCGATTTAGCTACCGCGTTGGTATTGAGAAAAGGATCATTTGAATCTGAGGTACCGGATTCGGCGGAGGTGATTAGAAAGGTGGAAGAAACGCTGCCTTGGTACAAACACTTGAAGGGAGGAGTATATTTCACGAACGAACTTCCGCTGACACCGTCGGGAAAGGTGATGAGACGATCAGTACGAGACATTGTTTTGCGGATTAAGGACGAGAAGGGTAAATAGAATTAAACGAGTACCGATGAATAAAGCAACAGCCTTTGAGGCCTTGTTAAACCAGTAGGCTGGGAGAGGGTTGAGAAAAGATCCGAAGGCCAAAAGATTGCGAAAGACGAAAACAGGGTTGGAAGTTTAATTACATTTAGGGTAAGGGTACCAGTTTTGGCACTTGCATCAGTATTTGGCTCTTGTAAAGACAAAAACTAACAAAAATATATGTTCATATTGGGTTCTGAGAAAATGTAATTCAATAGAGAGACATAAAACGAACAAAGAGACATTGTGGCAGTTAAAATATATGAAATTCGGAAGCTTTTTCACTTCCTCTATAAGGTCTGTATCTCCAATAATCAGGACATTCAAAAACTGTAGTAAAACACCTATTGAACATTTTATTTTTAGTCTAACTAAATACAGCTGTGGTCCAGATTTGTTGGAATTGTTTGGCCATTTAACCTCTGGTTTCTTTTTGGAAAGCACCCGCTTCACCAGAGCCGAATATTTTTCGGTTGGGCGTAAATCAGAACCATTGGGAGAATTTCCAGGTTTTGATTCGATATTAACTTTATTGGTTTCATACAACTCCACGCGATGCCTTTTTCGCGAGTTGATGTATCGAAAGGTCATGATTTCCATTATGGCTGTACGATATTCGCGTTCGTGGAACATTTTTCATTCGCCGTCATTTTGAATACTGGTAACGAAATGTCAAAACTGATCATAGACTCTCAGCTCTATTAAACTGAAATATTTGGATAATTGCTGAAATAAATCAAAAGTTACAGTTGTTTTAATGTGTCCATATTATCGCGGATACAAACCTTAGTGTTCCTCGCAGAGCATAATGTTTTTCTTTTCTGTAGCTAAACACGGGAAAAATTACTTCACAATATTGTCGAACCTTATATCACCATCTTTTTGGATTTATCGGTTGAACGAGGAGCAAAAGTTAAACAAGAACTTTGAAGCACAATATAAGACGACAAAAAGCACTATCCACACAGAAAAAAATAATGAATTTTAACCGGCGCGTAATATTTCCCCTCGTTTAATATCAAGCCAAAGGAGGCGTAAACAACGCAATTGTTTGCAATCTTTCAAGCGCCTTAGAACAATGTTTACAATCTGTCATACAACAGACTAGATTCAGGCGTTATCTGGCTTTAATTTACATGAAACATCCCATTATATTCTGCCAAATCTACACGGAGAAAAAACAGTCCCGTTTGAAACAACAAACTTGTTTGTTGACATCCAAACAAAAAGACAAGTTATTTTTAAAATCCGTTTTGTGGTTTTAAACCAACAATTTAGTTTCGAAACAAATCGGCAGGTTGGTTGTTTCTACCTAAAGATATTATGGTTGTATTAAACTAATATTTTTGTTGCTTCCACCTTAAAAAGGGTTTATTTTTACCAAAAAACCGGTAGCATTGACTCAGCGAAACAAATTAAAGTCTTAGATTGATTCAACCAAAGTGGCGGTTAAATCAAACTGATATTTTGTTCGGAGAAAAAATAACTAAAAATTTAGTTTGAAACAAACTATATTTTTGGGTTATTTCATTTCCCATCATCCGGTCCCGCTGCTTGCTCTGACGCTGTCACTCAACAATACACAAACGTGTATTTTCGTGGAAGTTCAGTTCGCATACTTCATTCGTATACGTATTATAATGTCTCAATTAATTATTCTACCGTGATTAATCCAACAAAAAGTAATGGCTGAAATGCCAGCACATCTAGCTCTTCCTGAAATTGTAAGGTTTCGGTAAGGTAATCGTTTAGCCCATAAATAATACATTTTTTCCCTTCAGTTCTATTACGAAGAAGCCCGCATCACAAACAACAACCGGATCATCGACATCTAGGTACATTGGTCTATTGGCGAACGGGCAATAGAATTGCTCGCCCTGTCAAGAATTGCTTTCTTGAAAAGAGCTTCATTTTGGATGTCGCTGCGGTTCGGGACTTTTCGGAAGTGTACTGGAAAAGCACGCTTGGATTGGCGTTGACAATTGCGGTAATACGTGAAATAGAAGTGTTTGAATAATTAAATATGTTGAAAATTTTACAAAATTTTACTTTGAAAAAACCTAAAAATAGTAGAAAGGCTCGCATTAACATTTGTAGATTTCTCTTACACTAAGAGAAGTCTATAAATGTAAATGTGCACTTTTCGAATGTTTGTCAATATTTTATTCAAATAAATATTTTTGAAATTACAGAAAAAAGGCGATTGTAAATGGAAATGTTTGTTGATTCAACCGTTTTCGTTTGTTTGTTTCAAGCAGAAATTCAGTTTATATCATACTAAAATTTGTTTGAAGCAAACCATAAGCGTTGGTAGAATCAACCAACAAATCTGTTTGTTTTCGTAGCTGTCATAATGAAATAACCATCATAATGGTAAATTCAAACGGATGTCAGTTGAACTTAACTGCTCAATTCCCGAAAAAAATACTCAAAATTTTAGTTTGTTTTAACCACCATAGGTAGTTAAATCAAACTAATATGATATTTGTGCCCAATTCAACGTGAAATTCCGGTTAAATAAAACTAGAATATGTTTGCGTTTACCAAACTTTTTTCTCAGTGTAACAACAAGATTCAACGATCTTCCACTCTCCATTGGAAGCGTACTGTGAAAGGTTCTTCAGTGAAACTACTGTTCGCTTGGGTGACAATCAACGTACCGCACTCCACAGTTTCCGAATAATCGAGAGTTGCTTTGGGCGTGATCCAAAATTAGTTGCCGAATACCGAAAAGGTATGCACGAGTGCGAGGAGTTGGGGCAACAAATCAGATGTAGCATCAGGGCCAGCAAACTTCCTTCCACATCATCCAGTCATTCGCGAGAAGAGCAGTACATCCAAGGTGCATGTCCTTTACGATGCCTCTTGCAAGAATTCCCCTGAAGTGTTCTGGGAGACCGCAAGCTAGCTCTTCTGGTGCAGATTGAAGCATGCCGCAATTCGCGACTACTCACCAAGCTTTCCGAGGATCCAAAAGATCTTCAGGCCCTTTCACCGGGTCATTTCCTGATCGGTTCGTCGCTGCAGTCCATCCCAGACGTCGACTACGATGAAATTCCAGACAATCGTCTCCACCAATTGCAGCTTAACCAGAAACTATTCCAACAAGTCTGGAAACGCTGACCTACCTCGCTCAGCTACAACTCTCCTGTACCGTTGCAAAAGGATCTGCTAGTTGTCATCATCGAAGATAACCGACCTCGGATGCGCTGGCCCTGATGGCCCTGAGAACCTTTCCACTAAAACATACTCTCGCAAAATTGGCTTTGCATGTATCCACGATGATCGACTGCTGGAGCGCCTGGATGTTATCGAACTCCATTCCACAACGGAACTAGTATACAGCGATGACGTTACGTCTGCCGAGGGCAGGACTCTCCGGAGAATCATCAAACACAAGGCCCTCACCGTGAAGGGCCCTGGTAAGGGTCTTAATAAGAACCTGTCCAATACCTTCATCTTCGTTCCTGAAAAGTCCTACCGGATGTTCATCTCTTCCATGTTACCGAGCTCTACAACCTGTCCAATCATCGGTTTCCAGAAATGGTCATGTGTGAATTTGCAATTGATGAAGCTATTCTTGTGTGTGGTTATTATATCCAACCAATGCGTTGGAGTTTAATAGATAACGATGTTTCAATGTGATGGTTCTCAACTCCCGGTGTCCAGTAGTACTCTTTCAGAAGGTATGGATAAAGAATCTAGTGCTCAATCACCTCGTTCGCATTATCGATCTTACCATCCACTTCTTGAATTTTACGTCGAAGTGCATTACGAGTATGGAGGATAAGGTGCAAGTGGATGTAGTTTACACTGAAGGCAGCGGTCGGTGAAATTGACCATGGAATATTGCTGCACAAGTTGTCGTCACGCCTTGGAGAGTCTACGCAATTTGTATCTTGGTTAGAACCCTACCTTACGGATCGTGAGCTGCGGGTGCAGATAGACGGTTGTGTATCACGATCGTTTTCTTACAAGTCCGGAGTTTCACAACGTAACAAACTCGGACCCCTGTTGTTTATCTTGTTGTTTTTCTTTCAATAATGCCGCTCTGATTTTGAGCGAAGGCTTCAAAGTTGTCCATGCAGATGATTTAAATTTGTACATCGTTGTGAGCACGCAATAAGATTACTTACTTCTGCAAAACTCGTTGAGTTCGTTGTCTGTGTGGTGTCAGAGAAACAAAATGATACTCAGCGTGGATAAATGTCCGGTAGTCGCGTTTCTTTCTATGGAGAATCCAATTTTGTTTGACTACTTCATTGATGGCAATACTCTTAGTAGAGTTACCAGTATGACTGATCTGGCTATTCGACTAGATTCAAAAATGGCTTTTGAACTACCACGTTCCGCGATCATGTCAAAAGCAACTCAAGTGTTGGCCTTTGGAAGTCATCGTACCGTGATCTTGTCCGTCCAATTTTGTAAAACACGTATGGAATCCTTGCCAGGTCACGTGGGGCCTCAGAAACGAACAAGTTCAGAAGCGTTTGGTTATTCGTATGGCTCTGAAAAACTTGCCGTGGCGAGATCCTGACAACTAGTATTCTGCCAACTATTGGGTTTGGACACGCTGGAACGACGTCGAAAAATACAGCAGTCGTGGCTTACTGCCCAACTGTTGAATGGTGAAGCTGTTGCCCCCGAACTACTTTCTATGATGAACATTCGTGTACCGAACAGAGTCTTACGGAACTGTGCTGCATCCAAGTTTTCACCGAACTGTGTTCTAATACAATGAATCAATTTCAGCATGTATTCATGCGATTACTGCAGTCAAAGAGTTAAATTAACCATCTGGACGTTTAGCGAGTCCGGATAAGATCGATGTTGAATTAGTTTTAATACATACATGTTAAATCAATTAATTTTTATTCATTAAGGCTACCTATTGTCAGATGCATTATTTCAAATACAAAAACAAATATTATTTTCTGTCTAATTTGTTTTCGGTACAGTCTTGCAATAACTCCAAATTCTTTAATATTATTACTAGCACAAATCCAGACACCATCTGTACTTCAATCATCCATATGGAGAATAAATGTTCATTCAATACAAAAATGGAAACCTGAGTACTGTCTTACATTGTTTACTTATAACATATATTTTCGGCGTTTAATCATCTTACCCGTTGGTCAAAAAATTGATAAGTGCTCAAATCATCTGAACACCAAATTAAACACACATAAAAATGTTTGGAACCGTGCACACCAAATCCTAGTTTTGATGTTCAGTAAGAAAATTTATGGTTTTGATCAGTAAAATAAAATTTCTACTGTACTTTCTTTCTACTGCTCAAATCTCTATGAAAATTTGGGAAAATGTTCTCAAGGAGTTGCTCTTCAAGATAAAGCAATAAATTTTTTTTCGATTTTTTGAAAATGAAAAAGGTATATAACCCCTTAAATATATGTCAGCATTGATGAGCATCGGAACTTTGATGACGACCGGAGAGAAAATTATGCGTGTTTTTAAGTATGTTTTTTGTTTCATTTGTATTGTTTACAAAAACCGTAATAAAAACTAAAAACAACGAACTACTCTGTACATCATTGATTTTCCGATTTTCACAGTCTTATTAAGTAAAAATTACCGAAATCACTGTGACATTTGACAGTTGGTAACGTTCCAATTTTTATTGATTTTGTCTGTAAATTTTACCGAAATTCAGAATTAAGTGATCTGTCGGTATATTCTGACAGCTGGGTGATCATTGCAAGTTTGCTGATCGTTCAATAAACTAAACATTGACTGAAAGTATTACCGAACGTTCAGCTGTTTGAAAGTCAGTAAAAATTTACAGACTACTGAGAAAAAATATTGGTGTGTGGTTCTAAAATTTCACTAAGTAAATATGCAAGCTTGAAAAAAAATCCCTTGAAGACGATATTCCCGATGTAATAGTATGGTTAGGATTTCAAACCCACAAACATGATCTTGTGAACCATTTCTTGCTCGAAAGAAACATAAGTCGGAGACTTCAAACAGCGTCCTCTTTTACAGGTAGATAATTCAAAACTCAAACAGCAGTCTTATTTTTTTCCACAAAGCAATAAACACTACTACATGGACAATTACAGCCCAGACACAATTCTGCATTATCATCGTCCGTTAGCACCGCAACAACAGCCATCTGCCCTAATCCACATACCGGATAATCAGAGAGTACAATGTGCAAAAATGTAGAAGATTTTTTTTTTTTATCTCAGCTTCATCATGGTTTCATTTTAATCACCGTCATCTTCTCCCATCCTTGTTATCAGTCCAAACAGTGGGAACATTGCTTCCAAACCAGAACAGGGGTTTTCAGGTTGTGCTTTGCCGAACATGGATTAGGACAAGATAGTTCGTCACCGAGCTATTATTCGACAGGCGCCGCTGCGCAATTATCATCGATGAAAGTTTCTGCTACAAATCTAAGAATTTTATATTGAAGGGAGGGGGGGTGGTAGGTAGCTCATCGAACCTTCCGATCCGCCTCTAAGCATGCACAGATAAAAACAAACATTGAATTTTCTGCGTTATCTAATGCACATACAGCGAATGCTAGATTTGGTAGAAAATAATGGAATATTTCATGTAAACTTAAGTCAGATAACGCCTGAATCTAGCCAGTTGTATGAAAGATTGAAAACATTGTTCTATGGCGCATGGAAGATTGCAAACAATTTCGTTGTTTACGTTTCATTTGGCTTGAAACTAAACGAGGGGAAATTTTACGCGCCTGTTAAAATTCATTATTTTTTTCTGTGTGGTGCTATGAGGTACCAGGTGGTTACACACCGATTGACACATAATGGTTAATTGTGATCCAAATTCTTCGCTCACCATACTCGTTGGGCCACCATGTCTTGGAACAAGTAAACCACTGTTGGTATAAATCGAACCAAAATCTCAAGCATTAGTACTAATTACCATGTGGCCCCAATGGCATCCTTACTGTTGGTTTAAATTGGTCCAAATCGGCAATCCAGCATGGATAAAAATCACTTTGTCTTCCCAATGAAAAACCACCATCACACTTTGTGAGTGGCCCCTATGGCATCCTTACTCTTGGTATAAATCGAAAATCGGTACTAATATCTTAATGTTTAACTAAACTGCTTATCGTTTACCAAACTGAACCCTGCTGCCACCCAACCTTGGTATCCAACATCCCAGTGATTTCTCGTGGACGTGCAGAGGTATTCTCGGCTTCCAATAAAGCGAGTATCACGTCAACATATCCCTACCCTTTCCTTATTTGACCTGCATTCGGGCGGGACCGGTGCCGGTATTCTCTTAGTTTGGGATCACCAGTTTTTACACATTGAGGATGTGTGTTAGTCCCAAACATCATCTGTTGGTTCTTTATGTAATTACAGCTGATCTGACAATAACGGAGTAGCAACCTCGGGCGGTCAATTATACACATGCTCATGCTTAAAATCTAAGCATTTTATATTGAAATTTTATAACGTCCTACTTTCTTTTGACTGAGTTAAATATTATGAGGCTTTAAGTGGTTAAAAATGCAATGAAATGAAAAAGAAGTTCTGATTAGGTCAGGTCCAAGAAGCTGTTCACCCAGAAAAAAAAAATAACATAATCAGTGGAAAATATCCACTAGAAATTCACTTAACTCTCATGTGATTCAGGAAGTGGAAAATGCTTTGCAAAATCAAGTGAATTTTATGTGTCCAGTGGAATTTAAATGATTAGTCAAGTAGAATTTATTTTTCTATGTGATGTTCATGTAAAAGTAACTTATTTTAGTATTGGAAAATATCTACATGTGTTTCCAGAAGTAGCTAAGTGAAATATTTTTTCAGTGTTAATCAATTGAAATGAGAATGATTCCTTAACCTGATACATCATTTGATTTGTTAGACAAATGTTGAATAATTCGTGCAAAATTAGCATTTGCGCTAGTTTGTCCATTTATGACATTCTGTCGTTTGTGCGTCATAATTCAAAGAATAATATCCCTAAACCTTCCTGTATGCCGCAAGACTTAAACAATAATCAAACAAGGATTGCGTGTATGATCCCAGATTTTTTTTTAAATTTCAATAAGGAAAATGTATAATTCTGTTTTTTTAAGCTCTGACATAAACAAATCCATTCAAAATCATGCAACCAAAACACGGTGGTCCGTTTAGCTTGGAACCCTCTGAGATAGCATATTCTGTTGTCTTCCGATCTGACGAGATAACGGCTCATGTCTCGTGCAAGGGAAACATTTAAACCGCCTGTCCCACCGGAACGATCGTTACTCTGCAAAGTGTCTTCGAAGTGATCGGCAAGACTTCCCTTGATACATACATACATACATACATACATCCGCAGTGCGTAATAGTTTGAGATAGGGTCAAAATCAATATCTTGCAGTGTGCGTTGTTCGACGATCGAATTGCGGTGTAATATCTACACGAAGGTAAGTTGCTTTATGGATCTATAAATTCTCTGAAGAAGAAGTATTCAAAGAACTACGCATAGTCACGAATAGATCACGGCTGGTGAAGGTGCGTTGTGCAATATCCCCATTTCAGAATTGGTTATCAGGCTAATCAGAATAGTTTTTTTTTTTGTTTTTTTTTTCGACCCGAAAACTAAGCTAAATATAGTGCAGATGGAAAATTAATCAAAACCACAGCTGTAAACAACTCAAAGCTATTGTACAGTGTAAAGTGCCGTTTGTTCCCCTATGAGCTGTTTGTATTTTGAAGACTTCGAACATCGTGTGTTGGTCTTCATATTTTTGGTCTAGTTGACAGTGTGTTTGACGACATATGGTGATTGTAGGAAATAAACTGATTGATTATTTGCCGTTTCCATAGGATTTGATGATCGTTGTTATGTTTCGTTTAGAAGATGTTGTTTTCCAGTAGATCCGTTGCAATTATGTCGATACAGATTTTTTATTAGGGCCAACTGGCATACGTAAACAATGGCTTTTTCCGCGAATTTCTCGTCATTGAAAACTCCCCTAACCGATCCACCACGGTCATTTTGAAGGGGAAGTGGTCATCTATTCGATAGAATTGGAGGCTTACATGGATAGCCTTTGTGCCACGAGAAATTTACGGAAGAAGCCATTGTTTACGTTTGTCAGTTAGGCCCTAATGAAAAATCTTTGTCGATGTTCTCAAATGACTGATGACCATTTGATTCGCTGGATTATTTTAACAGAATATTTGAGGGTGTATTCGTGCGAGTTACGTTATAATCATTAAGCTTGGGACCGATGTGCTGGTCCTTCATGAGCCTAACGTTTGCATTTAAAAAATGGACTTTTTTTCGGATGGTGATAAAAAAAAGCTAAGACAGATAATTGCTTTTGATAAATTTCCCATGGAAGGTAATTATTTAAGCTTACTTGTAAAAAAATCTACACCCTTGCGAGCGGCCTTCCGGCAGTTAACCGGAACTTTCACCTGGGCCGACACCAGATCCGGCCAGAGCACCGCGTCTTCGCCTTTATGGTATTTTTTGATGAACGACGCAACTTCCGGTAGGCATTTTGTAAAATAAATCTAGGGGATAAAGAATCCCTCGAAAGTTTTATAATGGCGCTGTAATGAATGAAAGAGAGTGAGCCCGGAGAGAATCACTCAATTGTAGATTCGCCCTAATGAAAAAAAACCCTAGAAATTTCCCCGTTCACGGCCAGTCCGGAGCGAAAGAAGAGTGGCTTTGACATCCCCTTCTCGCTGATTGTCAGCCACAGTAGCACCTTCTTGGGGAACTTGGTGTGTGAAATGAACTTCACCTCGGAGCTCACTTCTTTCGTGGGGGAAGTAAAATACGAAGTGCCCTGCCAGTCGTTGCCATCCAGCGTGAGAAAGGTCTCGTCGTCCATCACCACCACCACGTTGCGATTTGCCGGGAAAATCGAGTTGACCATCTTATTCAGCCGCTGCCGCTGCGTCATTGCATGCAGCTCCGAAACCAGTGGACGCGACTTCCGCTTCCTGACATGTATGTTTATGTTCGCCAGGTACTTTTTTCACTGTTTGGCCGGTTGAACCGATCTCCCGGCCAAGCACACGCAGCGATGTAGCCACTTTTCCCTCGGTCTTCCTCTTCAGTATCCCTTGGAGCTTCTTGTCGCTCAGGGTCTTCGGCCGTCCGGAACCTGGCTTTCTTTCGATGCTCTGGTTGTTGTCTAATAGTGCCAAGATGTTGTAGATGTCGGAACGGGCGTATCCAGCGTCCACAAAGTGCCGCATGATGTCCGTTTTTGACGCGGCGGGGTGCCGTTCTTTGAACGTGCACACTTCTGAACGGAGTTGCTTCACGGTTTTTGCCATCACGGTTAGAGTGCGACTGATAGAGCTGTTAAATTTTGTCTGCTGACTCATGGGTTACTATTAGCAAATTCGTTATTGAACCTAGGTTGGAACCAGTTCCAAACTGCAATACCCGAACTTATTATCAGTGTAAACCTCAACCCGATACGAGTTACAAATAGAGACAAACACCACGACGTGTTAGACACAATAAGTCGACCCAATTTCGATACCCGATCCAGGTTGGAACTGAACCAAACACGAATTCGCTATATGATTGATGCTGCATGGGTAGTTTCGTCAGTGCGGGTGGTGCGGGTGCCCATGAAAAATCGTCAATTTGTGACCATTTTTGTTTTAAGGTAAAGGTGACATTGCCGAACAACAACCAAGGTCATTTGAATTCTGAAATAGGTACAGAACAACACTTAACCAAATTAAAGGTGCAATCCTGATGAAGTTTTCACAGTCCCATTGAAGTTTCCCTTACCTCTTCGCCCCCAGATTTAAACCACTTACATATAGGGTTTTTATTCATTAGGGCAAATCTACAATTGAGAGACTCTCTCTTGCCTCGTTTTCTTTCATTAATTACAGGGCCATTATAAAACTATGGATTGATTTTTTTACACAGATCGCAAGATAAGAGTGCTAACAGCCAAATGTGAAAATGATTTAGCTATTGGTGAAGGAGAAAGTAAACAGAGAGAGAGCCTCTCAATTGTAGATTCACCCTAATGAAAAAGAACCTAGATATGACCTTTACATTACGTACACGTGGTGGTTCCATTCGCACCAGGTAATCCCAATCGCGAACGCATGTTAACTTGTTTACCCTGGAAAAGCCAAAATGCAATGCACACACAATCAACTCCGTACTAAATTATGCTTCTTATTTTTAATGCTCCTTTCTGATTACAGCAAATCCAGAACCATGCGTTCCCCCCGCGACATCTTCACATTCTACGACCCACCCACCAAGACGTGGAGTGGTACCGAAACTCCGCCCCTCTACAATCCGAATCAATCGTTGGGTGCATTCATCCTATCCATCATGAACCGGAACCCGCAGCAGATAGCTCAAATCAGTGCGGACACCGGAGTCCGACTGACCTATGCGGAAATTCGCCTCCGAACTATACGCGTGGCACAGAACCTCACTCGGATGGGCTACTCCCGGGACAATACAATAACCATGGCTGTGCGAAATGGAGAATCAGTTGCTTCAGTCCTGTTCGCATGTTTTGCACTAGGGATCCCCGTCAACACTTTGGATGCCTCGTTCAAACGGGATGATCTGAGCCACATGCTGCAGACCGTTCGGTCACAAGTGGTTTTCTGTGATCAGGAGACGTGGCCAGAAATGAAGATTGCCCTTGAAATGGTCAAACTGGATCCGGTAGTGTTCATTTTTGGAGACGGGAAGATTGAAGGCTGCAAACACGTGGATGAATTGCTGGTGGCAACTGAGAAAGAAGATGAATTTGTGTAAGTACTGCAAAGGTAACGTCCATTAAGTACGTCACTCAATCCAATCCCCTTTCCTTCGTCGTTACTTATTTTGTAGAGACAATGAATATTTTTTGTAGGGATCATCAATCTCCACAGCTCTCTTTCCCTTAAAAGCGTGACGTACCAAATGGTGATTCCTAAATGGCGTTTCTCAAACGATTTTCGAGTTATGTTTCATGATTTCACTTTCCAGACCGGAACACATTTCGGATGCAGCTACACGGGTTGCTATAATCGTGTGCTCTTCCGGCACGACGGGTCGACCCAAGGGAGTGTGCCTATCTCACTCGAACTGCATAGCCAACGTGAACACCCTGACGGAGAACTATTCTACAGATGTGATGCTGTGCTTCAGTTCCCTTTACTGGCTTTCGGGACTATTTTTCCTCCTGGTTGGAACCTCCATCGGGGCAACGCGAATTATCACACGGGACGTATTCAGTCCTTCTCTAGCATTGAATATCATCGAAAAATTCAGAGTAACCGTGGCTTTTTTCCCACCGGCGCCAGCTCTAGAATTGCTGAAGCACCCTAAAGCAGCTCAGACGAACTTTGACACTGTTAGAATGCTGTACAGTGGTGGATCCGCCGTGTCCGCGGATCTCAAGTACGCTTTGGATAGGCTGATCCCCAACGCCAAGTGTCTCGTGGGCTACGGTTTGTCTGAAGTCGGTGGAATAGCAACGCTAAGCGATGAGGACACCTACAAAGGGGGATCCACCGGATACCTTAAGCCCTTGGTAAAAGCAAAAATTGTAGATTTGAACGGAAAAGCGTTGGATATTGGGCAGAAAGGGGAGGTTTTGCTGAAACCGGTTTACAAGTTCCTAGGCTACTATGGAAACAACGCAGCTTCGGCAGAGATGCTGGACGCGGAAGGTTGGCTTCATACGGGTGACATTGGAAATTTCGACCAAGATGGTTTGCTATACATTGTCGATCGAAAGAAGGACATAATCAAATATGGCAACTATCAGATTTCGCCAAGTGAACTGGAAGGCGTCATACAGTCCATCCCAGGAGTGCTAAATGCATGTGTTGTCGGAATACCGGTTCCCGGAAACGACCTACCCGCAGCGCTGATAGTTAGGAGCCAGGGAATAGATGTCAACTCGAAGGACATTCACCAAGCGATAAATAGTAGCTTGGGGAGCTATAAACAACTCCGAGGAGGAGTGTACTTTACCAAAGAACTGCCGATGACTCCCTCCGGGAAGGTACAACGGAGGCATTGCCGGGACATTTTAATTGAACTGTACAACAACAGTAGCAAATAGGGATTAAGTACAAATTGTAGTTTGTTCTAAGTGTAGTTTTAAATCAGGACAAGGTACAAATGGTGTACTGCGAATTAAAAAAACATGAATCAACCATGTGCATGTGATTTAAATGTCACACAGTTTTACGATCAATACTAGTAAGTACATATCTTCCACATTATATAAAAGTTCAAATGAATCACATTTTAAAACAGTGGTGTATTTCTCAATACAAAACAACCATCGATAACATCCTCCCCATGCTAATCATCCCAGTAAACATTGTCCGCATCGTTCTCGTTTTGGTCTGGGGGCGGTACCTGTGCCACTTGTTTCTCAATCGTCGGATCCTCTTGGTAATATTCCGGATTCCACCAATCCAGCACTCGAACCCGCCGGACCGGTACAAACACCATCTCATCCACAATTCGCTGGCAGTAGTTGGCCATCTGTAGTCGTACCTTGTAGTTGGTGAGACCTTGCGCTAATGTCTGGATCAAAGATTTCACCATCAACTGCTCATGGTAATGCGGCAGTAGATGAAGCGTGTCCGTCGTAATTATCAGTATCTGACCGCCTTCCTCCGGATTCATGTACGTGTCCTGCAGGAAATCCAACGAAGTTTTCAACCTCTGCATCCTGGCCGATCGGGCTGCCCGACTTCCGGGAATCAATCGAGCCTTCAACTTAAAGTAATAGTTCCAACCAGTTTTGCACTTAGTGTACCAGGAAAATATAAGCTGCCGTCCTGCAACCCGATGTGGATCGGTGAATGCTGTCGCGGCAAGTCGATGAACAAACGGTGGGTAGGTGTAGTACAATGATCGAATAGCACGTGCCCGCAATCCTCGCAAGATTAGCATACAATCCGGCTGAAGCCACCGTGGTAAATCCACGTTACGATCGTAATACTTCCGATAGAGATGGTACCAGAACTTTGCCGATTGTACCACCTCAGCCGTTTTACGGCAGATGAGCGCAAACCGGCCGACATCTTCCGGCCGGATATGCTCCGATATAAGGTACCAAATGTCTATCACATAGTCGCTGTACACGACTTCCACCTCTGTGGTGGTATCCGAAGCTTTACTAGGACTAATATTGGACGAAGAGATGTCATCTTCCAGCGCGTCTTCGACATCGCAAGACTCATCTACAGCCAGAACATTAGATTTAGGTGCTCGGGCCTTTGTTTTGGCAGAATGCGCGAAATCATAAATCGAGTAATCTAAAAATCCATGTATAGTATGAACAGTGAGCAATTAATGTTTTGTAAGTAGAGACATACCTCTTGAACCACCAAGACTTCTGCTAGTAGATTTCACTTTTACACACACGGCCATTTCGTTCCCCTACATCAGAGGTCCACCTAATGAAATTCCCGCCACCTCTATTGGGGACTAAAACGATATTTCATAATCCAAAGCCAGTCAAGGTTCTCGAAGTCTCCGCACCAAGATAAGACCAAGACTACAAAGTTGATGCCATGATAGGTCAGATGAAATCAGGAATATTCAAGCTCGGACGAGAATATGACGCGACTTGACTTTCACACGCCTTTATCAATTATCTCCGTTAGAGCAGAGCATGGAAGTTTATTTATAAGTTAACGTTGTTAAATGAGAAACTAGAACGATGCACAATTTGCTATAATTTGCCAACATAAATGTTTCGGAAGACTTTCGCTGGCAACTAAGATCAAAACATTGGAATGGACCTTTACACACAAATTGTGCTGTATATACTATAGTGTATCCTGCTCGCTCTGAAGTAAAATCGGCGAAACATCAACCTCTGTAAACGTCAAATTCAAAACGATTAAGCAGGACCGAATCCAAAGCGAGTCGGCCATAATCAGCAAATCTACCCTTACTGTCAAAATTTGCTGAAAAGCTCTGAGAAGATATAGTAGAGCTTGCCGATAAATCAGCGCCAATATTCCAAAAGGGAGTATCTACTTTTGTAAACAATGCTAGGTTGTTTTTTTTCATTAGGGCGAATCTACAATTGAGAGACTCTCTCTTTTTTTTCCTTACCCCCACCCCTCCCTTTTTTTTTTTTTTCTCCCCCCCCCCCCCCCCCCCCCCCCCCCCCCCCCCCACCCCTTTTCAAAAACCCCCCCCCCCCCCAACCCAACACCACCACACCCCCACCCCCACCCACACACAAAAAAAGATTTTCTCCCTCCCTTTCCCCCCCAACCCATTGTTTTACAAAACATCCCCTTTATTATATTTTCCCCCAAAAACTCCCCCCCCCTGAATTTTTTCCGCGCCCCCTTTCTTATACTCTGCCCTAACGCACGCACACTACAGCGCCACACACTGGGACCAATCTGAAAAAAGACGGTCAAAAGTGTTTTAACACTTTTCCTAACATTTTAGCGCTTTGGTGTCTATGCAAATGTTTCTAGAAATGTCATTTCACATTTTTTTAAATACTTATCAAAAGTTTTACTTAAGTGATACTTTACTTAAAAAAACTAACTTTGTGTGGGTACAAGATAGAAGGTTGCTGTCTTCGACAAAGTTTTAGAACTATATATTTAACGAAACTTTGATGAATATAATTAGAACCTATCTCGAAAGCATGCTGATATATAATTGATTTAGTATATAGACTAACTTGAAACCGGTTTTTTTACTTTTTTGTGGCTCAAACCTTACCAGATTGATTTAAAATGTTCAACAAAGTTATCAATATTATCAAAATGCACAACTTTGATGAATACGTCAACTGTCTTTATGGCTTTATTTGAGTTTAAAAGCGGTTTTATGTTATAAAAAATACGTTTTTTCAACAACAATAACTCAGCCACCGGCAAACTTTTGCAGCCAATTTTTGCACAGTTTGGTCAACCAGCATATAAAGTATAAATGTACGAAAAATCTTCGCCGGGTATCATCGGGTACATAAATTTTTCAGTTCGTCTTTTTGGGTATATCTATCTTTTAAATTTCGATAAACTTTCACACATATACAAATATTTTGTAAAATCTATGAAATTCTACTGGCATCTGTAAAAATGGATTACCGAACGATCTGTTGTCAAGAATCCGGTGAAATATTTCTGAAATCTGTGAATTCATATTAGTGTGCAGTGTGATTAATCTCATAGGTAATGGATTTTCAAGTTGTGATGAAAGTAATCAGATTTTTTTTTTGCTGCTTTGAACGTATTTAAATGACTGAATATCTAATTAGTAGTATTACAAGTGCTTTAACTACACAATTTCGCCAGTAATTAATGTACTTAAAAATAAGTACGGTATTATTCAAGTACTCAAAGCTGTAATTAATGTATTTGATGTTTCTCTGCATGGGAATCAAACTTTATTGCGAGCCCGTCAGTATTTAGCTCTTTGTTTCGGACAAATTGTGTTAAAATTAATGTATTTTCATTTCTTTAATAAGTTTTGGCTACGTTAGATTGATTTATTGCTATAATAAAAGCATTCAATCTTGTTGGTTTATAATAAAGCCTTATTGAATACCATCTTCCTCAGCTTCTGTGTCTGAATCAGTATCAGAAGCTTGGTCTTGGGAATTTTGCAAAAGTTTCTTTGCAGCTGATAATAGTTGCATGGATTTCTTGACAGTTGGTCGTCTTAGACTCCCTATCAACGGGTCGGATGTCATTAGCAATCGTGTGAAAAGATCCTCATTGGTAGCAGTCCTGTTGAGAAATGAAAATATTTCAGTAATTATGAAATATTTGTGATAATGTTCAATTACTGTTAACTTACCTTGAACATTTTCGTGTCCGATTTTTCCTATAGCGTTTGAGATCTTTGTTGCGGCAATCTTGTGGCTCCTCTGAAAGGCTTCCGATTGGTAGTAATGCTGCTTTTATAATATCTGCACCGTGTATCAGTATTCGGTGAACAGACATACAACTCAACATAGCATTTGGCCGTCTCGTAGCAAAATGCTTTAAAAGAGTCAGTGTTTATTTGCCTGCCACATGCCAGTACGCTCACTATGACAGAAAAGTTCTCAATAATTTTTGCCGTTTCTTTAGGATTTTCGAAAAACCGACGTGCTGTGTTTCCGTCATTACTGGTACCGGAACCATGTTTGGGGACATCTAAAATTAACCCAAGCCAACGCCTGAAATCCTGCTGAATGATCTTTTTTCTTTCAGCAAATTTTATTTTCTGCTCCGGTGTTCTCACTTGCCAGCATTTCAGTTCCAGTCTATAAGCGATGTGCAATATACACTCCATAAATCTGTTTGAAGGACATTAAATATAATACAATAATACAATAATAAATCAATAAAATTATACTACCGAATGCGAGCATGTAATGGCGACAAACCAAATTCGAATGTGGCTTTATTGACTGATCTAGACTGCATCGCTCCAATGTTGTTAAACTGCTTTGGGGATGCTTGGCAAACACAACATTTTTGCGACGACATTCCGGTCAAAGCAGAGCAAACTTTTCGATCGATCATACTACAAATCATCGTATGATGGATTCGGAAGTTTGAGATCAAGCTTGGTATTAAGCTTTCGATTTGTGCGTCAAGGAATTCCTTTTCATGCAAAGACAATGCAACAGTTTCCTTCTTGAATTGGATTCTGATCGGTCGGCATAACCTTGTAGATGAAGGCATACGATTCATCCACAAAATACGATCTGGATCGTTAAGGAGGCGAAGCATCAATGGTACCATAGATGTAATAAAAATTGCACTGTCATCTTCATCTACCCCTTCATACCTTTGCTTGTAGTTTGACTGATCCGATGAACCGTCAAAACCCCATTTCGATAAAAGCTCAAGATCTTCAAGAGCTACATTATTCAAACTTTCTATCTCAAAAGTCAGAGATAGTATTCGCTGAACTGTGTGATCCAGCAAACTCTGTAAGTCAACCTCAGCAGATACCTATGTAAAGAACGAATTACCAGTAGGTTAAAATCCCTCCTTCAAATACAACAATAACAAGATACCTCTGTGATGACGATTCTGTTACGGTCTGGCAGACATTTTTCACGGGCCCCCTTAAGATTTTTGTAGCTAGGGTATATTTGTGGTGCGTTGCATTGCTTAGACGTCTTTCGAAGCAGTATCCACTGATCTTTACTGTAATCGCCATCAATAAATAACGCAAGTCCTGCATCAGCTGTCAGCATACGATGCTATTGTAAATCAGTTTTGGATTTCAATGCTCGTCTCATTCGTTTGGTACTGGTAGGAGATGCCTGTAATTCTTCTTGCAAAAGTTTTGCCATATCATCGCACCCCTCACTTCGAGCATTCATTCCTGCTGCAAACGCCAATTCATTCGCGGTTCCCTGCTGCCTCAATCCTTCAACTCTCCGCCTTTTATTCTGTTTGATCAGGTCAGAAAACGGTTTTCTGGGCCTTCCAACTTTCACATTACCACAAGTAAATGCATTACAATTCAACCAACTCTTGTTGCTTGTTTCAAAAAATGTCTGCGTTCTTCCTGCCTTATTCCAGCGATTGTTAAATTCGGAGCACAGCCTGGACAAGTCTTTGTTTAAACGCTTGTTTTCGTCCTGCGACAAACAGTTTGATTTTTTTCAGAACGAAATCACGGACGTGTTGCATTTTGATGGTACTTGAACTACCATATTTCTGCAGCCACACTTTGAACATATGTTTCCGGAGCATTTTCAAATCACACAATCTGAATCAACTGGAAACTCAAACTCAACTGCAGTTTGTAAACAAACGAAACTATTCTGAGCTACTTGATCTTCAAATGTGCTAGCTCTTGCGCAAAAGGATCCAAGGGTGCGGTTAATTATGTCGGGGATTTAAAAAATATTGATACAAAAGGAAATTGGTACGCCCAAAAAGACGAACTGAAAACTTTATGTACCCGATGATACCCGGCGAAGATTTTTCGTACATTTAAATTTTGTGTGCTGGTTGACCAAACTGTGTAAAATTTGGCTGCAAAAGTTTGTCGGTGGCTGAGTTATTGTTGTTGAAAAAACGTATTTTTTATAACATAAAACCGCTTTTAAACTCAAATAAAGCCATTAAGACAGTTGACGTATTCAGCAAAGTTGTGCGTTTTGATAATATTGATAACTTTGTTGAACATTTTAAATCAATCTGGTAAGGTTTGAGCCATAAAAAAGTAAAAAAACCGGTTTTAAGTTAGTCTATATACTAAATCAATTATATATCAGTATACTTTCGAGATAGGTACTAACTATATTCAGCAAAGTTTCGTTAAATATATAGTTCTAAAACTTTGTCCAAGACAGCAATCTTCTATCTTGTACCCACGCAAAGTTAGTTTTTTTAAGTAAAGTATCACTTAAGTAAAACTTTTGATAAGTATTTAAAAAAATGTGAAATGACATTTCTAGAAACATTTGCATAGACACCAAAGCGCTAAAATGTTAGGAAAAGTGTTAAAACACTTTTGACCGTCTTTTTTCAGATTGGTCCCAGTGTGCGCCATTTAGATCAAAGGAGTGCAAGTAAGTAGGAACATCTTTTGGAGGAAAACAAAACATCATTCCTCTGCATGTGCTAGAAAAAGAAAGGTGATTAAACATCAAAAAGCCTAATAGCGAATTCGTTTTTGATCCAGTTCCAAACTGGATCGGGTATCAAAATTGGGTCGGCTTGTTGTGTGTTAAACGTCAGTGTTTATGGTTTTATTTGTAACTCGTATCGGACTGAGGTTTGCACTGACAATAAGTTCGGGTATCACAGGTTGGAACTGGTTCCAACCTAGGTTCAAAACCGAATTCGATATAATACTGATCTGGCGGGCTTGTGACTTCTGCCATCACGTCAAAAAATCTTGTCGACGTTCGCATCTCACCAAAAGACTTTGATTCTATGTTTCGGCATGTATAGTGATGCCACTTGGTGGCCACATCAGTCGGCGCCTGACCTAAGGCGAATGTTAATAACGTCGTTTACCTTTATTCCTAGTGCCGAACTAGTTCCACCACAGATCCGAAGAGCTCTCATAATGTTTTTGACGTAGACTACGTCTTACGGCAAGGGTAGGGTGTTAATTGAAAATCTAAAAATAAGCGACCGTCACGAAATATCGTTACAAATTAAACGCTTATAACTTTATAAATGCTCGATAGATTTTTAAGATGTTTACATCAATCGGTTGAACTTTTTCCCGCGTATAAATTCAACTATCAAACATTATCCGTGACAAAAACTATCGTAAATCACGAAAATAAAAAGTGATTTTTTTGTTTTGCAGGCTAAATTTACTAAATTCACAATACTTTCCTATCACAGATTTCAAATGTGAGCAAGGAAGGACTCATATGCAGCAGTGAACGATATAAAACAGGTGCATCTTCGCAAATTTTCTCATTCGTGATGCAGTACTGGAGCTGTGCGGAGGATCGTGCCAGTATGGATTGGCAGCTGGCGCCTAACGATGGCATGTACCCAGGAGGGTGCACTAGCTTCATTTAGCAGTGCGGAGTGGCAAGGCGCCAATTTGGATTTGTCAGCTGGCGGTGGCAAGCAGCATACAAGGTGCTCTGGCGACCAACCAATTGATGAGGTAGCAGATTGCGCTGCAGTCTGTGCTACTCAGCCGTTGGCTAGGCAGCCATAAATTATGCTGTGGCGTGCTTGTCAGTCGGTTGCTTGGGCCAATAATGTCTTTGTAGCCAGCCGGTGGGTGCAACTAGGAGGAGCAAAATAAGGTGCTTGTGTGTGTGTGTGTGATCTTGTTGATAGCCATCTTTTGGTAAGGTGCAACGTGCAACGGCTGAAATAACCTGCTTTTTCAAAGGACCGAGTAGATTTGAATTCAAATGCGGACCATTTCAAATCCATCCTTTACAGGACGACCAATTTAATTTTGAGCGAGTTTGTTTGATTTGAATGTATCTAACATTGCTTTTAAAGTTCTTACCAATTAGCTGTCAGTGTTGGCTAAAACAATTTTAGTTTTCTTTTCGTTGCATACCCTGAGCGCATTGTGTACAATTTACGAATGGTTGCCGTCAAGAAAAATTGAAACAGCGGACGCTAATAATTCGATCGTTTCTTGATTGATTTATTTTTGAGATGTTTGCTCTTATTAACTACAGGTTTTTACAATTGCCATTTTATTTAGTCAAGTATTTAAAAGTATTTCGTACAAGTATTTTGCGTACATATTCATCAATCGGTGTTGGAAAATTTGAAAGAATGTTACGTTTCTGCAAGTTTCAAGAAACTCCCTATTGCTGACAACGTTTTGATTCTGGAACATGATATTCCAAAGTTATATTCTCTGCACATTCCAATTAGTAATGTTATGAATAGTTATTCTGTTGTTTTAACGATTCGCGTTGGGTAGAGTTTTACTTCTAGGAAAAAATAAGTTTTGAGAAACTGTGAAAGTAAGAATAAGTGCAATGCCTAATCGTTTTGATGCCAACCGTATGCACAAATTTTGGAAGCGCGTTAAGATCGAACATAAAGAAAATCCTCCGAAATGACCATGTACCGATGTCGAGCGAGCTTGTGGCTATCGGACGAAACTGAAAGCAGCCAGAGGTAATGCGTTGCCAACTACTGGTTGGGACGCTGGAGAAGGACCTTCAACTCGAGGCCGTATCATCATTTAAACCTTTCTGAAGAGTTTACAATAGAATTTTCTAACATACAGCTGATCTAACGATATATTAGGACCACATCCACACTATTTTGATCAGACTACGCATTACGGAAGGCCCTACCCCTTCAAATGAAAATTTAAAAATAACTGAAACAAACAATAGTACAATAGTTGGTTCGATCGGTGCACTAATCACGAGATTGAGAAGAAGTGGTGGATGTGGTGGATGGCATCTATTTTACTAGTGTAGATGGGGCTAGCATGATGCTTGGTGGAATGTCAGCATTTACGAAGCAAAGGTCTAGAGATCATCCAATTTCATTCACAATGTCGTTAATCTGGCGTAAGGATGCAACGGAATAATGATCAAGCATCGAAATCGACCTCGCATGGATGCGTGATTGGGAAGGGTCGGGATAAACAAAGCTGTCGAACCCACGCCATCATTTGACACCGGGGAGGTTAAAATCCCCAATTATCACAATTTCGTCTCTAAGAGTGGCATTTCCAGAAATTTGTGCAACTGACTGAAGGTGCACATTTATGAGATTATCGTTGCTAACTCTGTCAGGAGGAAAGTAAACGGCACAAAGGTACAGGGTACAATCCTTAATATTCAACGAGTTCCAAACTTGCTCCACCGACTACCAAGATTGATCTTCAACGATGAGCGATTCGAGGCCGTAACGTACAACGATCAAAACACCTCCACCAAAAAACTTTCGACTGTTTCGTGCACTTCGGTCGCACCAAAATACCTTGTAGGACGAACCAAAAGCAGCTATGAAGTGAGTGTTATTATTGAGTTATGTATCAGTAAGGACGATTATGTCGTACGAACAGTCCGAGCAATCCAGAAGGTATTACACTTGACTAGAGTTCATACCGCCGACATTCTGGTAGTTGCAGTCCGTGCACATTGAGATCGCTGCCAGCCATACGATGGGAGGTTCCGGAGGAGTTAGTGGTATTGGATGTGATTTGTGAGCGACAGGGACAGCTGCTGATCGCTGGCGGTGGTGTTTCGTTAACGTCCGTCACTGTGAGTCTGGCAGCAGATTCGAGTCCTAGTCGTCAATTTGCAGAGATAATGTGACTTTGAAGTTTTAGAAGATAATGGATTACAATATAAACGGGCTAGCTCCAAAGTTAAGCGATAAGAACAGTGTGCGATGTCTTACACACGAGACGAATTTGTTACATACCACATGTGTGACACACTGAGGCACACTTTTGACAGTTAAGCTTTTAGAAATTAGAAATCAGCAATCTTTAAAGAGATCGCGACCGACGACATATAGAACAACCATGACTAAAAATTTAAAAACGTTTCACGATTTGACCACACTTGGCAGTATGGACCAACTATGGTCCCGCCACCAAGAGGAGAAGAAGAAGAAGAAGAAGAAGAAATCAGCAATCTTGCCAATATGCATTGTTGTTGCCAGGTACAGCAAACAAACCAAAATTTGAACTGTCAACATATAGGCACCATACGGGAACATCCAGAAAATTGCAACGCTTGTAGACACACTTAAATGAAATAGTACACGAGAAAAGTGTGCTGAGCGATCTACCGCTTGGCTGGCTCTCATCACTGATTAATAATCCAAGTCGCCAGCAGAGAGGAAGTAATTATCTTAACGCTCGGATTTGCAAACCTGGGATGTTTTCGGTTGAAAGTTTGTCACTGTTCCTTCGTGAATTTCGGATTGAACAGCTGCGGGAGTCCATTAAATTTAGGATCAGAAATGTAAGTACATATTTATTTTTTATTTTCAAGCGGTCATTTTTTTCCATTTTAAGGTCGGTATCGTGTTCGAAAGAAATTTATTTTTCTATCCCAAATCCATGTTAAATTCCGTTTACTGAAACGGAAAAGTAAAGAATCGAAAAGAAATTTCTGAAGCAGTATCCACCTGAAAAGAACGAAACATAAAATTTGAATTTGTAAGGTTTCCACGCAAACTAATGGGAGCTGTCACTTTTACTTTCGGAAAAATATTCCGTTCGATTATTCCGTAAGTGAAGGTGACATTTCGTTCCATGCAGATCAATTGCCAATTTCCGCTTGGTAATATTGAACAAAATTCCGTAACCTCTCTACTTTTTATGTCGATACTGGCCTATAGTTTGAACTGATCTGAATTATCTTTCAAACGTTCAACACTTTCTTGCTTGTGCCTAATGCTGGCGTTTTTGCTCAACTTTGCTGAAACGTCAAAAACAAAAATAGTTCTTCTACCAGCATCCTACCAACCAACCAGGCCGTTGCTTACGAATCATCAGATAAATTTTCAGTAAAAAGAAATAGGGAAGATGTACCTATATTAATCTCATCACTTTGCAATTCATCCTACTTGAAATAAAACGATTTACACGTGACAGGATTAGTTAGTAATGTTTGTTGTAGTTATTTAACGTAGACAAACATTATTAGAAAACGAAACCGATCCTTCAACTGCCCAATTGTTTGATTCATCGTAGGATGAATATAAGAACAATGAGATTAATATGGGGGCAGTTTCCCTAGTACCAACATAGTAGTCTATGCTAGTACTAAGCAGTTTATTTGATAAGTGTTATCAAACGTATAATTTTATACAGAAATTCTGCACGTGCTAAGATCTTCAACATCAATATTTTAATAAGTCATTGATGATCAATTTTATTTACGTCAATGCATTTAGGTCGGTATCGAGTTCGAAAGAATTTTTTTTTCTATCTCAATCCCATGTTAAATTCCGTTTACTGAAACGAAAAAGTAAAGAATCGAAAAGAAATTTCTGCAGCAGTAGCCACCTGAACAGAACGAAAAATAAAATTTAAATTTGTAAGGTTTTCACGCAAACTTCCACTTTTACTTTCGGAAAAATATTCCGCTCGATTATTCCGCAAGTGAAGGTGACATTTCCTTCCATGCAGATCAATTGTCAAAATTTCGCTTGGTAATATTGAACAAAATCCCGTAACCTCTATACTTTTTAAGTCGATACTGGCCTTTTAAAGTCAAATTATGTCCAATTGAAAACTTCTCAAGAAACCATAATTCATATCCGAGCTATTAAACAGTGTATGATTTTCGTATTCACTATACTTTTGAAAATTTCTTCCCATCTGTGTTTACAATATCAGATAAGTCGTTTTGAATATGTTGTCGAAATTTGTGCCCCTCTTCGTTTACAAAATAAGATACGTCGTTTTGAATATGTTGTCGATATTGAAGTATAATATATACACAGAAAAAAATCTTGTAGTAGAAACTACAATTTTACCCGACTCCTGCCCTTGCTTTAAAACTGCCATGAAATTTCAGTCAAATTTACTACGTTTTTGTTAAAACCTTCAACATTTGTGGTATATTTGACAGACCTCATACTGATATCAACCGCACCATGGTCGATCTAATCGCAGGCATGGTAAAATCAAACGCATTTATAGTCAGGTGAAAATTGTTGGTGTTTGCGCTTAATTTAATCCTCGAAATGGTAGTTTCTACTGCGGTTTTTTTTTGCGTGTAAAAACAAACAAAAATACAAACTGGCAACCAGCCAGAGCGAGTGTCGTTCGGCACTCTTGCCACTCTTCAGCACACAAACACATCCACGCACATAACGTTCTGACAGTTTGATGCGCGTTCGTCCTGTCACTCTTTTCATTTCCACTCTTTTTGTGTTCGGGTGCTTGTTACCTCCAAATGGCGATTGTGCATAAATTGTGCCGCTGCTGACTGATTATATCTCTAATCTGCCTAAATACGGTGAGTATTAAAACGAAAACACGTTCTTGCGTAAGCTCCGACGATGAAGATCAAAATGTGCTAATTAGTTTCTTTCAAAGTTTAGGAATTAACGCAATAAAAGCCATCAAAGGTAGAACGCGTTTGAAGAGTAGAGCAAAATCTGCTGCACAAGCTCCAAACTAAAAACAAACATGTCGGTCGCGTACTCTCAGCAGGTTAGTGGAAATGAGCAATATAAAATCAGCATGATAGGAAGATAAAAAGGATAATTTTGTATGATTGATTTATTCTAGTCATACAAAAAGTCTTACATGCATATATACTACTGCTGTTAAGGGTTGCAAAGAATCAGCACGCAATCAGATATGAGCACACGCTCATTTTTCCTGTCAGTGAAACTTTATCGGAATGGGAATAATCATACAAAAGCCTTTTTTACCTGTAGTTTATGTCTGCAAGCATACACAGTACGTCTTTCACCGGTATACATATAATTTCAGCAACAATCCCAGCAACCACCTAATCCGGGCAACCGGGGTGGCCCTGGGGGTCCGATGAACCGTGGACAAGGGCCTCCACCAAGCCCAATGCATATCCAGAAAATCTTGGACGAAAATGCCGGTCTAATTCAAACGATTCAGGACTTTCAAAATATGGGCAAGGCGCATGAGTGCATGTCGTATCATGTAGCCTTGCACCGGAATCTGGTGTATCTAGCCAATCTAGCTGATCCGCAACATAACATCCAGGCCCTTCTACCGGTAAGTATATGGAAAATTTTATTTTTCAATTTTCGTTTATTGAAAGATTCCCTTGTAGCCTCCTCATGTGCTTCAACACGGTAGTGGCCCTCCAATGCATGGAGTTCCTCCAAGTGGTAGTGCCCCAGGTCCGTTACCAGGGCATGAGGGAGATCCTACGCATGGTCCTCAAGCGCAAACTCCTGGTCCGAATCAATCAGCTGCACCAGGAGGAGCCCCTCCTGGTGCGTCGGAACAGCCGCCGGCATCTCAACCTGGTGTTCAGCCGCCGTCTCAACCCCCAAGTAGCCAGGCTCATCCACCACCCCCGAATCAGCAACCGGTGGGTAACTATCGCGGAGGTCCTCAAGCTCCTCCGCCAACATCTTCTGCTGGTCAGACTGCTTCCAATCAAGGTCCTCCTGCTCCCGGTCAACCGGGAAGACCAGGTGTTCCACCTCAGCAAGCACCAATGCCACAGCAGAATCAAGGCTATCCTCCGCAGCGAGGTCCCTATCAACAACATGGACACTACCCAGGTTATCCTCCGCCAAACCAACCGTATCAAGGCCAACCAGGCTACCCACCATATGGACCACCCAATCCCGCACAAGGCTATCCTCCTAATGCTCCGCAATCGTATCATCATGGTGGAATGCCTCCGACCACTTCAGGTTCGGGACCTCCACAGGGATCGCCATATCCGACTGCTGGTCCTCCACAGGGCCCACAAGGCGGACCGCAACAAGGCAGCTATCAACAAGGACCACCGAATGCACCAGGATCACAACCACAAATGTACGGTCCTCCCGTGGGAAGCCAATATCCTCCCCAGGCAGCTGGAGGTCCTCCTATGGCACATGCTTATCCTGGTTACGGAAGCCCAACTCCGCCAAACGCCTATGGCCAGCCCCCATCCGGGTATCCACCTGCTAGTGGCCAACCCAGCTATCCGCCACCCCAGCAACAGTATCCTTCCAACTATCCTGCTAGCCAACCAGTTCCACACGGTCCCCCAAGCGGATCTATTCCAACAAGCGCTCCCACGAGTCAGACAAATCCGCCAGCAAGTGTTCCATCAACTCAGTCAAGCGGCGCTCCTACTTACACAAACCAATCAAGCCCGGCGCCAGGTCAAACTTCTTCACCCAGTCCAAGCGCTAATGCACCACCAACTAACGTCACACACACATCGATGCCACCTACAACATCCACTGGCTACGCAGCGGCTGCATCAGGGGCCCCTGGATCCGTTCCTCCACAAGCTTATACATCTCCACCAGCAGCAGCTGGACAACATCCACCTCAAGGAAGCTATCCGCAACCTCAAGCTCCTGGTCAGCAGCCACCGGGTCCTCCGCAATCCTACAGCGGTACACCGCCATCCACTCAGCACCAGCAACCACCAGGCAACTATCCTCAGAGCGCTCCGGGAGGACCCCAAGGGCAAGGCCCACCACCGGGCCCAGGGCCAGTCTATCCTCCCCATGGCTATCATCAGCAAGGCTACTCTCCGATTCCACCACCCCAGGGCCAATACCAACAGGCAGCCCAGGGCTATCAGTATCAGCGTCCTCCCGGTGGTCAAATGCCACCACCGGGACCGCAAGGTCCTCCTCCCCAGGGAGCCTACGGGTATGGGTACGGGCAACCGCCGCAGTAGGCATCTCCCATCAACTCACAGCTCGGTTCCGAGAATCTCAGCACACTCATGCCTACACAACGAACAAGACGACACATCGGAGACGGATTATGAAGTTGATTCTCTGACATTCACACTATTACTACTGATTTTACCAATCGATGAGGTTTTATTTTATTTTTTTATTTTTTAGAAAGGTGTTTTTTTTTTCCTATTCAATCCAGATTCCAATTTGTAGCACCTATTACAGTAGAATTAGGGGTAGCCAGTTTCGTCTACTAAATCTCCTGTATTGAAAATTGATGTGTATGTTGGAATAAATGGTTAAGCTTCGTGTAAGAAAAAAAAATGTATTTTGAGAATCTAATAATAAAAAAAGTCAGTTTTTAACTGAAGAGTGGCGTTTATTATTTTTGGTAGAGAAAATCAGTATTTTCTGCGAGAATTTGGTAACTGCTGGTCCAGAACTAGTGAATTCAAATGTCCGTCAAGTGTGACTATTGACCAACTACCTAATGGACATTGTTCGGCTGGACCATACTGCAGGAGGCTGGGAACTCTCAATTCATCAGATACGCAGTTTCCTGACATTGGCTCGTCCATGACTGCTTCTCAAGATTACGGTAGTCTGGCATGAATCGTTCCTCCTACCTCGGAAGTTTTTTTTTTTTTTTTCTTCTTTTTTTTTCCCGTCTTCCCCGCCCCCTTACCCCCCCCCCCCCCACCCCCCCGCGCCCCCCCCCCCCCTTCTTTTTTTTTTTAACCCCCCCGAAAACCCTCCACCCATTTACACCCCCCCCCCCCCCCATTTTCCCCTCCCCATTTTTCTCCCCCCCCCCCCTTTTTTGGTCTCCCTCCCTCCCCCCACATACACTCTCCCCCCCAGCGAGCAAAATTGTACAATAGCCTGGGACAAAATTTAAATTCCAGTTCCCTAATGATTTTCGGAAGCCTTTTGGACCCTGTAATAACTGTGCAAAATTTCAACTCGATCGGTGAAACTATATTTTAGCGCTCGCAGTTTTAATTTTCCATAGTATTTTATATGGGAAAACTTACCTTTTCAAAGAAATATCTGGCGAGGTGACCCGTTGTCCTCTAAAAATAAATCAATCCCTTATCTTGCTGGGAAATTTTTCAAAGAAACTTTTCTTCGAAGACCGCAAAGCGATCCGACGCTTGTGGAAAAAGTTATTAAGCTGAAACTGATTGCTATCCAATCGAACGGTTCATTGAACTGTTTTCTCTTGCAGCACTGCCACCTGCAACCTGCTGCTGGCTGCGCGAAGCAACCACTGTGTTTTGTTTATGTTCACTCAGCATGGAGGAACTGTGCTGCTAGAAAAAACACTCCAATGAGCCGTTCGATTGGATAGCAATCAGTTTCAGCTTAATAACTTTTTCCACAAGCGTTGGATCGCTTTGCGGTCTTCTAAGAAAAGTTTTTTGAAAAAATTTCCCAGCAAGTTAAGGGATTGATTTATTTTTAGAGGACAACGGGTCACCTCGCCAGATATTTCTTTGAAAAGGTAAGTTTTCCCATATAAAATACTATGGAAAATTAAAACTGCGAGCGCTAAAATATAGTTTCACCGATCGAGTTGAAATTTTGCACAGTTATTATAGGAACCAAAAGGCTCCCAAAAATCAATAGGGAACGAAAATAATTTTGTTTCATATATCCGTGTCCCAGGCTATCCACCCAACAGATAGGATAGCAACAACATCTAACTCACTGCTTTTCGTTTAAAAAAAAAAAAAAATATCACAGCCGTGTCGATTAGACATAAAAAAACTAAAATATTTTTTTTTTATTTTAATTTTTAAATTTAAAGTATATATAAAAAAAAAAAAAAGAAAATTTTTTTTCCTTCACTCTCGGTAGCCAGAGAGATTTCCAAACGAACGAATAACCGATCAAAATAACTTAATAAAATTAGGAAATAAAATTAGAATAAAGAAAAAGAAAGATTATATTTAAAAACAATTACTATTAATTTTTTTTTTTATTAGTTCGTTTATTTGTTAGGCTCATGCGTGTGTAACACTTTACGGAGCCGATATTCAATATTGTTATTTACAATGTATAATTTTTCAATTTGGGGGAGGTAGCTCATCAAATCTTCCGGTCCGCCTCTAAGCATATTGCTATGAGGTACCAGGTGGGTCTCCACCGATTGCCTGTCGATCTGCCAAATTTGGAAGACGTCTGCATTGAGTTATCTCAAATTATAATAATCCGTCCACTATATCACAAAAAAATTGCGATTGGTTGAGCGGATTGGAGATAATGAAATCATTGGGTATAGGACCAAGTCTCCCCCGGGTGGTGCTAAATTGATGAGCTTGTATATAGTGGAAGCACAGTGTATTATTCTGTAAATTTTAAATTTTAATCTAAATTTCAGTGAGCGAGATAAGGCGCTATAACCTTGGCAAATTATTGCCAGGCTTTTGTTTCAAATGCCAAAAGTCCACCCACAGGCAAAAGGAGCATAAACTCATCATTCTAGCATCTATGCTTCCAACGATAAATACAAATTATCACATTATTTAACTCTATATGGAGGCGTTTGGTACGGGAGGTCCACGCTTTCTTCCTTCCCTTTGCGATTCTCTCACTCTCTCCTTTTTTTTTTCTTTCTCCTCTCCCCTCCCCCCCCCCCTCCCCGGCCGCTCCAAGAAAAAAACATTCAACACCATACTCCCCATTTTCTTTCAGAATTGGCTTGTTAGTGTGTGATTAGATTAAAATAAAATACAATATATAATTTTTAAATTTAAATAAAATGGGATCCATTTCCCCTGCCTGCCTCGAGTTTAATGGGTCACATTTTCTTTTGGAAGGGACTAGGTAGGTAAGGCAGCATTCATTAATTATGTCACGCAAATCTGGCCGAAAATTAACCCCCCCCCCCCCCCCCCCATGTCACAAATTGTCACAATTTTTGTACCCCCCCCCCCCCAGGCAATTATGTCACGTTTTTGTTAACCCCCCCCCCCCCCCCCCACTCAAAACTTTTTATTCAAATAGCCAATATTAGTCACAAAAAATCATTTTTATTTCATACAGAAACAAATTCAACTTTCCTCATATTATATCAAATTGCATTCTCAAATAATACCATTCAAAAATAGATTCAATCCTCAGTCCAAGGGTTTTGCAGATGTTGGTCAGCATTGATGACCGGGAAGATATCTGCGTCCGCTGAAGCACTCGTAATGGTTTCTGCCACATCAGTCAGATCAAGTTCTTCGTCATCTATCCATTCGCAATCGAAGTTGTCTTTGTTGGTTACAACCATACATTCCTGTTTACGTTTTGCCACAACTTTAAACGGACGCAATTTTCTCTGAAATTGAACGGATGTATGCTTGTGCATCTTTATGTGCTCGCGAAGCATGACTAAAGATGCAAAGTATAGGCCACAGCTGGAACACACTCGTTCGTTCAATGAGTTTTTAATTGAAGGACAGTAAAGATCATACGGAATCGTTCCATATCCGGACATCGATTTAGGTAGAATCTGTTGAGCTTGTAATGAGTTCAATACGAACATTGATGGGAAATGCTGTGGTTCGTCCTTCGATGACCCAATCAATCCTCGAGATGTTTGCGTCAGAGAGATTGGTGGAGGCAAAAATCCATTGCAGATAACGTGATCGATGCTACTTCGCAGTGGTGAGCAGCATTTCCTGTAAAAATATAAATTTATGCACATATAACAATTATTTGACCATCAAATGCATCTCAAAATTTTACCTATCTGTGCATTTCCGTATCTGGAGTAAATATTGGCTGGTTCGCACATGAGTTCCAAACCAGTGTTGGTCATAGTCACGAATTGACTTCGGATCTATTTCAGAAGCATCAGGATCGATATATTCAGCCAACGTCGGATGACCGTCGATGACCACATCATTCCAGACTTCTGCCAAAACTTCACCAGCGTACTGGAAATTTTGCTTCTCCAAAGCTGAATCAGTTGTACGCAATTGGGAATCCAGATGACTACCAAACTGGTCGTGTGGTATTATCAATCCAGAAAGCTCCTTACTCAAGGGTGACATACGTCGCTCCACTCTATTGAAAGCACTCCTTCCCGGAGCGTTCGTTGCAATGAACAGCGTGTCAAGGTTGTACTCTTTAAAATGGTGTATTGCTATCTGTATTACCTTGCGATATCTCGGATTTTCATCAGGTCCACCGTCGACGGTAAAGATTAGGACTGGTTTGACCAATCCATCAAACTTAAAAATACCATCAAACGATTCAAGAGTTAGAAGCCGCTTGATGTCTAACGCATGAGAAAACGCCGTTGACGAAGCGTGTTTGCCTGACCGAATTGCAATGTAAGTGGGGCCCGAAAAACCAACAGCCTCCGGTTTGCCAAGACCATTCGGTTTGATTTCGATTCCAGCGTACACGGACGGAATTAGTTTATGCTTATTTGCAACTATCCAATCGTGGTCAGGAAGCGTGATTTTGTACTCCACATGCATAAGCATGGGAGACTGCTTATTGGCAGCCGTTAGGCCTATCGCCACTCTCGCCTTATCATCCTGACTGATAAATCCTACTTCATTGGGCCCTAGCACAGATGCCAGTTCTTCCAATGATCTTATGGTCGCTGTACAGAATCGGCCATCGGGATGATCGTTGTGTTTTGCATTACTTGCGCGCATCAACTTCACTGGTACAGTATTTACGTGACATTTACCTTGATGGGAATTGGCTCGTTTTGGGATTAACCGCAGATATGTTGCTGTTCTTTTGATATTGAATCCCTTGCCTTGTATTGCAGAAGTCAACTCATCTAAAGTTTTAACGCTTCTGACGCTCTCATCACTGCGCTTTTCGTGGGCCGCAGATCCATGAAGTGCGATATCGCATATTGCCTTGAGCAGCTCCGGTTGCTGCTCTTCAACACGAGGGCGGCCAGGAAAAAAAAAAAAATATATTCAAAAAAAATATAATAATATACTCTACACCAAACAAACAAATAATTAATATATAATTTCCACCCCCCTGGTGTCTCCCCAAATAACAATTTTTTTGCCCTCTTCATTTTCCCCCCGTTTTTCCTCCCCCGCTTGCTCGTCTTCCTTGATGTTGAGATTCTTTTCAAGTTTGATCTTTTTAATTTTTAGCCCTTCGAGTCTCGACTGATCATCATCCGTCAATAGTCCAGCAGACTTCTTGTCAATCAGAAGCACTACCTCAGAGTTCAGATTATTTAGCTCAGCTTTAAGTTGTTCCTGTACTGGTGCAGGGCGTTTATTTGATGATGACGGCTGAGCCATATACTCAATTTCCTTGATGGGTTGCGCGGGTTTCACTGTCGGCGCTGATTCCTTAGGAGCACTCATAGACTTTCCCCATAGTTGAAGAAGTTTACCTTTTTTCTTTAGCTGCAAGGCATGAAGCTCTTTTATTTTGTTATTGACTTGCTCTTCAAGTGCGGTGTTGTCATTGCCCTTCCGTTCATTCCAGAAATTAGTAGCATCCAATTGGCACTCCCTTTTCTTCTTATCCGGGTAAGCCTTTACATACGCATTGTACAGCGTATTAAAAAGTTCTCCACGATTCATTTTCCAAAATACACTAACTGCGCGAACCAATTTTTCACCAATAAACACTGGACTTTATTCACTGACGCACACTGAATGAGCTGCAGCTGTCATTCATGAACGGTGGAATAGTATTCACTCTAACTTGAAAGTACCCATTAATGAGTCGAAAAGTACGCATTTTGAAGAAAAGTGGCTTAACTCATTATTAAGAGTATACTTTCCTCATTTCTGAGTATTGCTTACTCATTTATGAGTATCAATTAATCATTAATGGGTAACGAATACTCAATTAATGAGGAAAATATACTCCTAATAATGAGTTAAGCCACTTTTCTTCAAAATGCGTACTTTTCGACTCATTAATGGGTACATCACCCGGATATTCCGAACGTAATCCTGTTCCGGAACCGTCATCCGGAGCAGCGTTACCTCCATTGATCTCAAGAACCGCCAGGTTAGCGGTCGCCCGTCTGACCACTCCGTGATTGGTTCTGACAAGCGCTTGCCGAATCCGTCCATCACTTGACACGATCGGTTCTTCGATGACTCCTCTGACCCATGCCTTGTTTCCATCGACGACGTAAACTAAGTTACCTTTAATCAGCGGCGTAGATTCGCCGAACCATTTGCTGCGGCGATTTATGTTAGGAACGTATTAATTTATCCAGCGTTGCCACAAGTTGCTCGCAAGCTCCACTAAACGTTGATATGCGTCACGAAGCGCTAGGATTTGTGGGGGGTGATACTTCTTGTGGCTCATTGGCTGCTATTTCCCGAAGGAAGTGATTGGGAGTAAGCGATGTTAATCATGTCTCCAGTTTCAGCTACAGTAGTCAAGAGGAGCTCGTCTGTTAGCTTGCGCCCATCGTTCAGGACCTCCATGACGCTTTTAACTGTCCTGACCATGCGCTCCCAAATGCCTCCCATATGAGGCGCAGCCGACGGATTGAAGTGCCACTTCGATCGTGCACTAGAGAATTGATCGGCGCACTCGAGTCCTATATCCTGTACTTGCTGAGCAAACTCCTTGCTTGCTGCTTTAACCGGACCCCAGCGAGAAATGAACCGTCGAATCACCATAGCACAAGATTGAGCTGTGAGGTTGTGGGACACATCAAGGTGAAGAGAACGATCCATCTTTTTTCCGTACGGCGCCCTGATGTCACTTGTACCGGTCCAAGCTAGTCAATACCAACAAAGGTGAAAGGTCGCTGATAGGGAGTCAGTCGTTGTACTGGAAGGGATGCCATTCTGGGAAATCTCGGTTGATTTTTGTGCACCTTGCACCAAACGCAGCTTCGTTCGACCGCCGCTACCACTGAGCTCAGACTGAAGACGATGAACCGTTGTTTTATCTCATTCTTCACCGTGTCTCTGAATGCATGTCCGAATGACTATGGTAGTGTCGCACTAAAAGTTCGGTCACAGCATTGTCTCTGGGTAAGATGATTGGGAACCGCATATCGAACGGTAGGTGTACTTTAATATCAATTGGCGTGATAATAATAGTTCGAGTCATTTGAAGCATTTAGCTATTTTTTTCAATTTAAGACAAACTGTTGATGAATATACGCGAATTTCCAGGCACAGTAGAACTTTAATTGATCATGTTTATTCTAATCTTGATTCTGTTTGTTCAGTTGTCGACACTGATTTGAAAATAACCGATCATGAGACAGTAGGGATTAACGTAATTGAGAATAACTTAAATAATAGCGAAGCTTTTGTGAAATTGAAGTGCTGGAGAAAATATTCAAAACAGGCTGTTTCTAACCTTGTTGAAAGAAGCGTGGATTTTCCAATCGTGACCGATAATTTAGATGAGTCTGCAGCTATTCTTACAAATAAAGGGTGTCCACGATGAAATTGCCACACACAAAATTGATTCGCAAAATTCGAGTTTTCATCCGATTGCCATCAAATTTTCAGGGATTGAGAAATAACTATTAAACTTCATTTTACCATTTTACTCGTATTTTATTTACAGTCCATACGCAAATGCCCGCTCCTTGGCCTTAACCCCGGCCATAAGATTCTGCACAACCTGTGAATCAACCGTTTTTTGCATGTAAACCCATACTTTCTTGAGTTCCTCGACTGTCTTCACTACCTTAGGTCGTTTAAGAAGGTGCTGCTTCATAATCGCCCAGTACTTCTCGATGGGGCGGAGCTCCGGAGTGTTGGGAGGGTTGAACATTTTCGGCACGAAATTGACCTTATCGTCCGCATACCACTTCAGCACGTCCTTGGAGTAGTGGCATGAGGCCAAATCCGGCCAGAAGATTGTTGGGACGTTGTGGGCCTTCAGGAGAGGAAGCAACCGCTTCTGGAGGCACTCTTTTATGTACACCTGTCCGTTCATCGTGTCCTGGGTCACGAAAGGTGCACTCCGCTTCCCGCACGTGCAGATGGCTTGTCAAACCAGGAATTTCTTCGCAAATTTGGACATCTGCGGACATGTGCGGACATGCTCCGGAACGCTGAACTTATCCTTGGCCGTGAAAAACAGGTTGCCGGGGATCTGTTTGAAGTCGGCCTTCACATATGTTTCGTCGTCCATGATGCAGCATTCAACTTTCGTCAGCATGTTGAGGTACAACTTCCTGGCACGGGTTTTGGCGGACTTGTTCTGCTTCTCGTCGCGATTAGGGGCCTTTTGTACCTTGAACGTTCGAAGCCCAGCCTTAGTTTTGGCCTTCCGGACAAAACTTCGGCTTAGGTGCAGCTTCTTAGCCACATCCCGAACGGAGGCGTTCGGATTTCGGTTGAAGGCCCCAACTACGCGGTTGTGATTTTTGGTGTTGTACGGAATACTTTTTCCTTCACTTCTGGGCTTCCGATCGGTGGTAAACCATTCCTCGAACCGCTTAATCACTCGCGACACCGTGGAATTCGCGATTCCCAACGTTTTAGCGATGGAACGATGCGATAGATCCTTGTTCTCGTGATGAATGCGCAAGATTTTATCACGCACGAGCTGTTCTTTCGACTCCATTTCCGCGAGTTTTGTTTCAAAAATTTGTTTCTTTAAAGAACTCGAACAGCTGGTTTAATTTGGATCTTTTGCGTCTTAACCGCAAGAGGGATAAATGGTACATAAAATTTTGTAGATCTAATAGTGAAAATCATTGGAATAAGTACACAATCGCGCGGAATAAATATTCCGCTCGTTGTGAATATATACAGAGGAAAATTGATCAGCATCAAATCAATAGCAAAGAGTTAAGGAAAATTTTGAAATCTTTATTAAAACCTACACTGAGGAAACTAAACATACGATATTCATAACGTCTGTCGAATGAACGACTAATTTAACAGTCTAAAATCATTTCATACGACACGTATGATTTCCATAGCCGGCGTATGGAATACATACGAACTAGATTTGAATTTCATACGAAGCACGTCTGAATTTCATATGAATTCTATAATGAACCTGATATGTTGTCCTTGTGTGAAAAAATCATACGATTCTCGTATGGCGTTTAGCGTTTGACGTTATTCAGAACAAACAAAATGGAGAATATGGAGAAACTGGTCGAAGATCTCGCAATTCCGACTGCAGCGCTTGCGGTATTTAGTGGTGAGTTTACGTTATCTTTTAATTTATCAATCTACCACAAATTCATCTATTTATTATTATTGTGTACAGAGTGTGGTGTCAATACAGTTATAACTAAACTGATAGGATCAGAAAATCAATTGTTCGAAATTGAAGAATTCATCGAACGAAACGGAATAATCTTTATAGCAGCTAGAAAGTGGATAACAGGTGCTTACGATAATCATTTCTTGTCAGGAAAAGCGATACAGCGGACAAATATCATGATTCTTATTTTACTTGATACAGTTGACGGACCATGGTTTGCTGTACATAATATTAATAATTATTATTATTTTAGACGTAGCCAAATTTTAGCATAAACTTGTAAATAAAACAAAATGTATAAATTCTACACGTGTTTGTTTTGTATCAACTAAAAACAGTTCTTATTAAACTAGGAAGTTGGCTTATTTATTAAATAGAATAATTTGTTTATTCTATTTATTAAATAAAAGAATTTCCTAATTTAATGCGAGTTTTCGTTAACTTTAAAATATATTAGAAATCATAGTCAGTCATATTGGATTTCTTAACAGATCCGAAAAAAATCATATTCAAACGTTATGCGTTTTATTCGGCAGTGATATGACCTTCATACTATATATCTAATGATTTCATACGACGGCTTTATGGAATCCATAAATATGTACAACAAAAATCATATCATGCCTCAATAAGATGTGTTCATTGCGCAGTCGTATGAAATTCATATTAATTTCTTACCGTAAAATTTCATACGCATATACTATGGAAATCGAATGATTTATTTCCTCAGTGTAGCAATTGCAAACCGCAATCCATAACTTTTGACGGCACAATAGAACAGTCTGAGCAAGCAATTGCATCTAAGTTTAATGATTATTTCGTCAATAGTGTTTCATTGATCAATCAATCTAAGGCTTGCTTCATTTAGAATTGGAACAAACTTTTGCTCATATTGTGGCGTTCCTGGTGGACTTTGTAAACAATCAACATGGAAGCCGAAAGAAGGGAAAAAATTGTGCACAGTTATTTGGAAAATCCATTGTGGTCTGCATCTAGGCTAGCTAAACACCTGAAATTGCCCAGAAATACCGTATGGCGCGTTATCAAACGGTATAAGGAAACATTGACGACGATTCGGAAGCCTCAAGCCGATCGTCGGAGTGGAACTGTCGACCGGAAACTGCGTGGTAAGATTTTGAAGACGATTAAGAGGAATCCCAATCTGTCGGACCGTGATTTGGCCAGAACATTCAGTGCTGCCCATAGTACCGTGAGGAGAACTCGACTCCGGGAAGGAATCAAGTCGTATCGAGCTAGCAAACAGCCAAATCGGACCATAAAACAGAATAGTGTGGCCAAAATCCGTGTTCGGAAGCTATACGACCAGGTGCTGACCAAGTTCGACGGGTGTCTTCTGATGGACGATGAAACCTATGTCAAGGATGACTTCGGGCAAATCCCAGGTCAAAAATTTTACTTGGCAACGGCTCGGGGGGATGTTCCAGTAAATTTAAATTTGTTTTTACCGACAAATTTGCACGAAAATTCATAATTTGGCAGGGCATTTGCATCTGTGGCAAAAAAACGAAAGTTTTCGTTACAAATAAGACAATGACGTCGGAACTATACAAAAAAGAGTGTCTCCAAAAACGAATTTTGCCGTTCATTCGATCCCACGACCATCCCGTAATGTTTTGGCCAGATTTGGCAAGCTGTCATTACAGCAAAGTCGTTCAAGAATGGTATGCAGAGAAAGGGGTCCAGGTTGTTCCGAAAAACCTTAACCCACCCAACTGCCCCCAGTTCCGCTCTATTGAGAAATACTGGGCAATCATGAAGAGGAGACTCAAGGCAAAGGGAAAGGTTGTCAAAGACATCAATCAGATGAAGACCTGGTGGAATAAGATAGCTAAAACGATGGACGAAGAAGGTGTGCGCCGCCTAATGAGCCGTGTTACAGGAAAAATTCGAGAATTCCTTCGAAACCGTGACGAATAATTTTATCCGTATTTTTTCTTAAAAGTATGAAGAAAACGCTACATTTGTATAAAAAAAAGATCTTGAATTCAATAATAAATAACTGAAGTACAGGCAATTGTTTTTGTTCCAATTCTATCTGAAGCAAGCTTTATTGAATTGGTTGATGAACCTGATGAAATAAAGCAGCCAGTTAATAGTAATTGCAGATTTGAAGGTTTTCACCCCATCAGGGTCCTCCCTTAGCTCAGTCGGTAAAGGCGCAGCTACAAAGCAACACCATGCTGGAGGTGGCTGGGTTCGATTCCCGGTCTGGTCTAGGAATTTTTCGCAAAGGAAAATTTCTCGACTCCCTGGGCATAGCGTATGATTGTACTTGCCACGCAATCATACTAATGCAAAAATGGTACTTGTGTGTGTGTGTGTGTGTGTGTGTGTGTGTGTGTGTGTGTGTGTGTGTGTGTGTGTGTGTGTGTGTGTGTGTGTGTGTGTGTGTGTGGATTTACAATCAATCTCCCACTGACCGGCAGTGCTTTTATGGAAGAAACTTGTCTGCATTTCTTCAGTAATCACATATATATATATATAAATATATATATATATATATAATCACTATGTGCAAACATGTTTAGCCCTGGAGATTGAAGGTGACAGCTCTATTGAAAATCCAACGACCCATTTCAAGAATGCCTGTTCATACACGTACATTCTGAGGTCATCTTCATATACAATAAGCCCCGCATGAAAATCTTCACACATCAAATGGATATGTGAAGAGTTTTCACACTTCCAGAATCAAAAAGGGAAATTCTTGATCCTGGCGTGTATATAGATAAGCAGGGTGGCCACACAATCTTAATTTAAAAATTCCCGCATTTTTCCCGCATTTCTCCCGCATTTTTGCCTAATTTTCCAGACTGGGAAATTGAGTGAATATAAGTGGATTTTTAGTTATTTTTAAAGCGTTTAAATTTTAAAGGAAATTGTTCAATCTGGAATGCTTTTGACTGGTTTTAATTAGCCAAAATGACGGATAGCAGCTGCAAATCAGGCTTCTTACGTATTACAAAACCTGTCTCGCATTTTGCAAACGAAATATTGAAGTCATTGATCTTTCTAGTTTCTAAAAGCATGAACATCGAACCAAAAATAGTAAAGCATTTGCGGTTTCGTGTACAAAATTATGCAGACTATACTCGGTGTGAAATTCAAAACATGACGCAGATACAGGGTGCAAAACTTTCGGTTCATGCATCTACAATGACGAGCTCCACCAAGTTTACAATCGAGTTGATGGTTAAGCAATTAAAACACGGCAGACTTTTATAGGTCCTCCCTTAGCTCAGTCGGTAAAGGGGCAGCTACAAAGCAACACCATGCGCTCCAATCAAACACCCCCCCCCCCCCCCCCCCCCCCCAAAGTCTACGTGGTTTATGAATAGCCCCTTACCAAATATTAATAGATGGTTACCAAATCCATGTACAAATAATCAATTTGAAAGAGGTGTGAGCATGGTTCCTGCCATAAGACAAAAATTCCCGAAGGATTTTTAAATTCCCGACTTTTTCCCGCATATTTCCCGATGATTTTGGATTCGCGCATTTGTCCTGCCTTTCCCGATTTTCCCGAGTCTGTGGCCACCCTGGATAAGGTATATTATTGATAATATGAAACGACCTCACCAATGTTTATCTGATGCTGTAAAGCTCCTCCGGATGCGGGAGCGGGTCACTAAAAACACAAAAAATGGGAAGAAACAACCCATCTTAAGAAACACGACCATAACACACTATGAGAGGGATTCCATTCACAACGTCCAACGCGAAGCACTCGAAAAAAACTATAATTTCACCATTTATTTTAGTTGAATGAAGGAATATTTTTCAATTTTATTTCCGCGAAAACGACGCAGTAAAAACAAAACACGTCATTTTCAAAGCACGGCTTGCTGCGATCACGTTTTGATGGTACTTGGCATCGAAAGCTCTTAATTAATAACTGTGGAAGTGCATTTAGAACACTAAGTTGAGAGCAAGCAATAAGCTAATTGTGAAAGCAATAAGCTTGAAATACTAAAGAAGAAGAACCCCATCACACTAGATGAACTTAGAAATATTTGCTTTTCATTAGGAAAATCGGCTGGAGTAGACAATGTTAATGCTTGAGTTATTCAAGATTGCTTTCATGTCATTGGTCGCATTTTACTGGACCTTATTAATGAATCATTACAAACTGGGCACGTGCCTGAAGTGTGGAAAGAATCGTTGGTTGTTCCGATTCAAAAGGTTGCTGGAACGATTAAAGCCGACGAATTTCGTCCTAAATATCAACATGCTGCACACATTAGAGAAAATTTTAGAACTTGTTGTGAAAGGCCAGTTGCTAGAATATTTAAATAGTAATTCTTTGTTGATACCGGAACAATCAGGCTACCGGGAAGGCCATTCTTGTGAAACCGCGTTAAATTTAGTATTAGCAAAATGGAGGGATAACTTAGAGAGTAAAGATACAATTGTTGCTGTTTTTTTTTGGATCTGAAACGCGCTTTTGAAACAATTTCTAGGCCCTTGTTGTTGAAAACAATAAAGCGCTTTGGAAGTTCGAGTACTGCATACAGATGGTTTGAAAGCTATTTGTCTGACAGAACTCAACGGACTGTTTTTAATGATTCTGTTTCTAGTCCCGTGGGGAATGACCTTGGAGTGCCCCAGGGAAGTGTATTAGGGCCCCTTTTGTTTATTATGTATATTAATGACATGCGACGTGTTTTACGATTTTGTGACATTAATCTGTTTGCAGATGACACAGTGTTATTCATTGCAGCTAAGGATTTAAATGAAGCCGTTTCCCATTTGAACGAAGATTTGCGTTTTCTAAGTAGATGGTTGAAATGTAAGCAATTGAAATTGAATATAAGCAAAACTAAATTTATGGTTATTTCGCAGAATCGAGTAAATGAGGATGTCTCAGTTACGATTGATGATGAGGCAATTGATCGCGTTCGGGAGATTAAATATCTTGGCGTGATTATTGATGACAAGCTAAAGTTCAACGCTCACATTGACAATGTCATCAAGAAAATTGCCAAGAAGTATGGAATTCTATGCCGATTGAAGAACGATTTAACTACATCCAGTAAAATACAGCTATACAAATCAATCATCTCTCCTCATTTGGACTTTTGCCCTTCCATTTTATTTTTGGCCAATCAAACACAAATACTGAGGCTACAGCGTTTGCAGAATAAAATAATGCGTTTGATTTTAAGATGTAACAGATTCACTTCCTCGACTTTTATGTTAGACGCGTTGCAATGGTTATCGGTGAAGCAGAGAATTATATATTTGACTATGGTGTTCATTTTTAAAGTAGTTAATGGTTTGCTGCCTCGATATTTGTGTGATCGAATTGAAAGAGGAAGTGATATTCATAGGTATAATACTAGAAACGCGGATGAAATAAGAACACCGAATTTCTTGACATGTGCTTCACAAAACTCATTATATTTTAAAGGAATAAATGTTTTCAATTCGATGCCAAGACACATTAAACGTGCGCCAACACTTTCAGAATTTAAAAGACTATGTATTTCACACGTTAAAACTGTATGCTAAACAGTAAGCAAATTTTTTTTATCATTTATGAAGATTGTAACTGACGATGTTTTACTGTTATAAAACGGATTACTTTGTATGGACTATTTCTTGTACGGTTATGTTCCTTTTTTTGTTTTTAAAAATGAAGATTGTATTTTGACGAAGTTCTTTACAAACGGATTACAATGAGTTGGATATTTTCTTTTTTCATACTTTTTTTTTCTCACTTTTATCAACACTACAAACTATTTTGTTCGTCACGGTGATGATGATGGAAATTTGTTTCATGTTGTTGAAGTTAAAAAAAAAATAAAGAAAGTAGTCTACAAAAGTTTGAGCCTCGCGCGCGGTATACAGGTATAAAGGACTTCTTTTTGAATTTATGAAAAAAAAATGGCCTCTTATGCTTGAGAAGATACCATGAAATAGTAGTGGGTTGTCTGGCTGATTGTCGGGGAATTCCTTACCAATTCTGTTGTGGTTGAAAGTAAAAGTTTGACTAGGGCCGGTCCAGGATTTTTTCGGTTTGGAAATTTTCTCGATTTCCCTGGTTGGGGATATCCTTGGTCAGCCCAAAACTAAGCTGGCGGCTCCATTAGTGTTGGAACTGCATTGGCTCTGTAGCGGGCAGGATCGGATATTGGCTTGTCTCTTGATAATGTCCTTATACGGGATTCTGTGATTTGAATTGTAATAGGATTTCCTGATCGCTGGGAATACTTGCGAACATTTGTGGTTGACATCAATAGCTTTTTCACAATTATATCGCTGTAAAGCAAATGAACAGTTTTTGAAGAAGTTTACATCTGTAGATGAAATCAGTTCGTTTTTTGCATAACTGGTTGAATTGCTTTTAAATAAATTATCTAATGGATAAATCGTCTAGCTCAAACCTTTGTAGGGGTAAGTGGCGGGACCATCATCATCATCATCATCATTGTCAAAACAGTTGAACTGGGGTCGCAGAGTACCCAGCACAGTACCGATGGTTTATGTCAGCTATTGCCGTACTTTCATCCAGTCAAACATATTAGTTACGCATATGAAAGCTTCCTCCGTTTAAATTAATTTCCATTTTAAGCTGATTCAGCAAGAAGAAAATCCTTCAGATCGTCTACCATAAACGGCCACTCATCTTAATTTTCGCCCAGCACCAACACGTATTGGGAGGAATCGATCGAGATAAACTGGCACCTTTGGACTCGGGAAACTCGGAAACTTTTTAGAATCATTTCGAAAAGTCGAGTGACCCAAGCAGGAGAAAATAACATATGAATACCTAATTTTGATCTTGATAACTGGCCTTGGTGTTTGAGAGCACAGCATAAGAGCGGGAGCGAATATCTTGATAACTGGCCTTGGTATGAAAGAGCACAGATTAAAAGGTAAAATACCTGAGGATAATACCATAAAATTGTTCCCATAATGTTATGCGAATAACAAATTGAGGTAAGAAAATACCAAAATAGTACCTCTCAGGTATTCCCAGGTATCCAATAAAAATTTTTTTTTTTTCTTTATTATAGAGATTTTCAGCCTTAGGCTGGTTCGTCTCTTTATTAGAAAATATGAAGAGGCGTCATATAGAGGCCCCCTTGGCTCGATACATAACTAGTGTCAATAACAAAATATCAAATCATATCAAGTTCATCAAGTAGTAGTTAATTTCAAAACCGTTATCATCATCCTGTTGTGGTGTGTTTTCCCATTTGGTTCTAATTAGCTAAACTTGGTCATAAAGTTTAGTGTCTTTTAAAAAGCCGATCAAAGCTGCTTCTGTTGAAGCATCGTTGGTGAGCATGTTTCTTATTCCGGTGTCTAGTCCGTGCGTTGTTCTTGAATGTTGATACTGAGGGCAAACAGCAAGAACATGTTCAACGGACTGGCGAATTCCGCATAAATCGCATATTGTTTGATGGTATTGCCCCGAAATCATGTGACTAATTCGTGTGTGGCCGGTTCTTAACCTTGACAGTATCCGTTGATCATTTCTACATATTTGTTCATTCCATTTGTTGGTTTCACCTTTAATCTTACGAAGAAAAAGTGTTCGCTCTTGATGCCATTCCACTGCCCATGCGTCCGAGATTATATTTTTGACCCAGGTTTTGGCATCCTGGAAGGGTACCCGTGTTGTCAGTAGCTGTGAGTCACGACCTAACCCGGCAAGCCGGTCTGCCTTTTCATTCCCGTGGATACCGCAGTGGCCAGGAATCCAAACGAAAAGAGTGTTAGGTTTCAAGGTCGTACGAATCATTTGTACCCATGGGTGACGTGTTCGATCCGATTCAAGAGCTTTAAGTACACCGGCTGAGTCTGATAGTATGGCGGTGTAAGTTTCACTTGAGTTAATCGTTGCCAGATGGATGGCGAAGGCCTCAGCTGAGAAGACTGAGCACATGTCTGGCAGTCGCTGATGAAGAGCAAAATCTCTTCCTGACACACCAACACCCACTTTGCCATTGGCCTTGGAGCCGTCGGTGAATACTAAGTCGTACCCAGCTAACGTCGTTCTTTTCATATGGTTGAAGGTGTTTACAACTCCAACTTTACTTCCACCAACTTTGTATTTTTTTTTAAATGACCAGTTGACCTTCGGTTTAGGAGATTCCCACCCGTGGCCTCCGACCCGGTTTAACTCCGCTACCGGTGGAAGTTCCTGGTGGGCACGTTTCCGAAGGAGTTTATTAGCCTCCTCGAGGAGGAACACTCCCTCCACATCTCCGTATGTCTTTTCCAGGAAGCTCAAAGCTCTCGAGCAGGTTGTAATAGCTATGACGTAATGGAAAGGTAATACTCCAGCTTCGACGCATGCTGAGGATGCTGGCGTGGACGGTAGCAGGCCAGAGGCAATTCTGATGCAGCGATTGTACGTTGGTCCGAGTTTATACGTCATCTCGTCTGAAGATCGGCAGGTGAGTTCTATACCATATAAAAGTTTGCTGGTGACGATCGCGTTGGTAACTCGAAGCACTGTATCCCGGTTATTGTGGTTATGACGGCCCGTTATCCAGCGTAATAAATTTAATCTTGATTTACAATCTTCCTTCACTATGTCGAAGTGTTTCTGGAAATTTAGGCGGCGATCCAGGTTAACACCAAGAACACGACAATGAGTCTTATAGGGCACTGCGTTACCTTCGATTTTGACAGGGTTTAACTCCGGCCGATGACTGCTGTTGCATATGTGAGTAAAATTACTTTTGCCTGCTGATAATTCGAATCCAACTGATTTGGCCCATTTTTTTACAGCATTGACAGCTGCTTGAAGCTTTCTCCTCAGTGAAACTGGTCTATGCCCGACGACAACGAGGACTATGTCGTCCGCATAAACAAAAATGTATATATTTTTATCTCCGTTCTAAAAACTCCGTTCATAGCAACGAGAAACAGTGTTACTGCAAGAACTGAGCCTTGGGGGACCCCAGTTTCTTCCCTAACTATATTTGACTTATGATTTCCGATGCAGACTTGAAAGGTTCTGTTCTTGAGGAAATTTTGTACAAAATGGAGTATGTGGCCAGATAGGCCCCATTCGGACAACTGTTTTAAGACAAAGGGTGTCCATGTCCTGTTGTAAGCTTTAGACAGGTCCAAAGATGCTATGTCAACGTGCTGCCCAGCTCGGAGAGCGTCATCCAAAACTTGCCCAAGGGAAGCAAAGTAGGTCCCCGTTCCGAATCCTTTGCGGAAGGCGTGTTGTCGCTGGTCCAACAGATTATTGTCTTGAAGAAAGTCAGTGAGCCTGCGGTTGACCATGCGCTCCAAGACTTTACAAACGCAGTTTGTCAATGAAATTGGTCGGTAGTCCTTTGGTTCAGTTGAGGTTGTTCCATTTTTTGGGATGGGAATCACTAAACTGTGTCTCCATTGCTTTGGGAATTTATCTAGAGTCCAGCTATGATTCAGGAGTGCAAGAAGAAGCTGCTTGCCCCTTGGTGGTAGGTGTTTCAGCAATGGGTAGCCGATTTCATCAGGTCCAGCCGATTTACCTTTGCTGTATGCAAGAGCAAACGTTAACTCCAACATGGTGAAAGGCTGATTTATCGGTAGAGATAAGGCATCTTGTGGTACAGATACTGTATCTAACGACGTTGAAGAGTTATGAAAAGATGATTATAGCTATCGATGGCAGAAAGACTGGAAAAATACTAGGCAAGCTTGTTGGCTACAACAACAGGGTCTCTGGATAACCCGTTCGCGTGTCTGATGGCTATTCCTTTTGTTCTTTTCTTTCCGCTGAGTGAATTTACTCTGCCCCACAGTTCAGTCGTAGATTGGTTGCTATTGATCCCTTCGATAAAATCTTCCCATTGTCTGCGTTTGGCGTCTCTGATGATCTGTCTGCATTCATTTCTTTTTAAGCGATATTCTAGTAACATGGTTTCCTTATCTGCGTGATCGATCGGAAGCCTCTTCACTGCTCTCAGTGCTTTCCTTCTAGCTTTGATGGCCGCACGGGTTTCTGGAGACCACCAGTGTAGGGCTTTGCGGCCGGGGGTGGCACTAGTCCTAGGCATGGCAGCTTTAGCCGCGTCGAAGATTGCGGTGGTAAATGTATCAATTGTAGAGGGGTAATTGGTATCTAGACTTGAATCTATCGCCATTTCAAAAGCGGTCCAATCTGCTTGGTCGTAGCGCCAGCGAGGGCGCCGGGATGTCTCGGGGGGTTTAATGTTGATACCAATAATGATGGGGCGATGATCACTTCCCAAAGGGTCCTCAAGACAGGACCAGAGTAGACGCATGGAAATTTCTCTACTGGCCAATGATACGTCAATCACGGTGTCTGTTTGCCCTCGAGTGAAAGTGGGAGTTCCATCGTTTAGTACAACTAAACCGTAGTCTTCAGCAATCCCCGCGCAGATATTTCCTCTGGAGTCTGGAATTGAGCAGCCCCAAAGAGGATGATGGCTATTGAAGTCACCTAGAACCATTCGGGGTTCGTCAATTTGTTCTAAAAGATGTCGCAGTTTTGCATCCAGATTAGGTAGATCGCGGGACTGCAGGTAGATACTAACTACTGATAGTGGGAATGGTGTCTCGATGCGTGCGGCTAATGCTAATAGGCTTGAATCCAGACTAATGGGTGTGAATGGTACCGACGTGTGTATTCCAAGCGCCACAGATTGGTATACATTGTTTCCAGACTTCAGATGCCATGTATATTGTCCTCGAAGGCACCGATTCATGTAATCAACACTGGCTCTGTGTGTTTCCTGGATAGCTAGTATGGAAGGTGGATTCTCGCTGATGAGTAGTTCGAGGTCTGTTAGGTTATTATAGAAACCGTTCATATTCCACTGGATAGCAATTGTTGTTCGGGTAACCGGTTGGAATGCTCTTTCGGTAGATGTTGATGTTGGAGTTTTCGATGCTGCCGAGGGTAAATCTGTGGTACCTTTCATTGAGTGGCTTGGGTTGTTGCTACAATCGGAACCGAGAGTACCGTGTCGTAGTCGGTCATAGTCGTCAGCGTTTGTTAGGGCTCGGAGTGGTAATGCCGAGGGGAAGGTAGTTTGCTCCGGTTGCGCCTCATCAGAGTAAAGTGATACCGGTACGTCTGCTAGGTAGGGATCTTGTTCCTCGGTGCTATTGTTCTTATTTACGCCATAATCCTTTCCTTGTCTTGAAATTCCTTTCCATCCAGGGGAATGGGTGTAAAGGCCCTTGTCCGTCCCTCTTCTGCCATCCTCGGGGTGACGGGGATTTTCCGTCAGTTCCGGTAAAAAGGTGACGTCCGCACTGACGGGGCCTCGACTGCCCTGAGGAGAGGGCAGGGAAACAACCGGGGAACGAGGAGTGACCCTCTTGTGCGTCCCGGAGACGAGAGAGGCCGTCGAATGCCGGGGATTATTCGTTAGTTTCGGTGGTGGTATAGCTTCCGCACCAACGGTGCCCCGACTACTCGGGGCCTCCATCGTCCGTTTTATCCAGTTTTTATTTTTGTTCCATGTTGGTGATTGAGTTTCGTTCGAGTAGTGTTGTGTAAATTGGTTGCTAATGTCCTCGGTGTCAATATCGTTTATTTCATTTTGTTGTTCCATGTTGGTGATTGAGTTTCGTTCGGATGGTGTTGGGTATCGATTGCTTATCTCCTCGGTGTCAAAATCGTTTGTTTCCGTGTTTAATACAAAATTAGCCATTAGGATGTGTTAGGTTTAAGTCTGCATCTCAGAGTCATCGTCCGACGGGATATGAAGAATGTCAGGTGGAAGGTGACGGTTGTCGGTGACGTTTGTGGTCATTATTTTTGCGCGTTGGATGGCTTTAGGATCAACCGGCGAGCGCAATCGTTTGGACGATCTGCTTCTTGCTTTCTCAGCTTTCTTACGGTCACTGTTGGGACTACGGCTACGGCTGCGGCTCTTGCGGGTCTTGCTTTGTTTCTGGTCCTGTTGTTTTTGTTGTTGTTGGAAGTTTTCGCTGTTATTTTTGTTGGGGTGACTGAGCTCTCCTCCAGCCTGAGCGACAGGAGGTCCGATTGATTTGGAATCTCTTCCAGTTTCCTTTAGTAAACTCGTGTATTGCTGAGTAACTTCCTTGAGCTGATTTTTTGTTGTTCTGTAAAGATTTCTATACATCTCGAGGTCGTGCTGGAGTCGGTCCGTAATCACTTGTTGGTCTTGTAGTTTCCTGTTCCACTCGTCTTTTTGTTGCTCGATTTCTTTATCCTTGTTGTTTAAACGTTCGTCCATTTCGGCCAACCTCTTCAGGATTTCCTGGTTTTCATGGCCGTTGCTTACGGTACCAGCTTGTTCGGATTGCGAAATGTTGTTTGTTTGTTGGTAATGCTTTTTTGCCGCATCATAAGTCAATCCTAAGTCCACTCGTATTTTGGCGATTGCATTTTCGGTCATGTAAACAGGACATTTTTTACTCGATGCAGGGTGTTCAGAAGACTTGCATTTGAGGCACTGTGGTGTAAGGTGGCATGTGGCTCCACGAACCACCTCGTGGTCACCAGCACACGTGCCACAAATTTCTTTTTTTGCACAGCGCAGCTTGGTATGTCCAAACTCCCAGCATTTGTAACACTGCATGGGTGCAGGATAATACGGCCTGGTTTCTACACGGATATAGCCGAGGTAAATGTGTTGTGGAATCGCCGTTCCGGATACGGTTAGGATCAACATCGGTGTGTTGATTCTGTTATCTCCATCGCCTTTTCGAGTGATTCTCTTAACGGATGAGATGCCTTGCCAAGCTAGGATGTCTTTTACTTCCGCCTCAGAGAGATCCACAACTTCGCGGTTGTGTATTACGCACTTCACAAAGTTGTGAATCGGATGCTCCTCAATGCTGATCGGGGTATGGTCGTACAATTCTTTTAAAAGTTTTAACTTTTGTACCTGTTCTGGTCTCCGGACCTTCAGAGCGTAGCGGGTTCCTAGGTTTTCGGGAAAGGCGCCCTCAATCAGTCCGCAACATTGAGTCACAGAGAGACTAACCACGGTCGGATTTTTTGGTAACACGGCGGGATCAACTGGTTGCAATCTTAGGATTGTCAATGGACCATAAACATTTTGCGGGTCCATCCATTCGGGAAGAGTACGTCCCCTGTATGAGCCGTCAATTACGTTACTGCCTGAAGTTCCGCCGCCGGGATCTCCATCGGGAGGAAAATCCCATCCCGACTTCATAGTCGAGATGGTGAAGGTCAACGGCGTTCACCAGAATAGTGCAGTATGTCTCTCGCGATCGAAATGTTCTTACATCCAGCAGTAGCAAAAACAGAAACAGATGTAGACGAACAGCAGTATGTTTGTCTATTCACTGACACACTCACCACACGGTTTGCAGGCGAAAGAGGCTATACCAGCGGAGGAAATTGATTGTCTTTTGTTACACTATCGAATACTCTCGAGATGAAATATCTTTATTCGGTCCAATGACACTAGATTTTGTTTGAATCTGCACAAACGAGCGAAACGCGTTGAAGCACCGGTTTTTTTTATTAACGTTTCCGAAAACGTTAATTTTAATTAGTTGATAGCGAGTATAGCGAAGCAATACAAATACTATCTATCTGATCGCACGAAATAGAAACCGAAGAACATGCGACTGTACGTAGCAAATGCTTTCGATCAACTGAGTTTCGCTACTTTATCTGGTCAACATCTTTGCGTAGAGCTTCCTAGCGATGGTTTTGGAAACACTTGACTGGCTTTAATCGCATTTTGTCAAATTTTGAGCCTCGTTTGCACGCTTATTACGGCATAGAGAGACTGTGCAAAACCTGGATGGTTACACTTAGTTATAAGCGTTGCAATTATTTTTATGTATACTTATTAACATGTTTACTCAAACATCAGAAACAAAGATAGAGCAAAGATTACGCAATTAGATTCTTCTTAATAAATTCGATCCCATTTTTATTACACATTGGTTTACATTGGTGGCGACAAACCTACTAATAAAGGGGAGACCTATTAGACTTCGAAGGCGCTTAGGGTTTCTTAGTTCACTCAATAGGAAGGTTCGGACCAATCACACAATTACTCTCAAGTTGTCAATGGTGGTAAGTAATACCCCTATTTATTATTTCCGTCGCAATGTGGGGAACCGTAACGGCCCGCCAAGGACTGCAGCAAATTCGTTGAACGAAAAAAATAACACAATCAAACCGGAGCGTACTTACTTTGTACCTTCCGTGGCTTCTTCCGCTTGCTGGCTTCTATTCGGATCGTCCGGCTTCATAGCGGGGAAGAGAAGCACCTCCTTAATGTTATTGTTGTCGGTTAAAAACATGGTCAACCGATCGATACCCATACCCCATCCGCCGGTCGGAGGCAGACCGTACTCCAGCGCCGTACAGAAGTTCTCATCGACCAGCTGGGCTTCGTCGTCGCCGGCAGCTTTGTCGGCGGCCTGCTGCTCGAATCGTTCCCGCTGGACTGCCGGATCGTTCAACTCAGTGTAGGCGTTGCAGATTTCCTTCTTCATGATGAACAATTCGAAACGTTCGGTCAGACCGGTGGCACTTCGGTGGTACTTGGCCAACGGGGACATAATCTGCGGGTGGTCACAGATGAACGTCGGATTAATGCAATTTTCCTCGAGGAATTCGCCGACCAATTTGTCCAGGAGTCGAGCAATGGTTCTCGGTGGTGGACATTCAACTTCGTGTTTAATACACAAATCGCTCAGGAATTTGTTCGTTTCCGGAGTGTTGAAACTTTCCGCGGCTGGGAACTTGACCTTGAGAATTTCCTCCAATGAACTGATCATCGAGACGCGCTTGAAGGGAGGAGTAAAATCGATTTCAAACTCCTTACCGTCCGGCCCTTCCGGGTGATATTTGATCTTGTAGCTACCGTGAATGCTCTTAACCATGCCGGCGAGCATCTTTTCCGTCAAGTCGATTAAATCATTATAATCCGCATAGGCCATATAGAACTCGCACGTCGTGAATTCCGGATTGTGGGTCAAATCAATGCCTTCGTTACGGAACTGACGACCGATTTCGTACACACGATCTAGCCCTCCGACGGTCAACATCTTCAGGTATAATTCTGGAGCAATTCTCAGGAACAGATTCATGTTCAAGTCGTTGTGATGGGTGATGAAAGGTTTTGCAGTTGCTCCTCCAGCGATCATGTTCATCATAGGTGTTTCCACCTCGAGGAATCCCATACCGTCCAGAAATTGGCGAACGAAGCTGATGATCTTCGAGCGAACATAAAAAATGTCCCTCACGTTACTGTTGAGAATCAGATCAAGATACCGCTGCCGGAAACGAGTTTCTTTGTCCTTCAAACCGTAATGCAAATGCGGCAGCATATGAAGACACGGCGACAGCAATTTCAACTTCTTTGGGATTACCGAAAGTTCACCCTTCTTGGTTTTCCCAGGGTAACCCTCGACACCAACGATGTCACCTCGACGCAGGCGGGCAGTGTCCTCAGCAAAAGCCTACAAGGTGTAAATGCATTAGAACTCCTTACCTTCCCTTGATTTCACCCCGCAAAACTTACAGCCTCACTTTCATACAGCTTGGCGTTGGCCATCACCTGTAGCTTCACGCCCTCGCCTCTCAAATCGTAAAAAATCAGTTTACCACCCGATTCGCGGATGGCATGAATTCTGCCGGCCACGGAAAGTCTCTCCTGTTCCAGCATATCACCATCCACAAGTTCGGAGAACTTTTCAATAAACGATTCCAGCGAACTGCTAACATGGAACTTGTGCGGATACGGATGCGTTAAATCCGATTTCTTCAAGTCCGCTACGGCAGCACTGCGCAACTTGAAGTATTCATTCGGCGATATCTCCTCCTCATTTACTTTGGTTTCGCCTTTGGGCTTTTCCCCTGCTGGTGCAGCAGCAGCCGCCTGTTTATCCTTTTCTTCCTTCTCCTTGGCTTTCTGTTCGGCCTTCAAACGGCGCTTAAGCTCACTGAAATAAACAAAAAAAAAAATCCAATATTATGATGAAATTGTGTACTTTTGTATCATAAGCTTTTGCTTGATCAGTGACGCACGCTTTTTGCCGGGTGGATTTTAATCGCACTACTTCATTGGAACTGAAATGCGGTGTGACCCTGGAGTTCGCAGATACTCTTTTGTTTACAATGCAAATCGAACGGACTAACCGTCCGATACTCAACATTTCGATGGAATTCTAATAAATGTATTATGTTTTTACTGAATATAACATATTTAACAAACAATAAGCCAATTTTAACGCAAAAACACGTGCGCTTTAGTCACTTTTCACTTTTTGCCAATAAGTTTTCTGTTTGCCACTCTCGTCTTCCGACTTCTCCCTTCCCTCCGCAAACCAGAAAATACCAACACATTCCACTCGACGTGGAAAAGCTAAGAAGCGAACTGGAAGTAACTTACTTCTTTGAGACTTTTTCTCCGGCTTTTTCAGACATGGTTTGATCGGAATACACCAGCGGTTAACACAATATACACCGGTTGGAGTATCGCAAATGTAATGCACTTTATCGGAAATTTTCTGCGCTATCCGCAGCCAGCAGCACACAGCAAGTTTTTTGGCGAAAAATGCGGTGTGCTTTCGTCGGTTCGATTCGCCTTCTGCGAGCAGGGAACTCACTCGCACACCAACACAAACCAAACCCGGTATTGATTTGACGTGTCAGCTGTCGCTCAATACACTGAGACAAAATTCGTAACTGGTGTCGGGCATTCCGGGAAAAATTTAAAGATACCCATACACTCAGAAAAAGCTAAACTAGTTGAATAGATCACTGCATGATGGCGTCATCAAGGCAATTTTGACAGCTCAGGGAGCTTGTTTACGCGGACTTAGAATATATTCGGTAAGGTGGTTTGAGATTTGTGCTCTAATTGTATTGCGATTGAAGTAAAATAGCTGAAAAACTGACACCAGTGTGTTTTTTTACATTATTTCCTGTATCTAATCGTACAGAATTCAGAAAAAAAGTCAATGAAAAATTTCGGTTGGGCGGTTCGAATTCTAACACCTTGTAACCAAGCTCCCTGAACTGTCAAAAAAGTGAGGTTAATACGTTCCGTCCAATGATCTATACCCCGTTTGCACTACAACCTACACGCTTTGAAAAAAGTACCCAGCGGAGCAGTTAAGTGTGCACAGGAAAAAATCTTGTAGTAAAAACTACCATTATACCACCGACAAACCGACATGAAACTCAATCTTCACTATTGATCAAGAATCCATAACGACCGATTCAAACGTACAGCGATCCCATCTGTCAAAACCAATAGAATCATTTTATCTAGATCTCATAAATGTGTCCAGAATTGCTCAGACAAGAACCTTCTTATCAAGTTCCCAAGCGGGTTTGTGGCTTCAATAAACGTTCTCGGCGAACACGAAGATAGATGTCAGTAATATGATTTGAACAGAAATATTAAGACATTTTCTATTGTTATTCATGTCGGTTTGTCGGTGATTATACCTGACTATGCCTATCTTCAAAACTACCATGAAATTTCAGTCAAATTTACTACGTTTGTGGTAAAACTTTCATCGTTTTTGGTATATTTGACAGACCTCATATTGATATCAACCGCACAATGGTTGATATAATCGCATGCATGGTAAAATCAAACGCATTTATAGTTAGCTGGAAATTGTTGGTGTTTGCGCTTAATTGCTTAACTGCGTTAATTTAACCCTCGAAATGGTAGTTTCTACTGCGGTTTGTTTTGCGTGTGGGAAGCCAACGTTGGGTTTAATCATGTTAACTGATGTAAAATTCTACCCAAAAGTAAATAATTTATACGCAACGGTAGGTAAACATAATTTTACCCAACGTTGGCTCCCCACACTTAACTGCTCCACTGGGTACATTTTCTAAGCATGTATATTACGTGATATATCTTGATATCAAATGCCTTATTTTCAGTGAAAACTAGATGTATAGATGCTGATATCAAGATACTCTATATCACGTAACATAGGTTATAGTGTGAACGGGGTATAAAGTGCATACACAAAAAGAATGATGATTATTAAAATTCAAAAAATCATTGCCAAAATTGAAAAGTTGCATTGGATCTTTTTTGTAGAAAGCGGTTTGCTTTCAAAACAAAAAACAACTTCAAACCGTCAATTCAAAAAAATTCTGCTCTGCACATTTAAAAGTTGAAATTTTCAGAACAAATTGTAGAATTGTTAAATCGAAACCGTGGTATCGTTGAAAAAGAAAGCATATTATTTTTATTCCAAAATTAAAAGACATCATTTAAAAAAATCAAATTTAAATTACAGTACTGGAAAAAATAAAGTGCTCACCGAAACGAATAATCTTGAAGAGTGACACCCTTTACACATTCAGAGAAAACCTTGAGCTGTATTCGACATAATTCATCTTATTCTTCCGTTTTATCGTTTCGTGCAAAGAAAATAATAAAAATCTAGGACTGGAAATTTATATCTTAATTTTTATTGAACCTTTTCTGTTATCGACTGGAAAAAATAAAGTGCTCACAAGAGAAATTGTAAAGAAAACACAGTATATAAAGCTTTTAGTTCTTAGTATGTCCACCTTTTGCCAGGATCACTGCTTGTAGACGTCGTGGCATGCTTTCGACGAGGTTGTGCAGATATGTTTCATCGATGTTCTGCCACGCTTCAGTTAAAGCTTTGAAAAGCTTGGTTTTGTTCGTCACTTCGCCTTTATCCACCTGTCTATCCAAAATCAACCACAAATTTTCAATCGGGTTGAGGTCAGGTAATTGTGGTGGCCATTCCAACAGTTTAATGCGATTTGCTTTGAAGAATGCAGTTGACTTTCGTGCTGGGTGCTTTGGGTCATTGTCCTGCTGGAAAATGAAGCTTTCCTCAAGCCCCATTTTAAGAAGCGATTCCTCCAGATTTTCATTGATTATATCAATGTAACGATCAGCAGTCATGATACCTTCGATTTCTACGAGATTTCCAACGCTGGACCACGAGAAGCACCCCCAAACCATAATACTTCCGCCACCATGTTTTACAGTTTTCTGCACGTTCTGATCCAATAAGCGTTCTCCCGACTTTATCCAAACACGAGGGCGCTGTTTCTTGCCAAACAGTTCAAATTTGCTCTCATCAGACCATACCACTCGTTTCCAGAATTCTACGGGCTGTTCCGCATACTTTTGAGCAAATTTCAATCGTTTGATTCTATTCACTTTTCTGATTAGAGGGCCTCGACTTGCATACTTGCTCTTCAATCCAGCTTCTTGCAGCCTGTAGCGAATAATTCTTTCGGATACCTTCAGATTCAAGTTCTCACGTATAGCACGGCTGGTTATTGATGAGCATCTTCTTGCTTCTCGTACGATTCTCGAATCTTCGCGTGGTGACGTAAGCCGCTTTCTCCCACGACCTGATTTGTCTGCCACACTTCCACATTGTTCGAATTTCTTCCATACCTTCCTTACACCAGAGTAGCTTAAAGCATACTTAGCAGCAATCTTCCGGAACGATTCATGGTTCTGGTGGTCTCGAACGATGAGTTTACGGATTTTTAGGGGGATTACTTTCCATCTTAAAACACGAATAACGAACAAGTAAAACGGGGAAAAATTGTTCTTGAATATACCGCGCATAAACAACAATAAGAGGATATGTCAATATCAGCGACTGGGAACGAACAAAACACCGTAAAATATTATAAGGTAAAAGTGAGCACTTTTTTTCTTCCAGTTCAAAAACAACTTAATTTAAGTAAAAAAAGTTTTTTTTTGATTTCAAGAGAATAGCAATTTTTTTTTCTACAAAAACTGAAAGATAACGCAAATTAAGTCAACTTTGCAGAAGAAAGCTAAATAATATAATCAAATTTGATGAAGTTATGAAGCAATGATATAATTATTTCCGGGTGAGCACTTTATTTCTTCCAGTACTGTATATCGGAAACGGTAATACTAAAGAAGTGTATTCTATTCACTTTTTTCGTTCAAAATTGGCCCAGGAATCATAATTTGCCATCATACACATGTGTTTATTTGGAAATAATCTCAATGTTTTGGAAGTATACCCAAAATAGCTTCTTCACTCAGGCAAATAAACTTAAGAATTTTATAAGGTTCATCTTATGAACGATGCTTTGTAATTTCATAAGGCTGACTTATGAATGGATTTTGTTTTATACGACGTTGTTCTTGTACGCCTTTAAGCTTTTCTAATTACAATTGTTGATATATACTAGGGGGCAAGTCACTGGATCCATAATCTCAACGTGCAAGGTTCGAATCCAAGTTGCTCCATAGTTTTGTTTTTTCAGCATCATTATATTTCATAAGACAAATTTATGAAATTCATACTGATTTTTCATGGCAAATAATCATAATGCAATCTTATGAATATCGAAAGTTTATTTCGCTGAGTGTTCAAAAACTTTTTGTTTAAAACTTCTCCATCTACCTGAAGTCATGAAAATGCGCGTTTAGAAGTCTAGTTGTGGTAAAAATTTGGCAAAAAAGTAGAGATATGCATTTTGCTTTTTTTTTTTTTAAATTTTAGTCTTACCACAGAGAAAAGACGTTCATCTTCGGTCTGCTACTTGTGTAAAACTTCAAACCGACATTTCAAATGTATGTCGTTATGCTCCTGGTAGGCGGCGCTGCAGTTGTGTGATAACTGTCAGGTAAATGTTTATCAATAAAAATCCAAGCACATAACCTGAAATTTTTTGTTTGTTTTTCTCTGCACTTGCTTTGTAAAGTGGCTGTCCATATTAACTTTTACACACGTTTTTCCAGAAAAGGTATATGGATATCAATGTCTGTTCTCTGTGGTCTTACTATCAAGTTTTTACTAAGGAAATTTTTTTTTCGACCAGTCTAATATTCTCTCTATAAACCCTTATTAGTTCCCTACAATTCGTTCTCAGTTTTTTTCATACGATCAACAGCTTTCGAGTTAAAATTGTTTGAATAAAACTTTTGTAAAAACACTTACGATTTTTTTCAAAACTTACTCGAGAATCTTTTTTTTTCCATCAGTGGAAAATGAACAAAATGATTTTAAAACATTTTAAAATGCTTCTAAAAAATTCAAATTAAATTCTAATTAAAAGCGGTTTATTGTATGATGGAAGAAAAATCCAAAACTTCTCAATAAATACATTTTCAGCAAAATAAAAATAAAATTAAAATAATGCCCCTATTGTGCAGTTTTGAATATTTTTTACATCATGCAACAAACCGCTTTTAATTAAAATTTGATTTGAATTTTGTAGAAGCACTTTAAAATTTTCGTCCTATACTTTAACATGTGAGTTGTCGGATTTATCACCACTTGGAGTTTTCTTCTTTTTTCAAGTTTGATTCGTCTATAGGAGATAATCATTTCAAAAATTCGACTTTTATCGGTCATTTGGCATAGAATCCGTCTTTTGGCAGTTGGTTGAAGGACACTTGATGTCTGCCTTTGCAGAAGAATTCTACTAGGACCTAGACTAGGACTGTTTACTTCAAATGGACCTTGGATTATTCGTTGAAAATTAAGATTTACAAATCCATAAGAAATAAGACAAAAACATAAGACATCAACTTTCAAGCGTTCTTTTATCACTTCGTTCAGATCGAGAACCGAAATTCCAAAAGCGACAAGTTCGGCTTCTGCGCCCATTTCATTAGACCTCATTGGGTGTAGTTGCGTCAAACGCTGAACTGGTTGAAAAGAAAAACAATACCTTAAAATTAAAAAAAGGAAGAAGACCACATCTGACAACATAGCAAATGTCATTTGATAGATGTTCAAGTCATGAAGGTGAACGAATCCTATCTGGGTATTTATAAGTCAAGTGAACTAAGCGTGCATCTGAATTGTGCACGCACGAAGATGAGAATTTTAAAATATGCTTGTTCTATTATCAACTCTGCTCTGGTTTTGTTTATGACTATTCGATTTTCAGTTGTGGCAAACAAAGTCAAACAGTGAAACACTGAGTTTTTCATTAAGGCCTCACTGGAAAACGTAGACAATGGCTTTTTCCGCGAATTGTCTCGTCATTGAAAACTCGCCGAATCAATCCACCAGGGTCGTTTCTAAAAGGAAGAGTTCACCTATCCGATAGAATTTTACGGAAGAAGCCGTTGTTTACGTTTGTCAATTAGGCCCTAATGCAAAATCTGTGTCGGAATTCCATCACATTCATTGACTAAAATTCAAAAGAGTGTTAAAAAACATAGAAGAAATATTTGAGTGTTTTATGGTAAATACATTTGAACAGTACACCTTAGACCAAATAATTTTCTGAAAAAAAAAACAGCCAATATATGTTGCTAGTTTATGGTGTTCTTTGAGCTTCTTTAGCAAAATTGAGACTTACGGTGAGTTTTCTGGTTTTCGATTTAAATTCGTGTCTTTTTCCCGGGAGCCGAATCCTTAAAACTATTAGCTGAGATCTTAATCTTTCGGCGCACTCATGAGTTTCAATGAAAAGCAATTTTGAGCTCCTCTCTAGTGAGCGCATGTGATGACAGTTTGAATCGCAAATCGGACAAAATTAAACGTGTTTGTGTTTTTGTTTCCCTAAAAACCGAATCGCACTCCGTCTTGCATTGTTCGGCGAAATTTTAACCAATTTCATGATTTTTTCACTTAAAGCTGTTGCGAAATGAAAGTTAAAGTGATCAGCCGCAATCCGGACAACTACGTGCGCGAAACAAAAAAGGACATCCACAAGGTGTTCCGGAACTACGATTCCTCGCTGCATCCTTTCGAGGGAGCTCGAGAATATGTTCGCGCACTAAATGCCACCAAGCTTGAACGAGTCTTCGCCAAGCCGTTCGTTGGTAATCTGGACGGTCATAAGGATGGCATCTCAGCCCTTGCAAAGCACCCGAAGAGTTTGTCGCTGCTGCTTAGCGGTTCCTACGACGGAGAAGTGAAGCTTTGGGATGTTCCGAACCAAGAGTGCGTGCAGAGTGTTCTTTGCCACACCGGATACGTGAGGGGAATTGTGTTCTCAAATGACGGGTCAAGGTAGGTTAGAAATGCAGGGGTTATTTTTCGAAAGAATTAACGATTATATTTTGCAGGTTCTTTACTATCGGTGACGATAAAGCCATCAACATGTGGGATTCCGGAATAGTTGATAGTCAAGAAACGACTCACCAACCAATTAATTCCATTTTGGGAAGAACAGTTATAACTTCGATTTCCCACAATTACGAGGAGCCGTTCTTTGCCACATGCGGAGAAATATGTAACATTTGGGACGAAACTCGGAATGCGCCCATCAGAGCTCTTCAATGGGGTGTTGATACCTTGTACGACGTGAAGTACAATCCAGTTGAAACTTCCCTTTTAGCCGCCTGTTGTAGCGATCGTGGTATCATTTTCTACGATCAGCGAGAATTGAAGCCTTTGCGCAAGATAGTCATGACCTTGAGACCCAACCAGCTGGCATGGAATCCGATGCAGGCCTTCTATTTCACGGTGGCCAGTGAGGACTACAATCTGTACACATTTGACACGCGACGTTTGAGAAATCCACTGAAGATTCATGATGGGCACACCTCGGCCATAACCTGCGTTGATTATGCTCCAACTGGGCGGGAGTTTGTATCCGGCAGCTACGACAAAACTATCCGAATTTTCGATGCTCACAAGGCCAACAGCCGTGAGGTATACCACACCAAGCGCATGCAACACGTAACATGCGTAGGATGGTCTATGGACAACAAGTACATTTACTCCGGATCGGACGAGATGAACGTTCGGCTGTGGAAGGCCCGTGCTTCAGAGAAACTGGGTGCTCTGCAGCCACGCGAAAAGCAAGCCTTCAAATACAACGAAGCCCTGAAGGAAAAGTTCGCTGCCCATCCGCAGATTCGACGCATTACCCGACATCGGCACGTGCCGAAAGTGGTGTTCAAGGAGCGCCAGAAGCAACAGGAGCAGAAGCAGAAGATCAAGCGAAAGGAGGAAAATGTACGACAGAATTCCAAGCCTGGCACAGTACCGTACGTGCCGGAGGCCAGGAAGAAGGTGCTCCGGGAGGAGCGTTGAGATTTTGGTGGAGTCAAACTTCGTTTTTGGTTTTGTGAAATAGAATTGAATAAAAATATAATAATGTAATTTTGCATTTGGAATAGGGCTTTGCTTTTGACTGAGATCAAGACTGCCAAGGCTGTCATAACATAAACTTTTTTCATCGTATATTACGTTAGCTACAACCACATTCCTTTTCCATATTTATTTTACGATAAACGATTGTTGCGCTAAATGTTTTTGACACATAAAGAATTTTCGAATTGAATATTCAAACTGTTCCTATTTCTGCCTTTATTGTTTGACCTGCAAAATTATCATAACACAAAAAGGGCCAATGATTGTTGACTCTTTGACTATCAACGCATCTCCTTCACCTAACATTTCCTGTCGATCTTCTTTCAAGGGAAAACAAATGCATTTGGTTCTAAGTAACATTGATCGATTCTCATATAAAGTCTGTTTCATTTCATATTTGGCCGCTTAAAATGGGTGATCTCTCCGAGAAGAAACAACGTACAAAAAATCTAAGAGTATCATTTTGTAAGTTATGTACAAGAAAAAATATTCGTCAGCCTTTCGGATGAATATTAGAAGTATTCCTTGCACAATACTAAAGTCCACCTTATCTGCCATATTTTTCCAACATTTGTCAAGTAATTTTTGAAACTGACGTATCTGATTTTGTAACGAAGAGGGGAAGTAATGTTCAAACGTAAATTCACAAAAACTCTTTCAAATTTTACGGAAAGTAGCATCACCATCATGTTCGGGAAATGTTATTCCTTGTGTTGGTGGCCCTAGTTTGCATGAAAGTGCAAAGGGTTTCAACATTTTAACGTTTGAATTTTACTTCCCCTCTTTGTTTACAAAATCAGATACGTCTGTTCGAAAAAGTACTCGAGATCTCTCCAAATCAGATGGTGTTTTGATTGTTTTGCCACATTTCTTTAATTTATGCTTGATAATTGCCCAAAATTGTTCCATGGGACGAAAATCTGGACAGTTTGGGGGATTGATACTTTTCTCAATAAAATCGACATTGTTCTGCTTTTACCATTATGACTTCACGGCCGTAATTGCAGCCCGCTGAGTCGGGCCAGAACTTCACGGGACGTGCGATTGAATAATGCCTAAATTCTTTTCTGAAGACACTCCTCTTGGTATAACTTAAAGGGTGTACGGAATCAAATTGCGACACATACAAATATTCGGCAAAATTCGCCCGTTCAACCAATCATCTTCAAACATCCAGGGAGTAAAATAAAACATGTTGTGAATATTTTCCCATGTTTGTTTTATTCAATTTCAATTCCATATCCAAATGCACGAACCTTCTTCTTTACACTACTCATAAGGTCCTGTACAACATTTGGACCATTTTTTTTTTGCGTGGCAATCCATTTTTTCTTCATATCTTCCTCCGATTTCACTTTCTTAGGATGCTTCCGAAGTGCTTGCTTCATGATGGCCCAGTACTTTTCAACTAGCCGCAGTTCCGGTGCGTTCGGGGGGTTGAGATGCTTCGGCACGAAATTGCCCTCCTTAGCCTTGTACCACTCCAAAACCTCTTTCGAGTAATGGCACGAGGCTAAATCCGGCCAGAAAATCGTAGGACCATCGTGTGACCTCAGAAGAGGAAGTAGACGCTTTTGGAGGCATTCCTTAAGGTACACCTGCCTGTGCGGTATCTATATCCCTCGGTTAGAGATGTGAAAGATGATTAAAAATGACATGCGCACTCGAGCCGCGCTGGACGAAAAATCTGATTCGTAATGGTTGGATTTTGAGATTCATGCAAACTGTTGGCAAATGCCGATCTATTGAATTTACCATGAGCATGAGCATGAGCATGATTGACCACCCGAGGTTGCTACTCCGTTGTTGCCAGATCAGCTGTTATTACATAGAGAACCAACAGATCATGCTTGGGACTAACATACATCTTCAATGTGAAAAAATTTTTGATCCCAATCTAAGGCAATACCAGCGCCGGCCTCGCCCGAATGCAGGTTAAGTAGGGAATGGGTAGGAATATGTTGACGTGATACTTGCTGTGGAGCTTTAGCTTTTAGAAACTACCGAAACATTTGGAACTGGTGGGTACCTACCGAAGCGGCCGTTCGTGTCGACCGTCAGAGAAGTAAGAGGACGAGCCGAGTTGGTTGCTGGCCTACTTCGATGCTTTCGGGAGCTTGTGGCAGAGGGTGGCTGTCACATGATGTGGGTTACAGTCAATGGGGCAGGGGATATAGATACCGCACACTGCCCATTGACCGTTCCAGTTGTCACGAATGTGGTGCTCCGCTTTCCACACGAGCAAATTGCTTGCCAAATCATATATTTTTTGGCAAACTTTGACATCTTCTGCTTTCTAACGTCCTCAGGGACATCGAATTTATGATGAGCAGTGAAAAACTGGAGCCCGGAAGCTGCCGGAAGTCTGCTTTTAAATACGTCTCATCATCTATAACGAGGCAATGTGGTTTCGTCAACATCTGGGTGTAGAGCTGCCGTGCACGTGTTTTACCTACCGTATTCTGTCGTTCATCGCGATTAAGCGCCTTTTGGACTTTGTACATGTGAAGTCCTTCACGTTTTTTCGCATTTTGCACGATAGTTTTGGTTAGATTCAGTTTCTTCACCACATCTCTAACTGAACTGTTGGGATTCCTCTTGAAAGCTTGAACTATCCGCTTGTGACCCTTAACACTATACGGAGATCCAATTTTGCCACTTTTTTCTTTCCGATCGATGGTCAAACGTTCGTGGTACCGATTTAAAACACGAGACACCGTATTCATTATTTTCGATATGATAAAATTCTACAGTCGGTACCCTTTCCTTGCTGTCGACTTCTCCAATGGCCTACCGTAACCTCTTGACTACAGTAAGCACAGTCGTTTTGAATGAATTGGTTGAATCTAGGACCATTTATCCAGTTCCAGATCATTTTTCTAGAAAAATCATTCTTACTCATGTTTCATGCCTACACACTTAGAAAATTTTACAGTATTCGGTAATTTTTTACCGAACTTTCAACAGCTGAACGTTCAGTAATCCAATTTACCGGATTCCGGTGAAATTTTACAGTATTCCGGTAAAAAATTACCGGAACTTGTCAAATTTTACCGAAATCCGTTAAATCGGATTACCGAACGTTCAGCTGTTGAAAGTTCGGTAACAAATTACCGAATACTGTAAATTTTTTTAAGTGTGTAGCATCACTTTATACAACACGAGATATAACATATTTATCTTAAAATATATATTATTATATTAATAATATGATTAATAATAATTATAATATAATTATATCTCTGTACTAATGTATTAAGGACTTGAGTATCTTGTGAAATATGTCGCTTTTTTCATTTTTATTTACAATTTTGAGACACTTAAAAAAATTTGTTGTTGTTTTACGAAAATTGCCCGATCACCGGCCCGATCTTTGGGAAAAGATTTGAAATCTTTGGAAGATTTTAAATTGATAAAAATAAAAATAACGGAAACGGTCTTCAAACAATCAGAGAAATGGTCCAGGAATGGTTTTTGATTATACGGGTTGTATGCGAACGGGGCATTCCCAAGGAACCACAAGCATTATATTATTGCACTTATTCAACTCAAAATCAACAACATTGGTACGGGATCACATCAATTCAACAGTTTTCAAGTAATGAAGCGTTAGATTAGCTTAAGAATGTAGTGATGCATTACCAATGCAATAATGCTACTTTAGCAATGTCTTATGGCATTACAAAAGATATAGCATTAGTTCGATCTTAGTGGCGCCCTTTTCAGCTTTAATTCAACTTCAATTATGCACTAGACGTAATACATATGCCATATATATGCATGCTATTACAGGCTCGTGGTTACTTGGGTGCTACTTTAGCAATGTCTTATGGCATAATAAAAGATATGGCATTAGTTCGTTCTTAGAGGGGCCCTTCCAATTTCAATGATGCACTTGATGTAATGCATATGCCCTAAACATGTATGCTATTATAGCCTCGTGGTTACTTGGGTATGTATTTCGTTTCAGTTGATAGACGAATTCAGCGCCAACATTTGATTAGGGCGAATCTGCTTTTGTAAACAAACACTTTGTCTGCAAATTTATGGATAGTTAAATACAATTCCTTCAAATTTGATATATCAGCGGATAGAGATAAAGCTCTTCTTCCTCAAAGAGTGCTTAATTTGTATTTGTGATCTTTTGTTCAAGAGAAAATTACTACGAAAGCCATCGTTTACTAGCGTAAATTCGCCCTAATCTAATATAGGCGCTGATTTTATCGACTAGCGACAATCGATGTTACCAGCGGATGGATAGTCATGAAGAAAAGGAATATATTTTTTTAATTCAATCGCGTGCATGATTTCAGCCGATTCCGTGTTTTGCTTCGATATTCTTTTTTCAATCAATCACAGTCGCATGGAAATATTTCAATCTGCTGCTCTGCTGATTGTTTATACCAATGAAGCCATGAATGAGCCAAGCTAGAGAATGAATGATTCAATCAAAGCGACCCACGCAGTATCCACATTCATTTTGAATCACGTGAATCATCTATTAGCCTTCTAGAGAATCATCCGTTAATCGAAATTTCGAATCAATATGAATGCAAGATTGCATTGATGGATTTGCTTGTTGAGTGGAATAGAGGTCAACTGAATTCTATTAGCGTTTTTCGCTTCACGGTTTGCTTAGTAATGATAATTATGACTTTTTCATTTCTCAACCGATTTTTGACGCTAAAGTTCCGATGGTCACAGAGTTATTCCGTATTCAGATAAGGTAATTTTTGATCGCAAATTGGGGATCATAATGTATTCTCAGTGATAAATCATGTTATTTAAAAATAAAACAATAAATTAACATACCCTAGCAGACTTGGGATTGTCGTTGGCCTCCCTGCCCAACAAACATCGGTGTTGAATTAGAGCTTGTTCAAACAAATTTGGAGAAGCTATTCAGCTATTCTAGAAGAAACAGCTGAATAGCTTCTCCAAATTTGCTTGAACAAGCTCTAATTCAACACCGATGTTTGTTGTGTGGTAACATTCCGGATATTGCGAAATCTGGTTCCGAGGACCGCGTTTCTTTTCGACAAAACATGGACTTACGAAATATCATTTTACGCTGATATTCAAAGCCGAGTACGATGTAGTGCCAGAGAACCTTCTCAACCACCGTAACAGTGACCAACCGTAACAGTGACAAATCACTTCTTTAAGAAAACGTAGAACAGAACAATATCCATGAACAGCTTAAATATTTTCGCGGACGGATAAAAAGAACAGGATGACTTTGACAGGTAGACCCGATTCTTTTTATGCTTTTTGTGTTGGTGGATTTGACAGTTCTACAATTTTCATGGTAAAAGAAATCACTTTTAATTTTACACACTGAACCGAAACATAACACTTTCAAATCAAACGAAGAACTTTCATTGTAGATAATTTTACTTTCAATTTAATGAAAAATAAACACTTTTCAGAAGTAAAGCGCAAAACTTTTAATAAAACAAGATTTATTTTTTGTGTGCAGTACCCTGATCACCCGTGATCCGGTTCAGTAGATTACTTTTCGTACCAACTAAACATGGGTTTGCGACATATAATTTTACATTGATATTCTGAGACGAGTGTGATTAAGTACTGGAATACCTTCCCAAACGTAATCTAGCCATAGTTGACAGTAACCGGATCATACGAAATCCGGTTCGGAGGACCACTTTTCATTCCGACAAAACTAGGCTTGCAACATATCATCAAACGCTAATTTTCAAAGGCGAATAAGATGGAGTACCAGAGTACTTTTTTAAACGTAATCTGAGTACAATGACCAGTATCCGGATCATCCAAGATTCGATAACAGTGACCACTTTTCGTTCCGACAAAACTTGGGCATGTGACATATCATTTTACGCTAATTAGTGATAATTAATGTAAAATGATGTGCCGCATTCCCATGTGATGTCGGAACAAGGAGTGGTCATTAGTATTGAATTTTGGATGATACTGGTCATTGTGCTCAGATTACGTTTCATTGAGTACCAGGAAATATTCCTAAAAGTATTCTAGCCGCAGTGAACAGTATCAACACAGGCAAACATACGTAATTCATTCTCTTCACTCATCTTCCAAGCATTTAATGCTCAATTTGAATATAATTTTATAACTTTTTTTTTAAATAATATTTGAATATTTGTAATTCTTGAAGTTTTTTCGACTTCTTCCTTGCCGGCTTAGATCCAGATTCGGCCACTGTCGCACAATGGCACAATTCTGAAAAAAGACGGTCAAAAACATTTTCACCCTTTTGTCATCATTTTATCGACTAGGTGTCTTCAGAAGATTTGCTCAAAATGTTATTCCGCATCTTTTGAAATGACACGCCTAACCTTTCATAAGGGCTTAAGTACACTTTCAAATTCTAACTTTTTCCAGCTACGAGATAACGTGTTATTGTCTTCGACAAAGTTGTAGAACGACTAATTTTAAGAAAAGTTGCCCAAAACACTAAGTTTCTAGAGCCAAACGCTAAAGAGATATGATTGATTTTATTTCAGCACTACCTTAAAACCTGTTTTTTGAAATAATTAGTACTTTGTTCAAATTTGACAATTTCAGTATGTTGTAAGAAATTGTAGGAATTATTGAAATACACATTTTTGTTAAACATAGCAATGCTCTCTGGTGACCACAGGTTCGCCATCGTATTTCGGAGTGTGAGCAAAGTCTGGATACATTTTTAGAAATTATATTTTTCTCACACGGTGGCTTCTCCTTATTTAGGTTCCGTTTGACATATTCTAAAACGCGACTTTATTTCACATCACGGTTTTTGTTCTGCTTTTCAACCCACACTTTGAACAATTCCATCCGACAAGGACTGAATAAACTCATTTTGTGGCACAACTTTTCACAAATCAATCGGTGAAAAAAAAAAACTACGCCTGCTCAGTAAGCAAAGCCCAAAACTACACGTCAACAGCAAGATACTTTGGGGTGGTCCATAAATGACGTGAACATCACGTCAAAGCTACATTCAAAGCGAAATGGCCCAAACACTGATTTTGAATTCAGATAATGAACTTTCAAGTGATGATTCTGAAGACAGAAGTGATATAAGTTTGTACGATTGATACATTTGTCAACAGCAAATTAACATGGATTCTACATATAACGCCCGTTTGTCAAATAATATTACACTTCTCAGCATATTTTTTTTCTACTATTTTTAACCCATTTTAAAACAAACACTCCTCCCATATATATATACACACTTAGAAAATTTTACAGTATTCGGTAATTTTTTACCGAACTTTCAACAGCTGAACGTTCGGTAATCTGTTCGGTAATTAAATCAATTACCGAACGTTCGGTACTCAAATTTTTTGATGAACTGTCAAAAACTACCGTACAGTTCGGTAATGGAAGATTTGATGATCTGTCAAAAATTACCGTACAGTTCGGTAATTTGTGTAGTCTGGTACCGAACCGTTTCGGTATTTTGTTTTTGTTTTTATCGTTAAACACCAAAATATTCGGATGTTATTGGTTAATTGAATATATTAAACAAAACTATATTTGTTGTTATTCCGACCGGGACTGTGAGGTCTTTCCAGCATATGGCGCAGTCAACGAAATACTACGAACGATGCGTGTCGACTGCATCGGATGCTGGTCAGTGAAGTTGTGTTCTACCTGTAGATGGATACAATGCTGCAAATATATTTTGCATGTGTATCATTTAGAAAAATAATCCCTTTTTACATCGAACCTATTGATTGTTTAGCGTGTAATCAGCACATTTGAAATATTTATAGCTAGCCGGATGAAAGCTCTAATTAACGCTGGTTTATTTTCTACATACATACATGGAATAATTCATTATATATTCAACCCCTTCTGACAATCGATCACTGGAACCACGAGGCTTCATAGAAAATGGCTGACATTTTAAATTTATCGGGCTTCGGTTATTCAGAGTTCGTTTTACGATTTGTTCGGTAAAGTTCTTACCGTACACACTTAAATTCGATTTTGCTGTTCGGTAAAAAAATTGACGAAACATTTCGGTAAACATAACATCTTACCGATTTTTCGGTAAATATAAAAAATGTTACCGTAATTTTGTAACACTTTACCGAACGATCTGTAATGTTGAATTTTATTTACCGTATACGGTAGAAAAAAATACAATCCATACGGTAAAAACAAACAATCACTGAATACGGTAAGAACTTTACCGAACAAAACGTAAAACGAACTCTGAATAACCGAAGCCCGGTAAAGTATTATTAACTGTCAAACTGTCAGCCATTTTCTATGAAGCCTCGTGGTTCCAGTGATCGGTTGTCCAGAAGGTGGTTTGGATATTGATTAATTTTAATTATTCCATGTATGTATGTAGAAAATAAACCAGCGTTAATTAGAGCTTTCATCCGGCTAGCTATAAATATTTCAAATGTGCTGATTACACGCTAAACAATCAATAGGTTCGATGTAAAAAGGGATTATTATTCTAAATGATACACATGCAAAATATATTTGCAGCATTGTATCCATCTACAGGTAGAACACAACTTCACTGACCAGCATCCGATGCAGTCGACACGCATCGTTCGTAGTATTTCGTTGGACTGACGCCAATATAGCTTTGGAAAGACCTATTCAGTACTCGGAATAACAACAAATATAGTTTTGTTTAATATATTCAATTAACCAATAACATCCGAATATTTTGGTGTTTAACGATAAAAACAAAAACAAAATACCGAAACGGTTCGGTACCAGACTACACAAATTACCGAACTGTACGGTAATTTTTGACAGATCATCAAATCTTCCATTACCGAACTGTACGGTAGTTTTTGACAGTTCATCAAAAAATTTGAGTACCGAACGTTCGGTAATTGATTTAATTACCGAACAGATTACCGAACGTTCAGCTGTTGAAAGTTCGGTAAAAAATTACCGAATACTGTAAAATTTTCTAAGTGTGTAGATGGATACAATGCTGCAAATATATTTTGCATGTGTATCATTTAGAATAATAATCCCTTTTTACATCGAACCTATTGATTGTTTAGCGTGTAATCAGCACATTTGAAATATTTATAGCTAGCCGGATGAAAGCTCTAATTAACGCTGGTTTATTTTCTACATACATACATGGAATAATTAAAATTAATCAATATCCAAACCACCTTCTGGACAACCGATCACTGGAACCACGAGGCTTTATAGAAAATGGCTGACAGTTTGACAGTTAATAATACTTTACCGGGCTTCGGTGATTCAGAGTTCGTTTTACGTTTTGTTCGGTAAAGTGCTTACCGTATTCAGTGATTGTTTGTTTTTACCGTATGGATTGTATTTTTTTCTACCGTATACGGTAAATAAAATTCAACATTACAGATCGTTCGGTAAAGTGTTACAAAATTACGGTAACATTTTTTATGTTTACCGAAAAATCGGTAAGATGTTATGTTTACCGAAATGTTTCGTCAATTTTTTTACCGAACAGCAAAATCGAATTTAAGTGTATATATATATATATATATATATATATATATATATATATATATATATATATATATATATATATATATATATATATATATATATTTTTTTTTCTTTTTTTTTTAGTTTATTGAATATTACGTCACATGCGAAATGTGAATTGGCTTATAACCTGTACTTTTTCAAACTGAGGTTTTACTAGGTACCCTTCAGTACCCAGAAATACAATCTGTTTGAGACCCCGCCAGGACCCACCCACCCTTTTTGAGGCGGTTGATTATGACGTCACACAGACACTTGATTAACCATATATCAAAATGTGGTGACCAGAGAGCATTGCTATGTTCAACACAAATGTGTATTTCAATAATTCCTACAATTTCTTAGAACATACTGAAATTGGCAAATTTGAACAAAGTACTAATTATTTCAAAAAACAGGTTTTAAGGTAGTGCTGAAATAAAACCAATCATATATCTTTAACGTTTGGCTCTAGAAACTTAGTGTTTTCGGCAACTTTTCCTAAAATTAGTCGTTCTACAACTTTGTCGAAGACCCGTTATCTCGTAGCTGGAAAAAGTTAGAATTTGAAAGTGTACTTAAGCCCTTATGAAAGGTTAGGCGTGTTATTTCAAAAGATGCGGAATAACATTTTGAGCAAATCTTCTGAAGACACCTAGTCGATAAAATGATGACAAAAGGGTGAAAATGTTTTTGACCGTCTTTTTTCAGAATTGTGCCATTGTGTGTCGGCATCGGTTAATCCAATACAGCATTGACGGTCGGACGTTGTTTCAGAACATGCCGCGTAAAATGTTCGGCCATCAACTTGTCCACATTCTTCTACAGCCTTGCAGCAAAACTTCCTATCACCTATCAGTGCACCATCGTTTCATTCTAATAATTAAAACAAAAACAAAAATTGTGTTTTGCTCAAAATTTTACTGCCAATAATACCTACTTACTTGGTTTATCACTGTGATTCAAAGATGACCGTGAAGCAAAACGTGAATAAGTTTTTTCGACAAGCAGCTAACAACAGCAAATAGCAATAGCGATTCAATCTTCGTGAATTAATGAATGCATTCATAGACGATTCCTTCAGCTTTCATTCATAGTACAATGAATGCATTGGAGGAATGATTCAACGCATGAACAAAATCATGCGTGACCGATGTCATATTTTTCTTCCATTTTTTCTCTCTTCTTCATTCACTCTGGTGTGTTATGATATCGGCAGAAGTTCACTCAGATTGAAATTCTTCCAAGAGCGTGTTCGCAAAAGATTGAAAATTGAACCTTATCCGATGCGATTTTTTTCCATCACTGCTTATAACATGTTATAACTGCTCCAACTGTCCAGTCTGGCCAGTGTTTAAATTCGGTTTTCAACTGAAACCATAAAAAATATATCGACAAAGATTTTTCATTAGGGCCTAACTGACAAACGTTAACAATGGCTTCTTCCGTAAATTTCTCGTGGCACACAGGCTACATATGAATGCCTCCAATAGGTGAACATTTCTTCTTAAAAATGACCGTGGTTGATTATTTAAATAAGCTTTCAATGACGAGAAATTCGCGGAAAAAGCCATTGTTTACGTTTGTCAGTTAGGCCCTAATGAAAAATCTTTGTCGATATAATTTTGGGATAAATCTTGTTTTTTTTATATTACCGTTTCAGTTGAAAACCGAATTTATCGACTAGCGACAATTGATTTTACATTCGATCCATACGTGGAACCTAATGTCGGAAGTAGCGCGCTGTATAGCGCATCAGATGCGCCATACAGCGCACTACTTCCGACATTAGGTATAACGTACAGAATGAGAGTAAAATCGATTGTCGCTAGTCGATAAATTCGGTTTTCAAGTGAAACCATAATATCTTTTATTATGATACTACTAAACGCGCCTCATTTAACACCGAACACTCAACACTCAAGCGTAAATGTCACTGGTCACTCAAACGTGTGAGAATCTTTTAGGAGCGCCATTTTTGAAGCCACTCTGTGAGGTTGCGAAGGTCGCGAGACAACGGAAAATCAAAAATCATCTCGCAGATACACAACGGAAAAAAGCCGTGAACAAGTTGCAGCTAAATTCTGCAACCGAAAAAATACTACGAAAAAGAGCCTTATATTTGTCCTCGAAAGGAAACTTAATGTTTGAAAAACGAGGCAAAGCGAACAGAAACTCAATATCCACCAAAGTGTAGTGTAGAGCGTATCAGAAAATTTTTGTCCGTTGGTTTTTGTTCTGTGATTGTTGGACGAGGAGGGAAGCGAAACAAACATGGACGGACTCCGGTGGTCCCGGGTCTTATTACAATGGGTATGTAACCAACCACTCGAATTTGGAGAATTTAATCTCCTTAACCAACCTTTAGGTCAAAGATTCCCGCCTCATCAGCTGCGATTGCGAAAACATCGAACAATGCAGCGTCGATGAATTCTACCAGCAGTTTCGCTTGCGGATGCAGTCGACGGTATCGCTTCCAGAGGACGGCATCATCAGCTTTCTCAAAGAGCACTTTCCCCACTATGAACTGTACCTTACAGAAACGGGCCAAATTGCCGCTCCGGACCATTTCTACATTTTTTCCCTGTTGCTGTTCTTTTCCTGCGTACGTCACTCGGAACGGTTCTTCCAGCTGATTTGCAACGGTTTCGGTAAACCGCAGCAGTATGCCGTGACGGCATTTCTCAAGTCATTGTGGGAAGCCGCACACCTGCGGAAGGAAATCGATAGGATGATGATACGGCAAGCGATTCAGGACGCGATGCCTCAGACGATGATGCCTCCGAACACGACTCCACCGAACCATTCTGAACAGCACAGCCTGACTTCTCGGCTAACCTCCGGCAGCGACATTCTGGACAGCCCGTTGCGGCTGAACAAACAACCACCGAAAATTTCACCACCCACGCCCAGAACTATCATCTTGGACGAGAAAACCAAACAGCTGAAAGAGCTCAAAGCACAACTGGAGGCGGAAAACTACGACAAGGGATACCTGGAGGTGCAGCTGAAGCAGCTGCAAGACAAGAACGATAAATTGTGTAAGTATTGGCTGTATGTAGTCGAGGCCGTTCGTTAATGATTCGCGTTCACTTGCTTTTAGTGGAGGAAAAACGTCAACACGTGAAGGAGATCCGGGAGCTGCGGGCGGAATTACAGGCGAGCAATCGGGAAAATGAGTCGCCTAACAAACAGCGAAGCACCGATCATAAGATTGCTCGCATAGAGCGTCAGCTGGCCGAGAAAGAGGAAGCACTCGATAGGTTCAAAATCGAGCTGGAAACCGTTGGGGAAAATTACAAGAATGCCACGGAGATGGTAAGTTCAATTTGGTTCTGTCATTGATCTAGAGAGCACGGTCTTGGGAGTTCAATTCTTTGGATCATGAATCAGTCCGCTTGTACGGAAAACAACGCTCTCAGAAAAAGACGACATTATTATTATTAAGTATAATTTACCATTTAGGAATAATTTGTTGGTCCTGAAAAAAAAAACCCGGATGGTTCGGTTTACTTGAAATTAGCGGCAAGCACCCTTCCCGCTTTCGCATAGTGTTTATGCAATCTACTATGATCTAGTATGCTTTTTCCGTCTTTTTTTTTTTTTTTTTTTTTTTGAGTTATGTATCATCATTATGATTCGACAAAGATTTTTCATTAGGGCCTAACTGACAAACGTATACAAAGACTTTTTCCGCGAATTTCTTGTCAATAAAAACTCACCTAATCAATCCACTACAATCATTTCGAAAAGGAAGCGTTCACCTATCCGATAGAATTGAGGCTTACATGAGTAGCCTTTGTACCACGAGAAATTTACGGAAGAAACCATTGTTTACGTTTGTCAGTTAGGCCCTAATGAAAAATCTTTATCGAATTATGGTAAATGGCCGTTATATTTTTCTATGAGCATGTTAAGCTAAACGACCATTTGGAACAACATGCATACAAAACCTATGTGCTTTTTCAGTTGTATAAAAATTTACTTCAAAGTCCCTTCTTGAACGTAAATGAGTGAGAATAAGATAAACAATTCAAGCATAATTTTTCAAATCGCATATCTAACATTTGATAGAAACTGAGAAAAATGAGGTTCGAGATGCTTTCATTAAATTCTATTTAACTACATTGTAATTTTTATTCCATCTGTTGCTTCTATTTAGGTTAAATTATTTTATAAGTAGTAGAAATCCTGTCAGATACACCGAATATAATTTGAAAGCGCAGATACGTCGGTTTGCTGGGTGGTGTATCTGCACCATTAGCTCAAAATTTAAAAAGATCAGATACGTCCCATATGAGATTTGACTCACACAACTGAATTTTTTTTTGATAATAGTGTTTGGCAATTTCTACCACATAAAGCGAGCTATCAATGACAGGATAGAATAGAAAAGATGATTTGTTTACTTTTGCGACATAGGTCATTTTGAAAAGTTTTGCTTGAATTGTTTGTTTTTGAAAAAGTAATATTCAGAAACGTTGGGGCGGGGGTGTTTGCCAAATTTGGATCTGCAATGTAGTATCCAAATTACTTAACGACAATTAGGGGAAGCACGTAAGTGTCTTAACTATGTTCAACCGAAAAGTTCTCCCATAACGCGCTTCGCTTAGCCGTATTTCCTCAGCGCTGACACTAGCTCATTGTCCGAATCCTATTTGCATCGTACTATGTCATCGTAGATTAGGCCATCGAGATTTAGGGGGGCGAGATTTAGCCTCTGGAATGAAGGTTTAGACCTGCGCAATCCGGCAGACATGCGAATGCTGCATCCAAGGAGACATGGCACGGCCGTCGTTTCCCCTAGCGGCCGAGAAGAAGTCGACGGTAGAGTTAGATATCGTGCACAGTGATGTCTGTGGTCCCATAGCTACATCCAGTGCCGATATTACATGCTGATGATTGGTGATCGTCAATCTGTTCAAAGCCGTTACACGGTCGTCTAGTGCGTGCATTTAAAAAAGCGACTAAATGTCCCAATTTTTCATGCGATAGCCCTGCCACCTGGTCGTCGATCCTCCGGTCAGTAGTCACTATACACTGTGAATTTGACAGCTCCATCATTTTGTTTACGGCAGCTATGGCGATAACAGTGAAACAACTTTGATCTATGGTTTGTCCGTACCGCCTGCTCCATCCGGACCTAAAAAAAGTCGGCCATCGTGGCCCACATCGTGTCGGCCGGATACGATCGCGGAAACATCTAAAAGATTCTGTTGCTTCTGGAGAAGGGAGAGTCCATCGAGAGGAAGCCTGGTTCCGGCCGTCCGTCCGTTTTAAGCGACCGGAGGATTCAACAGAAGCTCAAACGGAAGACGGAAGGTAAGGTGGCCACTTCTTGCCGTGCGTTGGGCCGGGAGGTCGGTGCGACCGGCCAAAATGGATATCCACATGCGGAAGCGTCATTCCAAGCCAGCCGTGTCGGAGAACCAAGCGGAAACCCAGAAACAACGACTGAAGATTCTGGTCAAAGAGATCTTCCCGGCGAAGTGGAACGTGCGGAAGCATGCCAACCCTGCTAACGTGCCCCAGTCCCGCCCAATCGAGAAGCTCTGGACCAATTTTAAGAGGAGAATATATTCAAATAATTTCGGGGCCAAAATGACGGATGATTTGATTAAAAAGACAACCAAGGAACTGAAAAATTTGCCTACCAGCTTCGTTTTTTCATCTATGGGCAAAGTTCTGGCTGCAGGGTAGAAATATTTTGGTGAAGTGTTTGATTCCTTAATGAATACAGGGTGGCCACAAACTCGGGAAATTTGGGAAATGCGGCAAAAATGCGGGAATCCAAAATCATCGGGAAATATGCGGGGAAAAGTCGGGAATTCCAAAATCCATCGGGAATGTTTGTCATAAGGATGGAACCATCCTCGCACCCCTTTCAAATGATTTGAGTAGCGTTTTTATCATCTACTCGGTCCAACGATCTCATTAACGGAATTAAACAGTTTTTCTGCTAATCCAGCATTGCTGAAGAAGATAGCCCAGTGGTCTATGGATGGCCCGGCTGTCAACTGGATGGCCTTCAAAGAATTGACTGAGGAAATCATGGATCTGCGAGCCAGCCCTGGCTTTGAAGTCCTCATCATCGTTAGCTGCTGCTTGTATGTCGTACACAATTCCTTTAAGGAGGGGCTAAGACTAAAAGATTGGCATGTGGATCATTTTCTGCTGGCTTTGTCCAGCTTGTTCAAAAACGTACGTACGTCCTTCGAGCCGGATACGTCCGCGAAGCGATAAAAAAAACAAAAGTTGACGGGTTTTTCTATCAGGAAAACTCGATTCTTGTGGAACATTCGGTTGAAGCTTGGCTTCGGTCGAGTGTGTGTGTGTGTGTGTGTGTGTGTGTGTGTGTGTGTGTGTGTGTGTGTGTGTGTGTGTGTGTGTGTGTGTGTGTGTGTGTGTGTGTGTGTGTGTGTGTGTGTGTGTGTGTGTGTGTGTGTGTGTGTGTGTGTGTGTGTGTGTGTGTGTGTGTGTGTGTGTGTGTGTGTGTGTGTGTGTGTGTGTGTGTGTGTGTGTGTGTGTGTGTGTGTGTGTATGCTACCGACGAGTTTGTGGCGTGCGCACTCTGAAGAACGGACATGAATAGCCATGTTCAGAACGCCTGAGAGATCGAATAAAATCCACAACGATAGGTCAACAACTTTCTGCGCAAAGGAAGAAAAAAGAATCGTGAGTGATGGAAGAAACTTTTAAAGTGAATTGCTGCTTCATGAATTTTCCCTATCTTTTATCTCTCTAATAAAATATAGTCTGCTGCGGTGCGTGTTTCAACTGCTTGGCGAAAGGGCATCGAATGCTCCTCTACGAGCTCCTGCCGCAAATGCGGTAAGAAGCACCATACGTTGCTGCATCAGGAAGATACCAAGAAAAAAGAAAGCATTGTGAAACCACCGGTAGCTTGGAAGCAAGCAGAAGAAGGGTGCTCCAACGAAGCATCGACAACAAGCAGCGTCGCGTCCGCTGAAACGGCACCCAAGGGCCAAGGTGTGGCTTTGTGCATGTCAACTGACCAACTTCAGAAGCAAACCCTTCTCACGACTGCTGTAGTGCTGGTTAACGGCTGTGGTAGTGTCCCTCATACGTGTAGAACACTGATCGATTCATGTTCCCAGAATCATTTTATTACGAAACACCGTGCTGACTATCAAGTTAGTGGTCTGAATGGAGGTACCACACGAATCCGTCACGCATTATGAACGATAGTCAAGTCTCGCGTCACGAACTTTTCGGCCGAACTTGAACTGCTGATGCTGCCCCGAACATCACTGGTGACATGCCGGTGAGGTCGATCGACATAACGAACTGGAATCTGCCAACGCACGTCGAACTCGCTGGCCCTACCTTACACCAACGAGGTAGGATTGATATGCTTCTAGGAGCTGATATTGTTTGGGATTTAATTAAGGCTGATCGTATCACCCTTGCTGAGAACCTTCCTTCACTCAGGGCAACTGAACTCGGATGGGTGATTGGAGCAGTGATTTCGGAACTAACACCCGTCAATGCCCGTACGTTCTGCACCACCTTCGATGATTTGAGTGACTTACTAAAACGCTTCTGGGAGGTCGAAGGAGCTGAAGACCTGAAAGGAGTTTCGCCGACCACTAACAACGACTGCATTCAGCACTTCCACAGCACCTTCCAACGCTTGCAGGATGGAAGATATGTAGTACGACTTCCATTCAATGAACGATAGAGTGAACTGGGAGATTCACTCCAGATGGTAACAAAACGATTCCTAAGTCTGGAACGACGTCTAGACCAGAGGCCCGACCTGAAGGCAGAATATGAAGCCTTTATCCATGAGTATGAACGACTCGGGCATCTGAAGGAAATTAAAATAAGCCCTAGCGAGAAGCCAGGGTCTGCTAATTATTTGCCACATCATTGTGTTCTTCGGCCAGGTAGTGGCACAACAAAATTGAGAGTGGTCTTCGACGGCTCCGCGAAATCGATGACCGGATTTTCAATCAATGAAACGTTGAAGGTTGGGCCCATTTGTCCAAAAGGATTTGGTGTCGATTCTACTGAACTTCCGCTATTATCGATTCTTCTTTTTTTTTTTTAATCAGTTCGTTTATTTGTTAGGCTCAGGCGTGTGTAACACTTTACGGAGCCGATATTCAATATTGTGTTTTGTTTGTTTTATTTTTCGATGTTAGTAAAGGGGGGGGGGGGGGGGTCAGTTACTCGTGGCTAGCTCGAGGTTAATGGGTCACATTATTGTTTGGAAGGGGCTAGGCAGGTAATTTATACTTCGTCTTCATTGTTGACATACGGAAGATGTTTCGTCAAGTACTGGTGCACGGGGGTGATACACCATTCCAGCGCATACTCTGGAGGGATGCCTGCACACAGCTGCTAAAGGTATTAGAATTGCTCATGGTGACCTACGGGATGCCCAGACAACACAGAATCGCATATGATAGCGCATATGAGTACAACGTGGAGGCGATATACGTTCATTCGTTCATTTAACTCCATGTTAAATGTACGCATATCGCCTCCACGTTGTACTCATATCCGTTCTTATATGCGATCTTGTGTTTACTGGGTGGCTTCGTCACCGTTCCTTGCAACGATGGTATTCTTGCAACTAGCTGATGACGGCAAGGAACAGTTTCCTTTGGCGCTACGAAACTGAAGAAATCCTTCCACATTGATGATGCTCTGTGTGGCTGTGTGGAGCGAATACGATTGAGGAAGCCAAACTATTGTGCCAAGAACTGCTAGAGTTGCTGCGAAGTGGCGGTTTTGATGCGCATAAGTGGTGCTCTAATGAACCAGGGATCCAGGAAGAGAATGCCAGGGCAGTCGTGAAGACTCTGGGTGTGGTGTGGTGTTCTCACTAGGATTGTTTTCGGTCAGTATTTCTCCATTTGAAGAGGACTACCAGTCGATGACCTGTCGAAAGATACTAAGTGAAATAGCAAAGTTCTTTGATCTACTGGGTCCCTGCGGACCGGTAACAGCTAAATTTGTTTTTTCGTGAAGTTGGGTCACTTAATCTCAACTGGGATGTAGAAGTACCGGAAGTCATTGCGAAATCTGGCGTGATTTTCAAGAAGAGCTTTGTGCACTGAACAATCTCCAACTGCCACGGTGGATTCTGCATGACGATACGAAACTCATTGAACTTTATGGCTTCGGTGACGCCTCTGATGAAGTGTATGGGGCAGGTCTGTATACACGGCTGGTACAATCAAACGGTTATGTAACGATGAAACTTGTGTGTAGCAAGTCTCGAATTCTCCCGAAGAAATCTGGTACGAATAAGGCCATTACTACTCCAAGAGTGAAACTCCTCGTCGCCTTGCTTCTGTTTCGTATGGCAGACAAAGTAATTGCTGCCATAGAATTAAAGTTTACTTCTGTAACGCTGTGGAGTGATTCGACGATCGTGTTAAGCTGGATTCAGACATCCCCAGCTGTTCTTCAGCAGTTTGTAGCGAATAGGGTTGTTGAGATACAGCAACTTACGAATCAATTCAATTGGCGCTATATTTCGACGAATGACACTCCTTCAGGACGAAATATCCCCCACAAATCGGTAAATTACTAACCCAAAATTTAGACCACTGGCAGCAAGCATCTAAATATATGGACTCGATCCAGTATCACGTTTTTAGCGTTTTCGCCTTTTTCGACTTCGAAGTAATGGAAGCCTGGGATCAATCCCGCCTACGGAGTCACTTTTAACATACAACTTTTTTCTCTCTTCACCTTTTCCTCTCCACCAGGTCAACTACCGCAACGTGCAAATCGTCAAGCTCAAGGACCGAATCCAGGAGCTTGAAAATTCGCTCGGCTCCCTGTCGGAGTTCATCGCCGAGAAAGACGAGGTAATCAAGTACCTGCGGGAAAACAACGACGAACTGCACCGCTTCATCGAAGAAAGCCGCGCCAAGCAGAACGGTCCGCTGCCGGAGAACTTGAACACCTCCTTCGATGCGTTGGAACTCAGCTCGGGTGGTAGCAGTGTTGGTGCATCCGGCAAGAGCTATAGCATCAGTCCTGAAAATATGGCCCAAGCGGTGGTAGATGTGCAGCTTAAGGAGAAGGAAGCGGAAAATTGTCTACTAAAGCGATCGCTGGAAATGATCGAGCAGGAGAAGGTTAGGGTATCCGGGCTGGTCGGAAATTTCTTCCGGCTGTATGGCGATATGGTCGGATCGTTGCCGTATGGAACTGCGAATCCACAAGATGTTGGATTTGTAGAAAAGATGAACATTTTCAAGGCTTGCTATCAGACATTGTTCGAAGAACTGGGCAAGTTTAAGGAAGGAAAGGAACTGTTGGAAGTCAAAAGCGAGGCACTGGAGGAGGATGTAAGAGCGCTTAAGACCGAACTGGTGGCCAAGAGGGAGGTTCTCGGGAAGCTCGAAAGTCACTCCGCGGATATCGAAAGACAGTTGGAACTTGTACAGCAAACCGTCAGTGAATATCAACGGAAGAATGCAGAATTGGACGAAGACTTGAAAAGACAAAAGCGCGATCTATTGCGGTATATTTCCGAAAAGGACTCCCTTGGTCAACAGAATCTGAACCTAAATGTAGAATTCAACAGCCTAAAGGGAGAGCACGAATCTTTAACGCAGAAGATTGACTATCTAATGCTGTCGCTGAACGAGGACTATGAGGGAAGCGATTTTTCATCGTGGTTCGAAAAGATGGAAGACCTTAAAAAACGGCTACGGGCGTTGAAGGACGATAAGGAACGCTTGACTATGCTAAACATGAAGATCGCAATGGAAAAAGTTGGACTAGAAAAGGATCTCAGCAACAGCGACATCAAACAGAAACAAATGGAAGAGCGGCAATCAGAGCTGGAAAAACAAATCAAACAACTTAGCGAACAGTTGCAAACAAATGAAAGTGGGTTAGCTGAAATGGGTGATCGCGTAGCTTCATTGGAAATAATGAAGGCCGATCTAGAAGAAAACATCCAAAGCCTGTCTGCTGAGTTGCTGGAATCGCAAGATAGTCTGAATAAGAAGTCAGAGGATTTCCAATCTTGCGAGGAAACTCTACTAGCTGTTCGAGAGGAACTGGATTCTTTAGATCAAGAATTAGCGGCAGTTAAAGAAACGAATGCTGCGCTTCAATCGAACTTGGCTGGCCAATTGACAGCGATCCAGGAAATGGAACAACTTCAACAGCAAACTACCAACGAGAAGAACCAGTTGGAGATAAAACTTGAAGAACTGCAGCAGAACCTGTCCAACGAAAGTGACAAATTATTCGAAGCTACTAAGAAGCTTAACCAAGCCAACATCGAACAGCAACAATTGATCGAGGAACGGAATCAAATTCGACAACAGAAGCTTGTTCTGGAACAGAGTCTCTCGGAACAATGCACCGAAACGAATAAGAAATTTGAAGTTGTCCAAAGCTTAGAAGCACAACTACAGAACATGAGGCAACTTCTTGCCGACCAATCCGAGCAATCAAAGGAGAGGGAACAATCGCTAACCAGTCTAATCGATGAGAAGCAAACTCTACTACATGCTGCACAGAAAGAACAGGATATTCTGAACGCTGTCAATCACTCTCTCCTGTGCGGGTTTGAGTTGATTCAAACCAACATTGGGCAGCTGGAAGGTCAGTATCAGAACAAGATCGGCATCCTTCAAGGAAAGATAGGAGAATTTTCATCTCTGCTTACGAAACTATCGGCGTATCAGTTCAAACTCCGTTTGGAAAAGACGCAGTTGGAGGAAAATCTCAGTAAAATGAGTCTAGAATTTGATGCTCTGCAGAACGAGAACGATAAACTGTTGGAAGCGGAAAAGGTGTTGCAACAGACGGTTCTGGAGCTGCAAACTGAAAAGGAAGCAATGAAAGAACGTAGCTTTGGCTTAGAAGAACAGCTGACAGAGATGCAATTGAGGCTGAGTGTTGATTGTGGCAGAATCAAAGAACTGGAGAGTAGCTACGGAGAATTGATTGTTGAAAAGACAAGGCTGGTTGAAGACGGAAACAAACGAGAGGAAGATCTGAGAAAACAGGTCGAGGATGCTGTAGTTTGTACGGAGAGATTGCAAACGGAGATCCAGCAAATGGATGAATCTCGGTCAAATCTTCAACAGCAATACGATGAAAAGATTGAACACCTGAAATACATTTCCTGCGATCGTGATGAAATGAAAGTGAAGTGTTCGAAACTGGAAGCCGATCTGAAGGAGATGAAGACAGACCTAGAAGAGCAGAAACAGGTAACGGCTAGGAACTGTCAGGAGAAAGCGGCACTGGAAGATCAGTTGCAAGCGATTCGTCAAGAATTGATCCTACTGGAGAAAGAGAAGTCTCGCTTGGAGGAAAATTTGCAGGAAGAACAGACATCACTTTCTGAGCGCAATGGAACTATTTCACGACTCAGTCGTGAAAAGGAGTTGCTAGAAGAAAAGATCCAGGAATTAGCAATGCTTTTAGCTACGGTTCGACAAACTAAATCCGATTTACAACGTTCCCTTGAGGAGGAACAAGAAAAGTCCGATGAATTATCATCTCAAATCGAAGATCTTAATACGAAACTATCGACAGCAGCAGAGGAACTCGATCGATTGACTATTGAAAGGGGAAAGCTATTGAACACACAGAGCGCCATTGAAGCGGAAAAGCAAGAGTTCGCGGACAGGGTGCTAGAACTAAAGGAATCGATTGCGTTTGTCGAAGAAGACAGAGACACCCTGCGCGAGGAGAAGTGTCGACTAGAAGCAGAGGTCGAGCGGATCGATCACGACAAATGCTCGCTAGACGAGCAGTGCGGAAAGTTGCTCAAACAGTTGTCGAAAGAACGCGAGGAGGCTGTAACGCAAAAGGTAAAACAGGAGGAAACGATTACCGTTTTGAGCAAGAAACGCGACGAGTTGGAAGCTGAGCTCAAGGTGATTAATAAGAAACAAACTGAACTGAACGAAAAGATCCACGAGTTGGAAGAATCGAAGAAGGTTCTTGAGGTGGCGTTAGGTGATAAGAATGATGTGGAAAGCAAGGTTTATGAGTTGTCCAAACTCGTCAATGAATTGCGTGCGGAGAATGCTAATCTTGAGACGGAAAAGACGTGCCTACTTAATGAACAGCAATCGACCAAAAAGACGGTCGATGACCTTAAAATACAGCTGACAAGCCTGGAAGAGATTAAAGCAGCTAAAGAAGCTGAAGTTTTAATGCTGCAAGAGGTGAACAATGATTTGCAAAAAACTGTCGAAGAAGTGGCAAAAGCACTTGATGCGTCGAAACATGAGATCATGTCCTTGGAAGGGGAAAGTAAAAACCTAGAAACGCGATTGACTGCGAAAGAAGCTGAAGTGGTTGAACTCGTTACGGAGGTTGAGAAGACCAATAACCATCTAAGAGAAGTTGAACAATCGTTGAAGGCGAAGGATCAAGAATCGGTCGAAATAGAGAAGAAGTTAGTCGAAAAAATAAAGGAGATCGAGGAATCTCAGCAGCAAAAACAAGAAGAGATCTTACTACAGACTAAGAATATTGAACTCATTCAGACCGAAAAGCAGGAATCATCGAAGCGATTTGAACAAACATTGAAGGAGAAGAGTAACCTAGAATCGATGGTTCTCCGGCTAACAAATGAGTTGGATAATCGATCCAAGGAACTGAGTAAGGCTACAAAGGAAATTCACCTGAAAGAGCAGGAAATTTGTACAGCGTCCGAATCGTTGACCGCTTCGGAAGCCAAGTCGGTCGAACTCAAGATGTCGATTGCTCAACTCAATTCTAACAAGAAATCCCTTGAATCGCAGCTGCGAAAATTGGAGGCTGAGCTAGATTCAAATAGGAAATTAACGCTATTGAAAGAACAGACAGCCGAAGAACTAACGGCAAAGCTCACAGAGGCAAGTAAATCGAGGAAGTGTCTCGAAGAACAGCTGAATCGATTAAATTCAGATCGATTGGCAGCGGAAGACACCAATCAGCTACTTGTTCAACAGTTATCGGAATTAAAAGTACAGGTCGCCGACCAGCAAGATTCCACTGATGCGAAGGACTCAGAGATACATCAGTTAACCGAGGGATTGGAGAAAATCCGAGCCATCCAATCACTGCTGGAAAAGAAGGTGTCCGGTTTCGAGACCATCGTTGTCGAGAAGGATGAACTTGAATCGCAGCTGGTTCGACTGCAGACTGAGTTGGAAGTGATTCGGAATGATAAGCGTAAAATTGAGTCAGAGTTGGAAAAGGTTAAGGAAGACAGCAATGATGTGGGTCGTCGGTTAATACAGCAACTGCAGGATTACGATACATTGAATGAGGCGTTTTTGAATGAACGGGACTCGAACCGGGAGTTGACGGAGAAGCAGCAGGAACTAGATAGGTCTGTTCGAGACTTACGCGAAGAAAACAACCGGTTGGTACAGGCTCAGGAAAGTTCCAAGTCACTGTTGGCAGCTAAGGAGAAACGATTGGTCGAACAGGAGAAGCAAATGGAGAAGCTGAAGCGAGAAATGGAAACGTTGTTTGGAAAGAACCAACGGATGGATTCGTTGTCGCACGAATTCATGCAGCTAAAGGTGGAGAAGTCTGAGTTAGAGGCCAAGAAAGAAGAATTGATCGAGGCAATCGAACAGAAGGAAATCCAGGAGAAGGCAATGCAAGATAGTATGGATCACCTGAGGGAAAGTTTAAAGGAAAAACAGCAGGAGTTGGATGTGTTGCATGGGGACGTGACATCGCTGAAAGAGACATTGCATACGCTGAAGATCGAGAATAGTAGGTTGAAGTCAACCCAGGAATTGCAGCAAAACAAGATGCTAAATTTGGAGTTGAAAAATACCGAACAGAGCAAGAAGATCGAGAAGTTGGAGGAATCGTTGAGTAAGACTGAGATTAGTCACATGGAGGACAATTCGAAGGCGTCCACATTGCTGAAGCAGCTGGATAAATACAAAGATTACGAAGTGAAAATGAAACAACTGGAAGAGCTTCACCAGAAAGAGCGGGAGATCAACGAAAAGGGCATCAGGGACAATGACATACTGAGGGCAAAATTGATTAAGCACCGCAAAGTGTCTGAAGAACAAGAACAGGAGTGGAAACAAGAAATGCAGTTGCTGAACAGAAAGCTGGAAGAGGTTACGAAGCAGGCCGATGAAAAGCTCAAGGAGGTTCGCATTGAGTACGAGGGAAAGCTGGAGAAGATGAAGGAGAAAATGGTGAGTACTTTTGTTTTTGTTTATCAAATTGTGTCGTCCTCAATTCATTCACACTAGAAACAATAGGCCATTGAACATCTGGAATTTTCTATCCATCCTTATTCCTCTCTGTCCATTCCTCACGCATGAAAGTTTGGATTTTATCTGCGAAACGATGCTACTTTCACTCATGCTTGTTCTCTTTCTATGTGTGTTCCTTATTTCCAGATTGTTCAATCTTCTATTGTGTCTAGTACTAGTGAGGACCCTGAGGACGACCTATTGTTACCGGCAACGGTATCTCAATCTCCGGCAGCAATTGAGCCGCTTGCGCCAGCAACAGAAGACGCAGTTTCGAATCGCACTGAAAAGAGCGAACGGCCTTCCATCTCAAGTCGGTGGAAGCTGATGTTTTTCAAAGTGATCAAATATCCTCTGATAATACTGATCGTAAATCTTCTACTGCTCGGTTATATCAAGCGGTCGCTGAGCGATGCCGAGCTAGAGCTAAATTTCAAACCGGCAGTGCCGCCGTTTCACTAATAACTGGTGAAATTGTACATTTTTTTTATTTATTTATTGCATGACTGATGTTTTACCCATTTTATAAGTTTATAAAGAAACTTTGTACCTTAAAATTTTATATTTTCAATAAATAAATTTAAAGTTATTGAGTTATTAAGTAGGATGGTTTCTCTCAAAAGAAACGGTTATCGCATCTCAAAGGTGGGCTAAACGATGGAGGAAGGTTAAATGATTAGATTTGTTTTGTATGACTGAAGATTGACTGTAAATTGAACGTGAAATACTCATGTAATCAATCTTTGAATCTGTCTCAGTGTAATTAAGTAAAATTGAATTTTCGGCACCACTGTATCGGAATCAAGTCAGTGATTAAAGGAGCATTGTACCCCTGCTCCATGTATTTTTTCCTATCTTTTATCTCTCCCTCGCAAACTTACCTCGCAATTTAAAATTGATAAATCTCGATTGTTAGTGAACCAACATCGAATCGAACTCTATCAGATTGCTCACAACAAGTAAGTATACAAACTGATGTGATGAAATATTCTTTATCTAGTACAGATTCTAAGTTATATCAATTCTGAATTTAGAGGTAATGGCTGCCATCGAGAATGCTTCAGCGTAAGCCCTTAAGAGCACATCGTGTTCAACATATACCTTGATCAAAAAGTTACCGGAACCACCACCGTGTGGCGCTCTCAGTCACCCGATTTAAGTTTTCTTTTTTTTAAGGTTGCCACATCTGTCATTGACATTCTATGAAAATTTTATCTTGGTAGCTTAACATTTGTAAAAGTTAAGCCGTAGTGAGTACATCTGCGATTGTGTGTGTACTCTATTTTGTACAGTTTTCAAATTGGAATTGAATGTTCAAGAATGAGTTTGTATTGAATTTTGCTTTAAAAACGGTTTCAATTGTGCGACGACATTGCAAATGTTAGAAAAGTGTTAGAAGTGGCAACGATACTATGAAGAAAACAGTCCTTTATCAGTGGCAGTGGAAGTGGTAGGCCATCGACATCGAAAACCGACAAAAACACCAACAAAATGAAAGAATGGATGACCGCAAATTGGCAATTAGAGATATGGTAGAGGAGGTGGAAATTGCTTTTGGATCCGTTCAAGACATTGTGGTTAATGATTTGGGCCTCAGGCGTGGCGCTGCAAAGCTGGTGCCGAAAAACCTGAATTTCTTGCAAAAAAGGGACCGTATTGAAGTCGCAAAAGACACGATTTAATGGCCCAACATTCTTTACACGGATCATTACTGGAGACGAGACATAGACTTATGAGTATGACATGGAATCCAGACATCAAGCGAGTGCGCCGAATGCGCCGCGACCGAAACCGAGTGATAATACCGCCAGGGAACGAATTCGACGAAAATCACAACGCTCTGTACGTAAAATGGCCGCTGATTTTAATTTCTCGAAATCTACAATGCACATTGTACTTAAACAGGACCTGGGAAAAGGCTTGAAAGAGCAACTCTCCTACTATCGCGGCCCGCTGGACCAGACTTAACATGGCAAAGCTATTGCAGCAGTCTCACAATGTCCAAAAAGACAAGTTGTGGGCCTGCAGATCTAATAACATCCCAGATAGTGACAGAAACATTTCACTGCTCCAAAGCGCCGCTTCTGTGATGGTTTGGGGGTGTATTTGTAAGCGCGGCAAGCTACCGCTTGTTTTTATCGAGGAAGCCCTAAGATCAACGCCATATATTATAAAACGGAAGTTTTGCAGAATTCCGTGAAGCCAAGCTTAGGAAGAATGTTTGGGAAGGATGATTACGTGTTTCAGCAGGACGGCGCCTTCACATACAGCGAACTTTCTCCAAAACTGGTGTCCGGCAAATTCGACCGACTTTTAGCCATGGATGAATGGCCTCCCAGTTCATCAGATCTAAGCTCCTAAGTAAGATGCTGTCGAAAATAAACGAGCCCAAGGTGTCTACTTTGGCCCAGTTCATTTGAGACGAAATGCAGATGGAAGTCGTGCGTACCGCTTGCGAGGGGTTGGAAAAAACGTTTGAAGCTGGTCAAAACGCTTGAAGGCGGTGTTATTCATACCTTACCTTACCAATCAGACTAAGGCCGGTGTGGCCTCTGTTGTACACAGAAGTTGTTTCCATTGTAATCGGTCCATGGCTGTACCTCGCCAGCCTCGCTGTCTGCGGAGGGTCCTATCGCAGCCAGGGAAGCAGAGCGATTTGCAGTTCCATGTTCCGAGTTTCCAATCGTAGTCCTTAATTCGTCGCCTAGGTCTTTGCCGATTGTTCCGGTCCGTATTAACTTCTGTATTATTTGTAACATTGATTTTTTAAGGGCGGCTTGTTGGGCCTTCCCCAACCCCCTGTCTCGCCGGAGGACCATCGTGCACAGCACTGTTGAGAGTCCCACGCTAGCATGAGGACGATGATCAGCCGCTCCTAACATGGAGAACAGACGCTGTTTTGAGCCGCCCCTAACATGGAGAACAGACGCTCAGATAGACTGCGCCCTTTGAAGAGGGCAGCCCCCTTCCCTGTCAGCATATGACCAAGGGCCCACCGGGGTTGGTTACCCGATCTTTCCTATGGTTACTCATACCCCAGTCGGCACCACGGGGAGGTAGGGATAGGAGTTACTGGACAAGAGGCTAAGGATCGCAGTAGGATCTATTTTATACCCGCAGGTACGCGAAGTACCAATGGTACGCATTGTCCAGTCATTTACCAACCAATGCTATAATTGATCCATGTAATATTACTTTTTAATTAAAACAATTGCCAATCACATCCGAATAAGTTTTGTGAAATAACCGAGGTTTGAATTTGCATGAGAATATATTAGAACGGTGTAAGTCCCCCTTGTGAAGAAAAATTTGCATCTGTGGAACTCACTGGACCAGGAAGTCATCACTAGTAATGACTACAGCCTGGTCTGGAGCATACTTGAAAATGCTTACGAAGACAAGCGTTTGATATTGTGAGAATGTTGGTCAGGAAACCCAGGAACAGTGGAAGTTGGAATTTCGTTCAGAAGATTTGCCCGTGTTAAGCGATTTTGCGGAATTTCTACGTGGACGAGGACGTGTTCTGTTGCGATAAACGTCTCAGGGGGCGTTTCAGTCAAAACAACACCTAGCATTTAGTCAGCGACCCCCTTCGGGAAACATGTCCAAGTCTTTTATCTAAATGTCAAAGGAAAGTTGTCCCTGTTGCAGGGATGAACATTCCAATTATAAATGTTGCAAGTTTTAAAATCAATTCACCTCGGAGCGCAAGTCTGTAGTGGTCAAATCACATTTGTGCTACGATTGCTTGAAAAGGCATCCATCGGGTCAGCGATTGTCCGTCAGATCACGTCTGTCACGGTTGTGGCCGTAAAAACCATAGTTTGCTGCATCCGAGTAATTGCCTTAATTTTACGAGCTCTACGAAACTTCCAGAGCCGAACAGAACACCCCAACAGATCGCATTGAAGAAACAGTCGTCGCCTGAAGATCTCCGTGTTACAGTGTTCACCTAGTGCAAATACGTCGCACGGTCATAGTTGGATAAAAAACGAACGAGTGATTCTCAGACGCCAAGTGGAAAGCCACCGAAAGAGACTCCGAGGTGAAACATTCCCGACGCTCTGTCGGGGTCTATCAGCGGTGAAGTGAAGTCTGTCGTCCAACAGAAAGCAGAAAAACAAGCCCAGGAAAAAGAACGCATAATGGAAAATAATCTGAAAGCGCTAATGCATCGTCGTGGCATGCTCGTTCATAATCTGTTGAAATTGGAAATGAACGAGTCGTTGCAAGCGGAATCCGTGCGTGTTCGTCTACTGAAGCTACGCAAGAGTCGCAAGAGTATGCTACATTCGAAAAGCTTCACAACTAGGTCTCTATCAAGCTACAAGAAAGCAACGCCGGGACGGAGCTAACGGGGAAGCTGGCGGAATTGCACAAGTAACTGCCACACCGCCACCGGTATACCACAACGCATCAACGTTAGCCGAGACGGAACTAGGATGGGTTGTAGTCGGAACGGTGCCGATCAGGAAGGCCAATCTATGCCTGCGTGTGTGACAGCTGAACCGTTACGACGGGGATCTGAACAAAATAATTGAAATAATGCTGTTCAACGGCAGCCTCAGCTTCTATCATGTTAGACTCCGGATGGACGCATTCAATCTCACAAAAATTTGGACTTACAAATTTTTGTGAGATTGAATGCGTCCATCCGGAGTCTAACATGATAGAAGCTGAGGCTGCCGTTGAACAGCATTTCAAAAGTGCTCACACTCGAGACGACCACGGCCAGTATATTGTTCGACTTTAGCTCAACAACCCAAAGGGTCCATTCGGAGTCTCTTTCAACAATGCTTCAAAGCGACTGGATAAGCTTATGATCGAACTTGCCAGAAATGCAACAGAAGATGTTGAGTATCCCACATTCTTAACCGAATATCCCTCACTGCGACCAAAACGAGAGTGGTATTTGATGCGTCTGTTAAGACCACGCCGGGTCTTGCGCTGAATGAAACACTGCTACTCGGACCCACTTGCAAACTTGTTGCAAACAGTGACGTACGGTGACGCCAGCTCACCACACGCCACCTCAAGTGATCACTGAGGACAGCCACATCGACTGGTGGATCGTCAGCTGTTGAAGTTATTCTAATCTATGAATAGCTGTCGAAGCTGCTGCGTCGAAGTGTTTTCGGTGTGCACAAGTTCTGTTCCAAAGCACCGAAGCATAATCAATAGCAAGCGATTCCAGTCGAGCTTCACGAGAAGCAAGTTGAGTTCGACGACGCCGAGATAAACAACACGATTAAGACGCTTGGTCTACTTTGAAACCCGCTGGAGGATTGTTGGGTCCCGAGTTCCTCGGTTGTGCAACATAAATTGTACCAAACGCGTCGTACTGTCGTAGATTTTCAGTCTGTTTGATCCAAGCTCGAATGCAGGACATTTGACGCCTTGGTCTTTCCTTGAAGTAACCACTTCCGGATGAGGTATCGCAGAGATGGGGATCAATTCGTGATCAGCAGATAGTTGTCAATAATATGCGGAAGAAACGATGTTTGAACTCCCAAGATGCAGTGTCCATCAAACTCCATGGGCTCTCGGACGCATCCATGCGTGCCTACGGTTGTATGTTATACATCTGGAGTGACGACAAGAGCGGCAAAATCAGTGTGACTCTAGTTCAAAGCAAATCACGTGTGGCGCCGCTCAAAGTGTTAGCTGAAGTAACTCAGAAATTCGTTTCTGTCATGAAAATATCATGTGATGACGTGATCCTTCACGGCGACTCCAAAATTGTTTGATGTTGGCTCAAAAAGTCATCGTTGGCACTGATAAAGTGTGTATCGAATCGTGTTGCTGCAACCGTGGAGCTCAATTAAGGGTACCAGTGGCGATACATTCGTTCGGAGCACAAATCCAACACATTACAAACTGAACGAGTTTTGCAGCCTTAAGGAAATCCGATGGCATTTTATTCCTCCTAGAAACCCCCTTTTTTGGCGGCATCTGGAAAGCAGGAGTCAAGTCCATGAAACATTGCATGAAGCGGGTCATCGGTGAGACGAAATGATAACGTACGAGGAAATGATAACGTTCCTGGTTCTGGCCGAGACTATCCTGAACTCTCGACCCCCTGTTCCCGATATCTGAGGATCCCATAGATATTACTGTGCTGACGCCATCACACTTCCTGATCAATTGCTCCAGGTTATGCATCAACACTTCTTGACTCGGTGGACCAGAGAGTACCTCCACCACCTGCAAAGTCGTCACAAATGGCAGTATTAAGTGAACGAGATCCAGGTCGGCGCCTTGAATATGCTGATGGATGAGAACCTGGCACCACAGCGATGGCGACGAGGACGGATTATTGCTACTCACGCTGGCGATGACGGTGCAGTCAGACTTTGGTGACTGTGAAGACGACAAGCAACATTTTCAAGCGAGCAGACATTAAGGTTGCTTTATTACCATGGGTGATTGTTTTGGCACACTGCGCAAATAATTTAAACAAAATTAGTTCACCTTTAATTTTTTATTCATTTTGATTATCCAAAGACCTTCACGCATCAATCGGAACTTCACTGGAAGCTTCCCGGTTTCGTAGTTTTTGTCGGTTAGCCATCTTCAATTTCTCTTTGGCCCACAACCTCTTGGATGATACAAAGTCGATAGGACATTTTGCTACTAGAATGGAGCAATCTGATCTTGACAAGAGACAAACTAAAAATGTAAATTTATTCAACCGTCTCGAACTCCATTACCAACAGTATTGGGATCCTGCCATGTTTTTTTGAGCAATATGCGAATTATTTAGAACTATTTCGAAGCCAGATTATCGAATCCAACCCTATTGATTGAAAGAATAACCCGAGAAGTGATTCTTCAAATACCTTATTTTATTTTAATCAAAAATAAAAACATCACACTTTCAGTCTTCTACTCTCGGCATCACATCACGGAATCCGCCTCGATCCACTCCAACAAATCACTCGAAATCCTCCTGCGAACTGTCGTCACAGGGGGAGATAGATTGCGATGGATCGGGTTTGAAGCGATAGTCGACATAGTTCTGCTCGATGTTCTTCGTTTTTTCATGCAGCAAACAATTGCCCGAGTTCCGTAGCACTTTGACCAACGATTTTTGCGGTCGGCAAACGTGAACGATCTTCTCCACCAGCACGTAACCGCAGTCGCAATCTCCCTGCTTCAGGGGTTTTAGTTTGAGGGTCGCTGAAGGGGTATAGTCGTTATTGTGCTGTGGGGCGACGTATTCGTAGTGGACGGCCGACTGGCGAGCAGCTGACGGCCGGTGAAGAAATCCTATAAGCAGTACGAGTACGGACGGTAGCAGGTGAAACTTCATTTCGGGGTAGTCTAAGGATGTGGCACGTTAGGATATTGTAGCTAAATGGCTGTGGCGATGGTGTTTTGCTAAGAAATTTATATGCTATGCAATGTTGAAGCTTATCAATATCGAGCAAACATGTGTTCAACAATCAAAGCGAGACGTGCTTGTAAAGCGAACGAGCTTCAAACAGAATGTTTGGGTTTACAATTTTGGCATTGAGCTGTACGAGCCCACATTAGAGTTATCGGATCTTTCTTTTGGTAGTCAGTATGGGTGTGTCGACTGTGCTGACGACGGTGAATTTAATTCCCGCCTTTGCAACCATAATATACTGTTTACATTTGAGTCGTCTAAATATAACATAATTTAACGACAAACAAATGGTTAGTCACGCTTTTAGATAAGCTTGGTTTATACAATTCTTACAAATATGTAGGTGCAACTGATAAGCACAGTTCGTTTGTCTTTATATCAAGCTAGCAGAAGGCGTTGGGCACATTTTGTCATGTTTCGAGTATATCTCAACATGAGTGACCAGCTTCTGATTTTGTATAAAAAATAAAACATTTCAAACTACATGGAGATTCAGAAAATCAAAATACATGGGTTACTTTGCGATAGCTCAAACATGAGAATTAATCAATAACGAGCATTTCGGAGCTAACGGATTGTAATCGAACGCGGAAATAAAACATTACTTTAACCCAAACATTCAACGTTTTTATTTGGTCTCCTGTCTTCTGCAGAGTTCTAATTCACACATTTTTTAACATTTTTCCTCTGGGAATGCGCAGTAAACCACCAGCAATGCACTCAGGGTGGAACCCGATTTCGCTGTCGGTCGAGGGGTGAAACTGGCGAGATATTCATCCTTACAACGCGACCATATCTGCACGGAGCGGTTTTGTATGTCCAGGGCTGGTAGCAGGTCACTTTTTAGTGACTTAGTCACTATTTTGAGTCTAGTCACTAAAAAGTCTATTTGCATCCAAAAGTCACTAAAGTCACTATTTTTCGGAAAATGGTCACTAAAGTCACTATTTTCGCGACGCACGTGGTCCCATATTACATAATCTTTCGTGATTTTTAAAATTTTCCAGCTATTTCATAATATTTTTTCATATTTCAATACATGTAAACCAACTGAACCCCATGACGAATCGAACGGGATAGCAGCAAAAACCTTAAAACGTTTATCCAATATGTAAATAAAATGTCCAATGAAGAAACTACATAAAAGAATCAAGTCATTCTTTATTTACATTCACTATTTTTCAGAAATATTTTGTTAGATTCAAATTTTTCAAACGCGGACTACTCTTTTGGTATCCACATAGTCGAGAAAAGTGGGAACGAATTGTAAATCAGATAAAGGACTTATTTGCGATTACTCACTTAGTAGTTCTAAATCTAGATTTGATTGTTCGTATCGGGAAGTCAAGCGAACTCAATTCGATCATAGGTGAAATCGGGATACAGTGCAAGTCGGCCTGCTTATAAAAGCGTTATGATTTCAAAGTTCCATTGAAACTCGTCTATTAAAATTTAATATTTTTCTAGGAAATTTCTGAGACAAATATTCCTAGTTTATGATACAGTAGATTTAAAAAAAAAATCATAATTCATCAATTAATTAAGTTTATTCTGACTTTGCTTGACTGCTGTTAAACCGAATATTTTTTGGCAAAGTTGTAAAACTTGTTGAGTAGAATTTGATCTAAAAAAAAATTGATAAAGTTTACGAGCTATTGATAAGCATACTGATCTTTTTTAATGAAATTTTCTAAGGTTTCTCCTAGAGAGAAGAACAACTTATACATTTAATGTTCGCTGATCTGGAAAAAATGGTGCGAACCATCGTCGGTCGAGTTTGTAAGCCCAGTGTGTGGCCCGCGAATATTTCACTTTCAGAGGACTTTTTCGATAATATTGACAACTTGCTACCTGCGGAAAAAGTTTATGTTGGGGATGAAGCAATGGCAGAGTTGGTCAAATTAAAGGAGATCGACAAACTCCACTTTTTCAACAATGCAAATAGGCATTACGTTGCTGCTGGTAACCACGTAATCAAAAACTACAAGGTATACAACCCTATTGGGTTGTTCGGAATGATGACGTAGGACTACTAAATGTTAGGCATTTAGATGGTACAATGCAGTGTTCTTTGAATTAACCCTTTCAGGCCTAATTTATGCAGGAAATTTGGTGAATTCTGATTGATTTGGTGCTCAATAACATAGAAATTATTGAAACAAGTAGGAAATATTTTTTTAAGATGTGCTGGGTCGTCCAAACTGGATAATGTCTGTGGACGTTTCAGAATATTCATTGATCATGTTTGAATATTTATATTCAAACATGTTCAATGTTTGGGCTTTGTATAGCCCAGAAAACTACTATTACTAACGTATATTTTACGTTCTGAGCTCGAGGTCGGTTTGGATTACCTAGAGGATCTTAAAGTTATAAAATAATGACTGTTGAGCTTCCAAAAAATTCATTGAATATGTTTCAATACACATGGTCAACATATATAGCTCAAAACACTACTGTTACAGCTGTAGATTTTATGTTTTGAACTTAAGGACAGTTTGGATTACCTAGAATATCCCAAGATTGTCGCATTATGTCTGTTGGCCTTCCACACTATTCAATCAATATTGTTAAATACATATTGTCCCTTTACACACTCTAAACACCTACTGTTACAACTGTAGATCTTATGTTCTGAGCTCCAGGACAGTTTGGATGCCCTAGATCATCCCGTTCATCTCATGATGTTCTTTTTTACGTTTGAAAATATTCACTAAATATGGTTGAATACGTAGCGTAACTTTGTATAGCCCAAAACGCTACAGTTACTACTGTAAATCTTAAGTTATGAACTCAAGGACAGTTTGGATGACCTAGAACATCACAAAGTTATCAAATAATGACTGTTGACCTTCCAAAAGGTTCATTCAATATGTTTGAATACATATCGTAACCTCATATAGCCTTATAACTGTAGATCTGAAGTTCTGAACTCAAGTACATTTTGGATGACCTAGAACATCCCAGAAAGATACAAAACTATTTGGGTTAAAGTAATTTAATAATACATATGCATATGTAAAATATTCTAAAACAACGCTTTACACTATTATTAAGGCATTTATTTTTTCTTTCTGAACGTCTTCATATTCAGGATGTTCTAGGTCGTCAATTAGGCCTTAAACTCATAAGTTTTTTTTATATTTTCCAGATAGAAGAGTTTATGGAAAACAAATTTGCCAAAGACAGGCTGCACTTTTATTCAATCTGTGTGATTTTATACAGCCATTATCCTTTTGGGGTCATATATGACCCCTTAGGCCTGAAGAAGAGACTTTTTAAGACAAGGCTTAACATTTATAATTTTTTCAGCAGTATGTGGCCCGAAATCAACAATATTTTCTACTGAAATTGATGCGTAGAATCACTTCCGATGGGTGTAAAAATTTTGAAAAACTTTTGAGAAATAACTGAGATATTAATGCTCAAAACCTGACCACTTTTCGTGACGGTCGCAATGCGATTGTTTTTTTTAATTGTACCCCAGTATAGAAAACAAAGACGTAGTCCTACGTCAAAAGTCTGGTTTGAAGAACTCGTTTATAAAATATTGCCATTGCCTCAGCCCACCAGCCGTTGCATACAGTGAAAGCTCCAAGTATGTTGTGAAAATCGCCAAATTTCTTTCGATTCAGGTCAACTATGATCTTCTTATTGACGAATGGAACTTGTTAAAATGCTAGGTGCTGACCTAGAGTACAGAGTACAGAATTGAAGAGTATTGGAACCAGTTTTTTTTTAACTAATAAATCGGCTGTAGGTGAGCCTAAATACCCTCAGGTGATTAAGGTAATGCAAACAGCTTCACATGGCAACGGCTCAAAAAAGGAATTGAGAAGCAAGATATGTCCGAAGTACTTCTAGCACAGGCCATGCTGGAAGGTGTTTCAACCGTGCGTATAGACCCGTCTTCGCAAAAACGAGCTGCGGACCAAGGGCAGGAGGTCGTGGAGAAAAAAAAAGTCCCTTGATTACAGGCTTCTTAAGAAAAAAAAAAAAAACCAAAAAGTGACACTGCGCAGCAGTATTAATCATTTTTGCAAACGGAGTTCATCACTTTGTTCAATTTTACTTTACTTATACAACAAATCTATAAAAGATTAAAAAAATACTAAAATTTGGAAATCACTTTGGTCTGTACTGTTTGGTCACTATTTTTATTATTTTAGTCACTAAAGTCACTATTATTTATCCACAAATACGCTACCAGCTCTGTTCTCATTCCCTCCCGGTTTTTCTTCTGACCAAGATATTGTGCACTGAGAATTAATTTTAGTTTATATTACGAAATCGAAGGTAGAACTAAAGAATCTAGGGAGGTAGAGAGAAAGCGAGAGAGGAGGTAGAGGGAGAGAGAGGGGGGTAGAAAGAGGAGGTAGAGGGGGAGAGGGGGGGTTGAGGGAGAAAGAGAGGGGTGGTAGATGGAGAAAGAGAGAGGGGGAGGTAGAGGGAGAGAGAGAGAGAGAAACGGGGAGATGAAGGAGAAAGAGAGGGAGGGGGAGGTAGTGGGAGAAAGAGAGAGGGGGGGAGGTAGAGGGAGAGAGAGAGAGAGGGCGGGGGTTGAGGGAGAAAGAGAGAGAGAGGGTAGAGAAAGAAAGATAGAGAGGGGAGGTAGAGAGAGAGTGAGAGAGGGGAGGTAGAGGGAGAGAGAGACAGAGGGGTGGTAGAGGGAGAGAGGGGGAAGGTAGAGGGAGAGAGAGAGAGAGAGGGAGGTAGAGGGAGGGAGAGTTAGAGAAGGGTGGTAGAGAAGGGAGGGGGGGAGAGAGAGATTACAGTGAAATTTACCGGCAATTGGAAAGCATGCGTCGATCGTTTTGTGGTGGTCGGTTCGTGTAGAAACTGTCGGTGCATTGCGGTTATAGGGCGCGTTAGCTACCTAAAAATTTTGAATTTCATACAGTGAAACCACTACGCAACTGTACTACGCCGCCAAACCGTTCTTGGCTTGAGTTTCTGTGTTGCTTAATATGATATGGACATCAGGCTTTGGTAGCTAATGCATTTTCGACTTCGTTCACTCCGAAGCTAACGCACTGGAATCTGTCCTTTTGTAAAATACACTGCCAAAGCCTTACTTCTGAAGATTTCATTTCTACGTTGTTGCGATACGGATAGTTGAAACAAACTTTAAACTGACATGCAAGATTTTGTTTACGCGGGCGTATTGCGCTTTTAAAGAATGAAAAACCAATGTGACCGAAACAAGAGAACGCTTCAATTAAAGCTAAATGTTCAATGTGATGTATAGTATCACATGCTCTGTTAGTGTCTTATGATTTTATAATTTTCGAATTATGGCGTATGATTTTGTTATACATAATTTCAAGAGCACCTGGGCAGTGCGCATGTTGCCCATGTTAACGCGACGCCTCTGGACGAACGCAACTGTAGATAACTAAACTTGTTATGCAATAGCAGCTGAATTCAAAATCTGACAAAAAAGAAATTGGTTCTTATATGATATCAGTTTGTTAATTACCTTTGCATTACTTATTATACCAAAAGGTTCTCAGAAAACTGTAATCAATACAGCGTTTAGTTAAATTTTTTTTCAACAACATACATAACTTGCGTGTTTCGCATACTCTCTTTTGGTCGTATCGTTTGCCTTTGCCCTTTTTTTGTGGAGCTTACCTTCATTACAGTCTAGACACGTGCTGATCGAATTGTTTTCAACTTCTTGGTTGACTAACTATTCCAGTTGTTTAGGTAGACGGCATCGGATCGGACTGGGCATAAGTCCATCAACATTCTTTTTAGATGCCTCCAATCAACGTGTACTGGCCTCACGAATAGCTTATATTAAACAATTCGAATCACACAAACAAAATTGCGGCAGACAACTGCAAACTTTTCCTTTGGCATCCGGAGCAATATTTAACCTCAAAAGTGTTTTAACATAAAGCAAAACTGTCTGTTTAATGACCCAACCTGTCCCTACCAAAACGACCCATCTTTTAATTTATGAATTTAATAGAAAAAACATATAGTTGAAATATTTTGAAAACCGTTGTTTTTAGTCCGTTTCTTCTACGTTGAAAATTTAAAACAACAGAAATGCCCGTTAAATATAAAATACACATAAAAAAGGTAACTGACCTATATTGCCCCTCCTTACCCTATGAGTAAAAACCTTTTTTTAATCAATTGTGAAGTTAGCAAAAAGGTGACTTAATCACGTTTATCACCTAGCCGATTTCAGTACGCACTGTTGTAACAGAAACTGATGTTACTATATCCATTGTTTGTATGTTATTGCATGTTTTTGTGGTAGACTCAGATTGTTGTACAAACAAAAACCCTTACTGTTCAGCGGTTTGTGTGGCTCTAACATATTTTCATCTTTTCTTACACTTCATTTGCAGAAATCGTTGTACAACGATGAAATCCTCAAGCTCAACAAGCGAAACGAGAAGGACTATATGGAACTCAAAGTCGAAATAGAGCAGGAGAGGAAAAAGGTAAGCTATCGATCACCTATCCGCTTCCCGTAATCAATCGCCAATGTCATAATTTATTTCTAATCACCAGTTCAGCAAAATCGAAATTCAAGCAGGCAAACTGCAGCAGCAACTCTGCAATCTCAACGAGAAAAACCTAGACCTGATGAAGGAGAACGAGTTCATGAAGTCCAAGCTTCGAATCATGGAAGAAATCCGAGGGGAACGCAAGTCCATGCTACCACCACCTGCCCACGCCCGACTCTGTAATGCCTTCAATATCTCGATCATTCCTCAACATACTCTTAATTCTAACCATTGCAAACATAGGTGCCAACCTGAAGATGGAAGACGAAGAGGGTGAAATCTTCAACAACACCTACCTGACGGACCTGAAATCGGGTCGCATGTCGCCACCGTTTGCCGGTCGGGACTCGATCCGGTACTCGGAACTGCAGCAACGCAACTCGATGCTACCGCCGCACCTTAAAAGCAGCTACCTGCCGCAGTACGTCGACGGAGAGCTGACCGATGATGACAATAGGGTAAGCATTGATGATTATTTTGAAACAATCCGAGCGAAGTTTATTCTTTGTTGCATTATTTTCTGCGTAGCGTGTTGATGTTAAAATTTCTCGAAACACGACATGTCGTGAGGTTATAAAAGAGGAGGATGAATCAACTGCCTGAAATTCTCTCAAACAAGTGCGCCTGTGGTGGATGAGTTAAGTTGGTATTTGTGACGTATGTGTGTGTGTTTGTTTGTGTTTGACCCTGTTTTTAATGGTAGAATGTTAGCAAAGATGTTAACTCTCGCTTTTCATAATCCACAGGACCTCGCCGCTGGAAACCTGGACGACAGCAGTACCAGCTTGATATCGCGTAAAAAGCTAAGTGGTACAACCTCTTACAAACGGCCCGGGCCTCCGACGCCGAGCAAGAAAGCCGGACGCCTATCGTTCGGCGGATCTCTACCAACCAACGATTTCCAGTACAAGGATATTCTCAAAGACAATTCGCAAAGCAACGGGATGACGGCGACGACATCGTCGTCGGCTACGGTGGGTTCGTCTTCTTTCGGAACTCGTCTCAGTTTCGGAGGTAGGAAAAGCAATGTAGATTCTTCGATGTTGGTGGGAGCTGCCGCCGGCAGCAGTGGAAGTATTGCTGATTTAAACGCCCGCCGGAAGACTCCCGGCAAGTTCAAGCAGATGATCAGTTCGACGAACCTCTTCAACACGCTGCAACCGCAGAAGGACGAGGTAGATAAAGATAAAAAGTTTTTCCCTTTCTACATCTAGGCTTTTGGGGCGCTGTGGATGGAGTCCCGCTCTGATGATTATGTGTGTTGTGTGTTTCTTCGGTGTGCTTAGACCGTTGTTTGCATGTGTACAATCCTCGAACTGTATACTAATCCGTACAACATATCGTTCTATTTGGTAGGCCATTTTGAGCTGGAATTTCAATCTTTTGCTTAATCGGCAATGGATGTAGAGAAGCGTGCAGCTTGATTTGTTCCTTTTTTTTCATGATGGGTTATTTATTAACTTTTTGCATTTTACACGTGATTTTATTACCCATTTAGTTTGTACGACTAAGCAATTACATAATTATTTAATGTGTACGTTATTTAAGACCAACACGCTCACACACCAACTGAAAAACGACTTTTTTTTTACTCAACAATGATTATGACCATCTGTAATCAGCAGCGTTTTGATCTACCAATACTATAAATTCTTAAATATTACAATCAGGCCTAGACCTGGGTGGCCTCGCAGTCTTCGAAGGGTCCGTAGATCGCCTTCTATCTGATCCACCTTGCTCGTTGTGCGCCTCTTCTTCTTATGCCCGTCGGATCGTTATCAAGAAGAATTTTAACGAAGTTGACGTCCGACATTCTACCGACATGTCCAGCCCACCGCAGTCCACAAATTTTAGCGATGTGAACGATGAGAGTTTCTCCCAGCAATTTATGCAATTCGTGGTTCATTCGGTTCAGATCGTACGCACCACCTTCCGTTCGATGATACCAAGCGTTACCTCCACGAGCAATGTCCACTTTTCGTGGCCGTAGAAGACTATCGGTCTAATTAATGCCTTGAAGATGGTCAACTTTAGCGTCCAGAAAAGGGCCGGTTGCCAGCCATAATGCGCATTTGTATCTCTGCTGGTGTCAGTATCAGCGGTCGTCAACCCAGATACGCAAATTCGTCTACCGACTCTATTTCATCATCGTCGATCTGAACTCTTAGTGAGAGGCTAACATTGTCTTCTCGTGAGCCTCTTCCCTTTATGTATTTTGCCTTTAACGCATGAATGACAAGCCCAATCCTACTTGCTTCGCCATCGTCTCAACGTTGCGTGCTACGATATCAACATCGTTGGCGAAGCCAAGAAGTTGGACGGATTTCCTGAAACTTGTACCACTCGTGCCTATCCCTATTCGAATCACACCCTCCAATGCAATGTTAAATAGCAAACACGACAATCCATCCACCTTGTCGTAACCCTCTCCGAGGTTCAAAAGGACTCGAGAGTGTCCCTGAGACTCGGACAACACACATCACTCGATCCAACGTTGCTTTGACCAGTTTTTCTGGAAATCCATATTCTTGCATGGTCTGCCATAGCTGGTCTCATTTGACATAATGCCCATTTGTAGTAATTTGAGAAATAACATAAGTTAACACAGGTTTCTGTATTCTTTCCGTCTTGTTACCATGAGTTTTATTATGCTTCATCATCATAATGGTTAGGGGCTATTCATAAACCACGTAGACTTTTCTGGGGGGAGGGGGGGGGGGGGTTGACCAAAGTTTACGCTCTATACAAAATTTGAAAAAAATGTATGGAGAAAAGTCTACGAGGGGGGAGGGGGTTTTGAGATTTTCAAAAATGAGTACGTGGTTTTTGAACAGGCCCTTACTATTATGCCAATTGACCATTATATTTTGATGAAGTTTGTCAGAAGTAGATAATTTATCATCTCCATGCGAACGCTAGGAGTGGACAGTAATTTATTGCTAGAACGAAATAGACATGAAGAGAAAGTACACTATACAAATTCTCTTCATGTCTATTTCGTTCTAGCAATAAATTACTGTCCACTCCTAGCGCTTCGCATGGAGATGATAAATTATCTACTTCTGACAAACTTCATCAAAGATCGTTACTTCCGCGCTTGGGAGAATACAAAAACAACAATCAATGTGCATTATATTTTGTTTAGTGCGTGTTATGACAAATGGCCATTATGGTAAATGACCATTTGGCCAAACGATCATTTGAAAGAAAAATATCGAATAAATATCTCTAAAGATTGTACTCGAAAAAAATGCAACAGACAAAAATGATCACCAAACATTCATTTTAAGTCGGATATTTTTGAAACTCTCAGGGAATAAATAAACACATGTTAGGTATGTTTTTGCAAAGTTAATTTATTCAACCTCGCATCCTAGGCTGAAAGCCTAGGGAGTCATTTTTCCATATGATTCATAGGTTAGGTTAATTATCACTTCACGATTTTGGAGACTAAAAATCACAAACAAAACAAAACAAACAACGTTCAAATTGCTAACCAATGGATGCTCCAGTGGAGCAAACGATTCTTAAAATTTCACGTCTGAAGTCTTAATAGTATTTGAAGTTTGTGATCAGAAAACTTCAAAGTGATAGGGACTTGATCCCGTATGTCCTTAACGCTACCCATCAAATCCTGTGCAATACTTGCGCCATCTTTCTTACACACTTTCATCCGACGTTTCTTCAAACCCTTGTCATTTTTGAAGACCTTTCCTGTTTTTCGGTGCTTGCTCTTCATAATCGCCCAGAATTTTTCTATTGGGCGAAGTTCTGGCGAGTATGGCGGATTTACCTCCTTCGACACAAAAACAACATCGTTGGCTTCGTTCCACTCCATCGCCGGTTTCGCATAATGGCACGATGCGTGAAACCGGAGGAAGGGCAGCAGGTGCTTCTGGAGGCATTCTTCTTTATATATTTTGCCGTTGATGGTGCCGGTCGTTATGTATGACTTGCTGAATTTGCCGCACTCACACCAAGTACTTATTGGCAAATTTGTCGACCTTCTTTGTCCGGAACTTCTCCAGAACTTACCGACGAAAAACTCCAGAACCAACGAACAAGACGGAATAATTGACCTTCTTGGCAACGTCCCGAATCGAATGGTTCGGATTGCACTTGAAGTAATCCCTCACCAATCGTTCACGGGGTCAGTCATCTTCGCTTTTCTTCCACTGCCAGCTCGCCGCTGGGTCGTCTGGGCCTCCTTGAACGATTTTAACACACGGGACACGGTCGAATTGTCAATTCCCAACTGTTCGCGATCCACCTGTGGGACTGACCTGGATTTTCCACGATCGCGCTCTTGCTTGGAAGCCATCTCGCTAACCACTTGACAGATTGTGACGAAAGTTTGCAAATGTAAACATTACACTCTACACACTTAGAAAATAACATCGAACTCGGTTCAATTTTCTACCGAACCACATCGGTTACCAACAAGAAACCGAATAAATCGTTTATATACACTGTTTTTGGGTGTATTTTTTGAGTCAAACCCGAATTTTGGTTACTATATGATATACATATTTGACACATAAAAATGAAAGATGAACCGAATAGTACGGTAAATCAGGGATATTCAAGAGTACGGTTCACGAATACCGAGAAAACTCGGTAAGATGAACCGAGCATTCGCTGATTATTCTTAAACGTCCGCGACGGCTAAGTCTACCGAAAAATTCGGTTATTTTAGCTGACTCGATAAGGTCTGAAAAATCGTCAGCCATTTCATCTCGCGTTTGCGGCGCGAAAACTCTCCGTACTGTGTTTTTTTGTCAGGTGAAAATGGGAACAGAGAGACTACAACAGGAGGATGCACGTTTAGTTAAAATGTTCTGTGTTTGATACTAATTGTGTAATTATATTTGCAGGCATCCTTCGCTTTAGTCTGTTTCTACTGCCATGAATACGTTGCAGGTTATGTCTCTGACTTGCAATTTGAATATAGGAAAATGTATGAGGATTTTTTGCATCAATAAACAATATAACTGACAAAACTGGTTTTATTACTATGAAATTCTAGATTCGATGCTATTGCAACCAAAATTCCAGCACAGCCAAGAACCGAATTCCGTAATTGCAACCGAAAAGTCGGTTAGCTTGACAGCGTTCGGTAATATTTGAGTAAACCGATGTTCGGTTATTGCTGATAGGATTTATTTTTGTCAACCGAGTTTTTCGGTAAATTTGACAGATTGTGAGAAAGTAAAAATTTAACGAGAACTAGGTTGTTCCATTTTGAACCGAACAGACTACCGAGCGTTCAGCAGATAAAAACTCGGTTGATATTCAACCGAGTTCGGTATTATTTTCTAAGTGTGTAGTTTTACACAAAATTTCATCAGTTTTTACCCTGCAAAAAAAAGTTACACACAAAAGAAAGTGTTGCATCTTTTTCGAGTACAATCTTTATTCCTAATGGCATTATGCTAAACAACCTTATTACAATTGGTGTGGCCCTAGCTTCACGTGAGAATGTGAGCTTCCAAACCCAGGGCGGTCGATTGCAACGATAGAATTAAAAAACCCTCAACCAGTGTTGTCAAAATCAAAATCGAAATCACACATCAACGCGTTTGGAAGATTTTTATTGATCCTAGAAGATCTCCAAGTTCTCTCAACTGGGAAATAATTTACCAGTTCTGATCATATTTTTACAATAATCCAAACCACACATATCTTCTTTGATCATAAACTGTCGCTCTTTCTAACCAAAATCATTCCGAAACGCGATGCTTCTCTTGTTTGCATGACTCTATTTCGACAGTCTACATTTCTAACCTCCACATCCTTTCACCTCTACCCAAAGACTCCCAAAAGACGTGATCTGTCACCGATTCGACATCCGTTAGTCACGACAATCAACTGCGACAACGGTACCGACTCGGGCAGTTCCGAACTGGACGACCGACGACTGCGACCTCGATCAACCAGACGAAATTCGACCACCACCAACGATACCAGTGACAAGACAAGAAAAGTTCAGAAAAATCTTCACTGTCGGAAGATCATCAACCGGTTCGATACGAATCGCCGCTTGAGCGGTGCGAACAGTAGCAGTGACAGCGCAGGAAGCAGTCCCCCTAATGTTGCGGCCGAATCAGGTGGCGATGGTGATCCATGTGGTGGGTTCTCATACGACGGTACCCCAGATAGAATCCGCAAAATCGACATAAATGCGATGTCAATTTTCGGCATAAGCGAAGCCAAGCCAAAGGACATGGTTTTCAGCGGGGATCGGAAGGATGTGAACAACAATGCCGAGAAGCCTTGTGAAATCGAGAGCAAGACTCTCTCCAGGAAGATCGATCCCAATCCGTTAAATGAAAAACTTGAAACGAGTACCATTGTACAACGGCTCGGCATCAATCGACTCAGCAACATTGCCGGGGAAGCGATCGGTCGGCATTCGTCGAATGAATTTGAAGCCGATCAATCCGAGGAACAATTCGTAATGGACCATTCCAAGAGCGAATTCGAATCGTTGTTGGATGTAATGGTACTGGACCGGCCGAGTGAGATCATTCCAACCTCCCAGATTCAAATGCAGCGTAGCTGCATGAACGATCCCTTCGAGGATATGGTAAGCAGCTCGACGGGGCTACGACCTGTGACGGTTCCGTTGTTGGAACGGTTCTCTGAAATATTTCGCATCGCTACGCTCCAACGGAAGCATTCGGAAACTCGGCCGGTGAGAGCTGTTCTTAGCAGTGGGGAAACTTCACGTTTCCAGTCAGACTGGACCTGTACGGTTCTGCTGGTTTTTGTCGGATTGAGCTTTTCAGCGCTGGTTTTCGGCATCTATCTGCACTATGTTGGTTTTCATGTGGCGAGACTGGAGTAAGGTAAATTATGTGCGCGTGTGTGTGTTTGTGTATTTTCAGAATAGAGCGACCGATTCCATCCACCTGGTGCAGTATAACATTATAGTATGTAGAGTGTCTTGTAGAATGTAAGATTGATTTGATAAAATCTGATGATTATTGTAATTGAAATTGTGATATAAATCTTCAATTTAGTCCAGAGTGTGTGTGTCTCATAATAAACGTTGCAATGAGTGTCTTGAAATCTCAACTGTCTAATTTCTGAAGAATGTTGATTACATTACATAGGTTGGTGGTGGTTGTCGTAGATTGGTAGTTAGAATTTCTCCATCGGTGTGAAGATGTTTTCTTGTAGGTATGTGTAGATGATTGAATTGGTACTGGTATTTCATTCAAGTCCTCGTTGGAGTTCCTGAGACCTCATAAACTTTCTGACCTTATGTAGTGTCTTCGGCTTCAGTTAAACTATATAAACTATCTAAAAATAATGATCAACCACCGATACCTGGCTATGTCCATGTTATACTCGGAGCTCACTTCGTTCAATTTTTGGAAACAACGTTCTTAACTGGATGATTTACTTCAGAGACGGTATGGTGCATTGGAAACCAGCAAAGTTGCCGCTGCGAGCAGAAGCATATACCTCTATAGAGGTTTACTTTTATCAGTTCAGTAAAAGTTATTGAGCGATTGACAAACACACATCTCTTGCTCTTTTTGTTACACGTCTTTACTGATTGAGGTAAAAAACTCAAGTGAGGTTTTGTTCATCCGCTTTCGTGCTACAATGAATGGTTGGTCAGTTGCTTTCACACTTAAGAACGCCCGATGCCAATTAGTGCAGTGCTGCCATCACTCCTCATCGCGCAGATATCGAAGAACAATCCTCTCGCGTTAATCTTCCAACTACACGTTTGTAAAAATATCCGCCAACATATCCGCTGAAGGGCAATAAGTAACTGTGTACTAGGTCAAAAATCCCATTCGCTTTCTTACGAACTGGTAACCGAGACATTTTACCTTGCAAATAGGGTTCGCAAGTAGCATGTATAGTCATTTACCTTTATTCCAGTCTCCAAATCCTTCCGTTAAAGATCCAGAATAGCTTGAATATCACGATTCCCCAACGTCCTGTGCCGCTCATGGATGCAACTTGTGGCACTGATCCAGTGCTACATTAACCCCCCCTTGAGAGAAGATAGAGGCCCTTGCTTCTCAGCGCAACAGCAGCAACTTGGTCACCACTAGCAATCATGCATCCCTTCTAATCTTAAAAGACTCGTACTCCTTTCTGCACCAGCCTGCTAACCGACACAAGATTCATATCGAGTTCAGGAACAAATAGCACTTGACTAAGCGAAATGGCCATCGGCGACCGTCACCGAATTTGACGGAATCGACAATGCAGTCTTTACCCGTACTTTTACAGATCCTAAACGCGAATCCTTGCACTTCAGACATTTGTATTTGTCTTTGATTCATCGGACTTTGTGGTCTACATGAAATACTTAAATCTAATAAAACTCAACGTTAAAAACGGTTTAGCAAGCGGTGACGAAATCTTGAGGCGGACATGTTGAAATCAAAATCGTCGGATTCTACGTTGAACCGACGGATCATGGCGACAATGGAACTATTTGCAGCATGATTAGTTGCTTGTAATTCTTCGTGAAGCAACGCTCTCGGTCGAAGGGTTCGGGCAGTAGCATATAGACTGATTCTCGACAGCAACTCAGGAACATCATATTCAGATAAGAGAAGCTTGGCAACGAATACAGATTGCGCGACATTCCTTCGTTTAGCCAGAGTATCCAGCCCTAGCAGGCGACAGCGATCGGCTTAAGCAGGCAAGTTTAACGGGTCACTCCATGGAAGGTGGCGCAAAGCATATCTTACGAATCTGCGTTGGACAGCTTCAAACCGGGCACTCCATACAGCCTGGTAGGAGTTCCATATAGCAGATGCAAACTCAAGAATAGAGCGTACCAGCGAGCAGTAAAGAACTTTGAAACACAGCGGATCACGAAACTCATTGGAGCTTTTGAACATGAACTCAAGCTGGCGATTGGCTTTATCAATGAGAAGTGGCGAGTAAAGGTTAGCTTTTCGTCCAATACAACTCAGAGGTCTTTAACATGATCAACCCGTTGAAGTGGAGATCCAGCAATAGTATAATCAAACTGGATAGCATTATTCGTTCGACCAAAACTTATTACGCAACATTTTGAGATGCCTAGAACTATCATATTTCGGTATAAACAGCATCGACTTGGAGTTTTTTACAAACGTTCTCCATGCAAAACGACGTAAAGGTGACAAAATTCGTTTCAACAGAGCGGCTGGGATAAAAGCCGTGTTGATAGGGGCTGATGTAATTCTTGCAGGCAGCAAGCAATTTGTCGTTGATCAGCGACTCAAATAATTTTGATTCCACACCGAGTGAAGTAATGCCACGGTAATTTCTTATATCACTTTTGTCATAGTAGAGCACTTCCACTGCATTGGAAATTTTGATTGCTGGAGTGATAAGTTGAATAGCAGAGAAAGTGGAATAGCTAAAATGTCGGAGCATTTTTTCAACACAGCAGAAGGAATCACGCTAGGTCCAGGATTACAGGACGATTTGGTCTGGCGTATCTCCGAAAGAACCACCTGAACGTCGACAGCAAAGCCATCCATGTTAATCACAACGCTGGGTACTTCCCGCACAGCACTTTCAATATCAGCTTGAGATGGTGAATCGCTTAAAGATACACTCGAGAAGTGTCTTGCAAAAAGGCTGCATTTCTCCTCGGTAGTCCGTGCAGGGTTTCTATCGAGAAACACAGATGACGGTAGTCCAGTTTCCTTCCTCTTAGAGTTCACGAACGACCAAAATTTCTTCGGATGGCGTCGATGATTTTCTTGTGTGCGATGTACATAATATTTGTAGCGGAGTTTATTATAGCGCCGATATTCATTGCTGGCGCGATTAATATCAAATTTGGTACAGGCACATCGTCGAATGGCAAAAGCGCGAAGAGCCCTAGCGCGCACTCGTTTCATGTTGCGTAGAAGAGCATTAGTCCACGGAGGTTTTCTCGGAGTTTGGCACTTCGGTACAGCTGCCAAAACACTCTCACGCAGCAAACAGTTGAAGCGGTCAACAGCTGATTCAACATCAAGGTTACCCAAAACATCCCAGTCGATACGGGATAAGCAGTGTCGAAGCAGTTGAAAATCAGTTTTGCGGAAATTGAGTCGATCGGTGCTTTCAGGAAACATCAAAATGGAGATTAAGTTCGTATGCAATTGATATATCCAGAGCGGGATGGTAGTTATCAAGTGGCACAATGGCATCCGGAGCTTCAACGACAGTACATTTGCGCAGTGAGTTCTTGCAGATAAACACCAAGTCGAGCAAGTTTGATTGGACGTTGGAAACTGAATTAATCTGGCTCAGTCCTAGAAAACCAGTTCCATCGACTAGCAGGAGTAGAGGTTGAAGCAACCGGATCAGGAAACGCATTCCCGTGACCGAAGCTCAACCAATTGAGTCCAGGTTGATTGAAATCTCCGAGCAAAAGAAGCACATCCGTCAAAGTAGTCAACTCAGAGGCATATTCTGCTTGGTTCGTTAAGCTTGGTTCGAACGGCTTAGTCAAGGCATGAATGGTCGACATTTGAAACTCCTCCCGCATCGATTCAATGTAGCTTTCTTGGTACAGTGATGCCGCGCCTTCAGCTCGATTTCTTCTTATTCGCAGACCAAAGCAATACTTCGCTTCACCAAGATCTTTCATCCGGAATGGGCTGCTTCTTCAGCTTCTTTTCGGTGGTGAAAATGAGCAAGTCGTCGACGTATACAGTCAAGAACAGCATATTCTCGTCTTCGATCCGGTAGTAAAAACAATCATCCATATTTGAACGCTCTAGCCCAAGCTCTCGAAGGGCCGCGTTCTCCAAACATAGCATACCTTTGTTGGGTTTACGCTGAATCCCTCGAGCTGGACCATATATATCACCTCGTCGTCCAGTGTACCCAGTGTAGAAAGGCGGATACAGCGTCCATCTATTCAATCTCCAATTCGTGCTCCGCAACCATCGCCATCAGGTGACGAATCGTTGAATACCTCACCACTGGAGCGTAAACTTCCTCGAAATCGATGCCTGATCGCTGGGAACATCCCTTGACAATCAAGCGAGCCTTGTACCGCTCGATCTGTCCATCGACGCCTCGTTTGGTTTTCAAACCCCATTTGTTCCGAATGGCATTTCGAGCCCCAAGTACCCAGGCTAAGCACCCAGGTGTGCTCACTCTCCAGGGCTCCAATCTCCTCTTTAATAGCTACGATCCATTGGTCTCGGTCCGGTCGCTTCAGTACCTCACTGTGAGATCGTCCATCGGCTGGTTTCCACGGTTGCGATTTGTCTGTTGGGAAACGATTGCGCAAGTATGGGTATTGTACGAAACAAAATCACCATACTTACCTGGGGGCGGCGCTCCCGACCGCTGCGCCTCAACTCGCGCCCGGGATTGGCTAGTTGTACTGTTCTGGTACGTTCGCGAACCTTTGCTGGTACCTCTTCGATCCACTCGGTGGTTTCAATCTCCACGAAGTTAACTGGATCTTTCTGGGCTCTGAATTCGCTGCGCTACTCGTTGACAATGATGACGTCACGACTAATGACGATGTAGTCTCGCTCCGGATCATCTATCGGGAAGCCCTTCGTATCTTTAGCGTACTTGATCGATTTGGCATCCAGCTTCCTACGCTTTTGCTTAGGTTGGTGTACCATCGCTGTTGCTCCAAAAGCTTCCAAGTGTCCCAGATATCGGTTTCTTGTAGTCCATGCTTCTTCGGGTGTCACTGCGTTGTTCAGCGCTCGTGTAGATTTGAGGATGATTAGGTAAACCGCTGTGTTGACCGCCTCAGCCCAGAAAGTTTTGGGCACTCTGTCCAATATGGTACGGTTCATCCGCTCAGCAATACCATTCTGCTCGCGAGAGTATGAACACGTCTTCTGGTGTCGCTGCGTAGGATTTTCAACTTCTGGCCCGCCATAACTTAGCATCCTTCTATCGTAAACAGCACATTGATCCCCTTGCTGACGGATAACAGATTTGCCGTCAGGTCCGGGACTTCCAGAACATCCTTCACAAGAACGCCACCTTGCCGCGCCACGATGGTCTGTCCCTTTCCGGACGCTTGAAACAGGATTCGTCCATGGCCTTGCTCGTTCCGCCACTCTTGCGATATCTGTGTTGCTGCTCGTCGTTGCTGTTTTTCGGTCCCTGCAGAATCTTAGATTTGACTGTGTCGGCTGACAAGGCTTGACCGGATGCTTCCATGCCCATCACCGTAATACTTCAGTTGTCCCATCAATAGCAACGATGTCAACCAGGCAGCCCGCATCGCCGCATTTTCACCGTTCGCAGTCGGTTCCGGCTTCACTCTCGGCGATACATACTTCCAAGGTCCTTATCGCACCAACAGAAACTCGACTTCCAACTTCCACGAATCGTAATTTTCGTTCTCCATTTTATTGGACTGAAGAAATGTTCGAACAAACAATAAAATTAATTACACTTCCGTTGACTCTTGATCAAACGTGTTCACACAAAACAAAATGGCTAACTTCGCAGTTATTATTCATCCGCTTTCGTGCTATAATTTTCTTCTTTCTTTTCGAGCCGACGACTGACACACCCAAAAAAAAAATTCACATAATCAGTGGAAAATATCCACTAGAAGTTCACTTAACTTTCATGTGATTCAGGAAGTGGAAAGTGCAAAATCAAGTGAATCTTATGTGTCCAGTGAAATGTAAATGATTAGTCAAGTAGAATTTCTTTTTCATGTAAAAGTCACTTATTTGAGTATTGGGTAATATCTACATGTGTTTCCAGTAGTAGCTAAGCGAAATATTTTTTCAGTGCAGCTCCTAGGGTTGGGCCAGTAGCTAGACTATATGCCCAGTTGTTTTTGATGATCATGTCGTATGTGTTTTACATGTCCAGCTTCAAATCGCTTACAAATTTCGCAACATCTTCTAATAGCTCTTTTTTTACCAGATTTGAATTTCTTCTAAACTTGCATACCGACAATCGAAGCTGTAGTTTTGTCGTTGTATATTATAACGGGGACAGTGTAGTATTACGTGCTCAGCTGTTTCGTTCTCCTCACAAAGGTTACAATCAGGACTATCTCTGATCTTCATTTTTGCCAACCAATACGACGAATAGTCGTGTCCGGACATTAGTCGATTTAGAAGGCGGATGTCCTTTCCTTTTAGATCCGCTTTTGCAAACCATGGTTTTGCGCTCCACTCTAATTGTTCCTTTCTCCTGTGATACTTCTTTGTACCACTCGTTAGTGCTTGCTTCCAATTCCTTGTCGAGCTTCAGGAAAAGGTTTCTAATGAATATTTTATTTTTGAGAGTTGGTGCACTGCTTTTAGTTCCCTCTTTCGCCAAAATATCCGCAATGTCATTGCCAGCAATCTGGACGTGGCTAGGCACTCATTGTATGGTAACATCCCACATTTTTGCTGCATTTAGTATTTCTGAAATCATCGTTTCACCCTCACCGCTGTCTACCGCGCCTGCAAGAATCTGGCACGATGAGCGTGAATCGGTGAACACAACGTTATGCTTCAGTTGTTCTTCTTCAACTATTTGCAAGGCTAGCCAAAAAGCTGTGAGTTCAGCTGATGTTATGCTAATGTCATGTTGAAGACGATAGTGGTACCGCCTTTTATTGCGTTCTATGCTTACTCCAATCCCGGAAGCATTTCCGTCTTTCGATGCATCAGTCCATATTCTGCCTCTACCTTTATATTTCCCATTCATCACGCCGAGTGTCAGTTGTTTCCATCTTATCTGACTGACTTGATCCTTTATAACCGTTTTGTAGTCTAGATATGGGTATATTTCAACTTGATCGACCTCCGTAATCCATTCGTTCCGCATTAGTACATCGAAACTTTTCTTATTCTTCCAGTAGAGTTGCTCCATTTATGAATATTTTTCCAGATCTTGCCCGTCTGTAACCGTAATCTGTTTCAATTGTTTACGTAAGACATCTTATCTTGAAATACATCGGGTTACCACGACAGGTTACCATTTCTTGACGAAACTGTATTGGTGACTGACCACTAATCGCAGCTAGGGTATTCAGTGGAGTAGATTTCCTATTTCCTGTAACTTTCCTCAAACTTTGGTTATTTGCCACCTCCAATATCCTTCTGGATGTTTTACTAGCTTTGTTGTGCACGGAGCAGCCGTACTCTGCGATACTTCGTTTAAGACCTTGGTACACTTTGAGCATCGTGTCTGGGTGTGTTCCATTTTTTGCGCTGTTGAGAACTTTTAACATGCACAATCTTTCCTGTACCCTTTCGCGAACTAGTCTTATGTGTGCTCCAAACGTCAAAGATCTGCTCTCTCGCTGCTGGTGATATTGTTACGTTTTTCAGTTGTCTTATCAGCATTGGCAATCGTTTTCCTTTTCTTGTTTTGTTGCGTGTTTGTCGATTTTCCCATGTTATCTGCCGCTTGCACTTTATTTCTTTCGTTGTTTGTCATGAACCACTGCTCTCACAACAGATCCTTCCAACGGAAGTTTGCCTTGGTCATATCCGCGAAGGTTTCCGCCAGGGTTGGGTAGTCTTCTGCATCGTAGAGAGTTTCGTACATGTTTTGATTTGCAATAGGGATCTGCTCCTTTGCTTCTGTGTATGTGAGATTCCTCTTCGCTATAAGCTTTGTAATTTTGTCTTGGCGTTGAAGCTCTGGACAGTTGAGCTCAGTTGTAGTGTGATACTTTATTAGAGCACTTTTTACTTTTTTCGCAGTTGTTGTACTCATGGTTATCTTCGTGTCTTTCCAAACATCGACCGCACCGTTTTGCACTTCTGCAATTTGCTGTGCGCTGGTTTGTACGTAGACAATTCAGGCAGATTATTACCTTCTGCACGAATGGTTGAACGCGGCTCGAACAGCAGAACAATCTAACTCTGTCTGGGAGACTACTTGCACTGACGCGGTTGGTAGGCATCTTTACTCCATCGATGTGTCGTGTAAGGCGGCGTACTCCAACAATTGGTACCTCACATTCCGAATCGTTTGTGTTTTGTTCAACCGGGATCTCAGCTGGGATAGCCGCTAGGACACCTGTGATGCACACTAGGTGCAGCGGAACATACGCTCGGTACACGCTGTTCGATTCGTTGGTGGCTTTAACAATTTGATTTGCTTTTCCATAACTATCCATGAATACCAGGATTTTCTGTCTTACAGCATACTTCATATCGACAATGTGACGTTTGTAGATGACTTCGGAGGGACGATCCTAGGGCGAATTTGATTATTTTTTATCGTTTCATTTTCGTCATTCTTCAGCTCGAAGTACACTCTGTATGGGCCCGAGTCCCTGTGGGTGTAGACTACGTTTTCTCGCTTGAGTTTTTCTTGGTCGAGTCGGTTTTCATTAGCTACTCTTGTTGTTGCTGCTGTCGCTGTATCCATTTGTCCTTCTTCTCGTGTGCGATTCGATAGATTTACTGCACTGCATCCGGCGGATCATTACTTCACTGGTTTTTGGCTTTTTCTCGTGTTGTTGTTAAAACAACAGCTCCGCGATTGTTATTAATGACACTCTGCTTTTCGTAGAAATTTGGACCTATTTCACGTTATTTCCACTACAATTGGTCGATTTTGAAGCTGCGATAATGCTTGCACTTCTACTCGCAATGCGCGTCCTGATGGCCAACTGGTGCTATAATGAATGGTTGGTTAGTTGCTTTCACACTTAAGAACGCGGGAAGCTGAATGGCGCAGTGCAGCCACCACTTATCACTTAAGTCTCATCAATCGCTTGTTTCTATCTTACTGACTTTCATGCTTAAATTATTGTAATTTATCTTCCAGTATAACACAATTTTTACTATTTAATCCAAAGAATTAACTCCCGTAAAAACTAACCTGAAAGTAGAAATAGTCATCAAACATAGTTCGTCCAACTGCTTATAATGTGACTGATTTTCAAAAACAAAAAGTGTAACTAATAAATTCTTTACCCCATTTCTCCTATTTCTCTTTTATTCCATATTCGTCGTTCTGTCTGCCTCTACGAAAATTTCCAGAACACTCCACCGAGAAGGCGCTTGGGTTTGTTCGCTAAGCATAGAAAATAGGAGAATAGAATACCACAGTAGCGAGTGGAATCGTTGAGCAACCGAATTTTTCCCTCGAGTACTAGTAGATTAGTATTGCTATTTTTATTCTGTACTGTACAAATATGGTATACGGGCAAATAGACGCAAAAGAAAAAGGGAACACAAGACTTCCTAGGCAATAAGATTTTACTTTACATAGCATTTCATATTTGGTTTTCAAATAAAGATAAAAATGACGTGTTTTTTTTTACTAGAGAATTGAGTTCGAAGAAAGCCATACTGCGGAGTCGGGGAAGTCACTTTCGATAATAGTTTATTCTCTACTATTCAATTTCAACAAATGGTTCTGTTTTTTTTTGTTGTTGCATTTTTTTGTTTTCTCTACATAAGTATGCTTTTCTTTACGCCTAGTTTTTTTTATTTGTTTAATATATATTATCTGGTTCACCTGTAAACTCTGATTCACGTTGGTTTCCTTCTTCCGTCTTCGAGTGTTGCTGCCCACGCGCGGGTTGATGCTGCTAGTTTCTACAATTGGTAGTTCTATTCGTGTTTTCCAGCAAACTTGACTGTTTCTTTTTTCTATATGCACCATTTAACTTTTACGTGTGTTTTAGTCATTTTCTCTCTAGAGACTGGGTGTTTGTGTAGGTTAAGTTGCTGTGACCATTTTCCTAACTTACTGTTTGTAGGTGTGGCGATAAGGGAGATGAGCCTCTCTGGGGTACTACTTTCGGGTTTGCTGTTCTTAAAGGTGAGTGTTGATTAGCAACAAATAGCAATTTAGGACGCGATTCGGCCTCCACATATCTTCGATAAGCATTGGGTCGATCCACTGAACCATAATGGAATGATGGCAAGATAGGTACTTAAGCATAAATTCAGGGATGTGTTCTCTATACTGTGGTGATTTCTTTGTTCTCTGGACCTAACTTGGCGAAAGCAATATTATTATCGCAGGCCCATTCCGTCGGGCACAGGTGAGGTGGATTGACAGTCGAGATGGGTTCGTCACTTCGGAGTGACTTCATTTGATTTGGAAATGTCGCAAGATAAGTGACATTGAATAACCTCAACCTCACCGGCAGCGCTGAATTAATTTGTGTCATACAATCGGCAGATCTCAATTGGATGAGGGGAGGATATGCAAAAATTGTCAGCTCTCGAAGAAAAGTCTTGTATAGACTATCATAAAGAAGTGTTTCTATGTATTCTTAAATATTAAGGTGTTTCTATAAGTAACTAACATACATACATTGAGCACACATATTAAAGCCTTTCCCACATCGCGATCCGATAGTATCAAAAATGCCTTCATTTTAAATCAAAATCGCATATAATAGTGGTCTTGGAAGACGGAGTGAGGACTAAACCCTGCTTGTGAAAATAGCTTGAAGGTTATTAAACGTCTTTATTGAATGAAAAATTGAATTGGAGTGATTGTAAAAAAACTGTCTTTTACATGGAACTGATCGCTTCGACCAGGTTGACTCATGTTGTTTATTTGGTTGATACCAAATAATCCTCCTCAGCTTAGTCGTCCTCTTGACGTCGCGTCAATGCACACATCTTTCATAGTAGCCTTAGCCGGATCCTTTAAAGGGGTTTGGTGAACAAATCACCTACCATTGTTTCGGAGGGACAGTACTTGTAGCATACAGTTTGCTTCTGCTTTAATGTTTACCTTCGGGACATGCCAACGCTTCTTGATCGCTTCTGGTCGACTTCATTCTCCATGTCAAACCTAACAAACGTACCTTCACTGGGTGTGCTGGCATTTGCGTCTTCGGAGAACGCTGGAGTCAACTTCTTGACTATCATCATTAGGTTCATGCTCCACATTGCGGGTAACGTTATGGTTAACTTCCAATGGCACGAAATCTTCGTTCGGCGAAGCGCTAATACCAGCGGCTGGATAGTCGAGAAGAAAATGCATATAGTTTTTGGCTCAGGAGGTACCAGCACACCGGTCCCAAGCTTGCTGAACATAACTCACACGAAAACACTCTCAAATATTATGTCATAATACCACAGCGAATCAAAACAAAAACAAAGCTTCTAGTACCCAAAAGCGCAAGAATGTATGACACGGTGCAAGCTGCAAGGTTCGCTGGGACCAAGGGGTACTATAACAGTGATCCAATATCAAATCGCTAGCTTCACGTTGATTTTGCTAATACTGAGTTCAGGAATGAAGCATCGCAGGAACTTGATGTCACGACTTATCACGATCAGGGTCATACAATTTCAATTTCAATTGAAAATCGTCGTGGGACGATGAACTTAACATTCATCCCTTTCAATTGAAACACATTATCGTCTTTTGACAGCCACTTCTTAGTCAGCTTCAGCAAAACAATCTTCAAACCAAAATTTTCGACTAAGCTTTTCATTTATCGGTGTTTATTTTAGCCTTCGGTGTCGAACTAGTATAAAGCTGGACAATTTAAATTCATGCTTACGTGCTTGAATTTCATTTCTGAGGTTATTCATTATTTTAAGACAAGAATCAGTGCCATCAGATAAAGTAATGGTAACATCGAAAACAATAATCAACCATTTTATGAAATGATAAATGAAATTGCTGATATTTATGTCGCTTTCATGCGATCCCTGTTGTGTTCACAGCTCCAGCGCAAATGCAACAAATGTAATTTCAATATGTCTCCGCAGTATGAAACAGAAAGGCGCCTGCCAGCTCGGGGAGCTTTTTGTCGAGCAAAGTAACAGCATTGCGTGCATCTTCAAATGACAATACTTCTAGCAACACTGGCTTGCATGTTTTGTTCGCCAACCACTGCTCGGGTGGGGGGATGAAATCAAATCAATTTCAACGAAGTTCATTCACGGTCGTTCACCACGTCGCTTGAAGCAAGCTTGAGTTTCAATTGAAACGCTTTTGACAGTGGCTGGATCGCAAATGAATGTAAGCTTACTCACGTTTGACAGGAAGTGAATTGGGAGTGAATCGGTGAAAGTAAGATTCATTCACTGCACGAAAGCTAATTGAAGTGGAGTGAAATGAATACAAAAGCGATTCATTTTCATTTTAATGCGTCGACGATGTAGGGCCCTGCCTATATGATTACCTTTCCAGTACACTCAGGAAATTATCCGTACGATTTTCATACGATCGGAACTATGAACCACAAAGCAAGAGTCCAAGATTTATTCCATGCGAAATCGTATGAAATGATTATTGTTGCATTGGTCGAGAAAAACATGCCTCTTATACACTTTCAATTGACATTACTTATCAAGCGTGTACAGTCTCGTGGGATTGTGGCTCGTCTCTGAATCCCGAGGTTCATGGTTCGAATCCCGATTGCGACTTATTTTTCCTGTGAGGAAAATTTTCATACGATCGTCTTATGAACTTCTTTCCATTAGAGAATCCTATGAAATTTGCAATAATATCTTCTGGCAAATTTCCATACAATGTTCCTATGAGTTCCTCTCGATTTGTTCGCTCAGTGTAACAAAAAAAATCTCTCCCCCTCCCCCCCCCCCCCCCACTCCTTTTCTCTCTCTCTCTCTCTCTCTCTCTCGCTCTCTCTCTTCTAACTTTCCCCCCTTTTCCCCAGGTTTCCGGGGCCGCACCTATCCCAACCAAACCCCTCCTTAGGCATGCCTCCCCCCCCCCAACCCCCCTTCCTTTGATTCCCCCATTTATCTTGACGGCAGATGATTCTGTAGATAGTTTGCTGTAATCAATCTTTCTTCCCAAAAACAGTTATACAGACCAGCATCGATTAACATGCACCTAGCCATTTCGACTAAGCTTCTGTTCTTGCGTTCAGCTGTGCCATTTTGTTGAGGTGTGAGTAAGGAGCGGTGTACTGATACTTGATGTCATTCTTCTTGAGATATTCGGTCACACTATTGCCAGTGTACTCTCCTCCTCGATCCGAGCGAATGATTTTCGGTTTTCTGTCAAACTGCGTCTTCGTCATCTCAACAAATTCCTTCAGCCTTGGCAGTACTTCCGACTTCTTGCGTAGAACGGAAACCGTTGTGTACTTGATGTAGTCATCTATCAGCGTCAAGAAATACCTCCTTTCTCCTGGGGCCACAAACGTCACTATACAAAAGCTGCAATATCTCTGACGGCTTGCTTCCGGATGTCTTCGGAAATGCACTTCGGTGTATTTTTCCTTTGATGCATACTTCACACTCACTGCTACAATAGCACTTCTTGTATTTCACTCACTTCTTAACAGCTTGGGGATAAAACGGCGATACCATTCATGAATGCACAGCATTTCAGACGTCACCAAAGACACCAAATGCTTCATATTAGCCGTAACGAATAGGTTGTTCGAAAGCCTTGTTACAGGTCCTTTCACGTCTTTTTGACAAGTTTAGGCACCATTTGATTGAAACTCACGGAGTAACCTTTCTGCACCAAACCTTTCACAGATAGGAGGTTCGACTTCATTCCAGGAACAAACAATACTGAATCCATCATTACAGTTCCAGCTTGCCAAATTTGCGACCGGCGGATTTCACATTTGTTTCGTTAGCCACCCAAACAACCTCACGTATGCTTTCATCCAGATCTTCGAAAAAAACCTCGATAGTTTGTAATATGGCATATTGCGCCGGAATCCGACGTATCTGATTTTTTAAACAAAGAGGGGAAGTAAGATTCAAACGTTAAACTCTCAGCACCCTCACGGAAAGTAGCATCACCATCATGTTAGGGAACTGTCATCCCTTGTGTCCTCCACTAAGGCCTCCAGTTTGCATGAAAGTACTAAGTGTTTTAAGAATTTAATGTTTGAATCTTCTTTGTCCCTCTTTGTTTACAGAATCAGATACGTCTGACCTGATCTCTGTTTGAAGAGTCGCTTCAGGATCATCATCTGCACTTCCGGCGTTTCTTCGCTTTTGCCACTCGTCGATGAGTTTCCCCTTCACCTGATCGAGAATTAAACCCGCTTCGGATCTTGCCTTCAATGCCATTAAGAATGTGTCGTATTTCTCGGAAAGGCTGCTGTTTATGAATGATTGCCACAAGCCAGGATTAATCCACCAACTTGCCGGGTTGAAGTTCGTTCAATTTTTCAAAAAGTTCCACTAATCGGGCCTCCATGTCGCCAATATTATCCAGTCGTAACGCACAGATTCTACACATAAATGAGACATTGGGACTGGGAGTTCGCTTCACATGGAAATATTCCAAATTCTTCCAGGCTTCAGCAGCGGTCTTGGCTTTCCTAATGTGGACAAGCTGAGTGTCTTCCACGGCCAAACCTATTGTCTATATAACTTGTTCGTTTGTTTCGTCCCAGTCTTCAGGAGCAGGATCTGTTTTTTCTTTGTTGACGACCTTCCAGCGCCCATCCTTGATAAGAAGTAACCGGATATTGAAGCTCCAGTTCTCGCAATTCGAGCCGTTCAACTTCGGGAAATAAACCATCCAATCGCTCATCTTTTCTAAATCTAATTTTCTTCTTCAGTAGATCTTCAACGATATTGCGATGGCTCTGGGTTCGCCGCCTGGGCCCATAACCTCTGGGACGATGGAATGAGGAATGAACCCAGCTAGGGAAAATAGCTTGAAGTTTATTTAACATCTTAATTGAATGAAGAATTGAATTAGAGGGAATGTAAAAAACTGTCTTTGACATGGAACTGATTGCTTCGATCAGGTTGAATCATGTTTTTTATGTGGTTGCTACCCAATATGTGGCCTTCTATGTTTATGTCAAATCTCAAAGAGTGCAATTTTTTGAAGGAGGTAGCTCATCAAATCTTCCGGTCCGCCTCTAAGCATATTGCTATGAGGTACCAGATGGGTCTCCACCGATTGCCCGTCAATCTGCCAAATTTGGAAGACGTCTGCATTGAGTTATCTCAAATTATAATAATCCGTCCACTATATCACAGAACATTGCGATTGGTTGAGCGGATTGGAGTTAATGAAATCATTGGGGATAGGACCAAGTCTCCCCCGGGTGGGATCGATGATCTTGGATACCAGTGGAAGCAAAGTGTATTATTCTGTAAATTTTAAATTTCAATCACAATTTCAGTGAGCGAGATAAGGCGCTATAATCTTGGCAAATTATTGCCAGACATTTGGTTCAAATGCCAAAAGTCCACTCACAGGTAAAAGGAGCATAAACTAATCTTTCTGGCATCTATGCTCCCAACGTTAAATACAAAATATCACATTATTTAACTCTACATGGAAGCGTTTGGTACGGGAGGTCCACGATTTCTTCCTTCCCTTGATTCGAAGTAGTAGAGCGATTTCAGACACTCTTTCTGGAATCGCTCTATTTCTTGGAATTCTCTCTGCGGTACATGCGGTAAGCAGTTGGCCTGGCCGGTGACAAGAAAAATTATGTTTTCAAGAAGTCATTTTCCAGATGCTTTCTAGAATTGGCTGCGCTGCGTTAGTGTGAGATTAGATAAGAAATGTTCTGTATTAATTGTTTGCTTACATATATGTTTGTATATCACATCACGAAAACAACTCTCAATATAGGTTCATTTTAGCTATCAGGGTAATGTGCTTGCACAGAGTACTGTTTTAAAACATCTAAAGTTATAATTTTTCGAATGTTAAGCTACCATTCGGCCGAATTGTTAAGCCTCTTGAGGCTTCGAATAATCGAAATTCTCTGTCTCATATATTTGGCCGACCGCAATGAGCTGAGAAAAGGCCGCCTTTCAATTCGTAAGCTGTATATACTGAAGTATATTCAGTTTGCCCAAGAATATTACCAATTCAATTTACTAATTTACCCAAACCTTATCAATAAAAGATCTGCCGATTTTTGACACTACTCTGAGCAACGAAAGATTGCAACTAGCTTCCACAATATACGATCGTTTGCGACACAATTTTATTAACATTTTATCAACTCATTTCCAATAGTTCGTCTTACATTACCTTCCGCGCCGTGTTTACCCCGTATTCTAATGTAGCTAATCTTCATTTAAGCTAAATATACACAAAACAAAAAATCTAACTCCGGCTGACCCTTTTAGCCGTCCGCAACGGAAATCAAAATAATCCTATCGTCGTCTCTGCCTCATCCCCTAATCAATCTATAACTCCACGAAAAAAAATATATATATATGTAACCAGATCCATTCATCTGCTCCCGGTTCACAATTTTCCGGTTTTGTTTGCAATATTTCAACTACAAGGATTAGATTTGTTTTGCAACACTTATATTAATGTCTATATCAGTTTTTATAGGTTGTGTAAAGCTGAAATGAACCTCAAGCTTCCAGTTTTTGTTTTCATTTCATTTTTGCAATTAGGAAACCTTTTCTTCTCAGTTTTCTCCACTATTGATCGTGAGCAAATCGAAAATCAAAAACTAAACATTCTATGTTTACATACGTTCTACGATAATATGCGTAACAGTTGTTTCTTCTTTTTCTTTTGCTTACTTTTTTCGAGCAATAACATCCATTTGTTTTCCCTAACACTGTGCAGTTTCTCAGGATAAATTTCTGTTTATGTTATTATTGCCTAAATATGTTCAAACAGCTTCTTAATAATAGTTGTTTGTTTTTTGTTTCATTATAAATACACTTTTTGATATAGGTATGGTCAAATTTTACTGAGATTTTAGATGGGTTGCTCACAATGAATGATCTCTCTTCCTCATACGAAGCCTTGCGCATGTTGTATATGAATACTATTTTAGGATTGTGGATTGGTTCACTATTGAAACGTTCCTTTTTTGTGATTTTTGATGTTGCTGTTTTTTCTTGGATTCGTTTACTTAATTGAGATCGTCGATCTTGATCAACAAGTGGGGTTTTGTGTTAACGAAAAAACAATATGTGGAGCAAGTAGTAAGTAGTCAACGGCAACAACAATAGAGGATGTGGTTAGTAGCTTGGGTCTGGGTTCGCTTTTGTTTGTTTGTTGTTAAATGTTATAAGTTCTTCTGTTTTCTTTTTGTTGTTGTTGTTAAGAATATTTTGAGTTACATAATTCGCATAACCTTAAAACTGCACCCAATTCGCGTTCGTTTTGCTAGGAGTGGTTGCCATCGCTTGTGGTTTTTCTCTGTAACGGGAAGAAGCAAAGAGAAGAGACTTAAGTAAATTTCTAGAAACATCAACACGAAATGGTTTTGTACAATACATTAGCATTACATAGCATAGTATGGCCGAACATACACTATTCTGACTTGGCTTCACTTAAAAAAAAAAAAAAAACACTTTTACGAGCGTGTTAGTGTCGTGACCTGACCGATCATGTCTGTACGATTCACTGTTGCTGCTGCTGCTGGTCCGTTGCTGTCAAAGTTCGTTACACAAGAATGAGCCGGAATGAGCACAGGTAGCTGGTATTTATAGCTATCGAGACCCCATGTCAATGCGTTGTATTGGTTTTGGTTACTCTCACGAAGTGTCACGAATGAAGATTATTGGAGATTCTGTGAAAACGATCATGTTACAGGAGGATTAATCGCCGACTGAACAACAAGCTTTCGTTGTCAACAGAAAAGGTGAAAAATTCCATCGACGTTTCCAAAGTAATGAACAACCGAAAAATCGGACCGACCGAAGGGCCCTAAGTGCAGGAAGTGCAACAGGTTTGGTCATATTGCAAAGTTTTGCAGGAATGAGAAGAAAGCCGACGCGTTGTGTACGGTATTGTATACAATTGGCGTTTCCGATAGCAAATGGTACCTGGATTCTGAGGCCACAAAACATTTACGAAGGACTTCGAACTGCTGAAAGACGTGAAACGTTTCTGCGGTACGATAGTAGCGGCAAACAAAGGTTTAATGCGGATTGAAGCTTCTGGAACGGCCAAATTGTATATTGAATATCGTCAAGACGGAGAACCGATTGCAGTCCACAATGTTCAGCACATTCTGGATCTTTCAACGAATCTGCTTTCTGTTGTTCTGTTGTTTGATTTTCATTTTCATTTTGCAGCACAGGGTGAGGCAGTAAGAGCGCAAGTCAATCCAAGGCTGAAGGCTGTAAAGGAGGGGTAATGGCTCGCCACATGTAAGCTACATGATCGCCATGGGAGGGGTTGAGAATTAGGTTGGGGTAAGGGGTTTGTAGTGTTCTTGGGTTGAGTTGGCCGCGTTGCTACAAAATGATCTGAAATGTTTAATTTGTTCTTACCTGTACTTGAAACTTGTAGTGAATGTTCTATTATATATTTTCCCTTTAGGAAAATAGTTTTTTTTCATGAAATTTGTGAGTTATTTAGTTATGATTTCATATATACTTGCTTAGAAATTATGATACTTCTCTTTGTGTGCTGTCTATGATTTTTAAAAGCTTCTCCATAGTTATTTTGTCCTGAAATTGATTAGATCATTGCCATACCAAACCCGCATGTAGGCCAGGCCTGAGCAAGTTGTTCGCTCTTGGACTGGTCCATGAATTGTATAGCCCCTCTGCTTAGCTTGAAATTACTTCTGTTTAGAGCTTGTTCTCGTTCTGCAGGTTGAGTTAATCTTTCGTTCCGTGGATTGTTTCGTTTTTTTTGTTTTTTTTTTTTTTTTTTTTAAAAAATTTTTTCTTTTTTAAGTTATTGCTCCCCCCACCACCCTCTTCTCCCCTCAAATTTTTTTTTTCTTCAAAACAAATAAAAAAAAAAAAAAAAAAAAAAACCCCCCCCCACACAACACCCCGCCACAAAAAAATTATCTAGGGTTACCAATCCCATTTTCATTTCATCGCCTTGCAGTTTGTGCTGTTCGAAAACAAAAGATTCACGCATAACCATCTGGTTTAACGTAAGCAAACTTAAAAGGAACCAAATGGTTCATACATTTACGATCAACATGAATAACCATTCCTTTATATCCTTTATATGAGATGAATAATGGAACAGTTCCCCTATGTAGTAATGCTTTCCAAAAGTAACACATCGGTCAATAAGTTCCAGGCCTAACTACCAGATGCAGAAGGCGCCACTAATAAAATATCCATATGATTTTTCAAAAGTACCAACCTTCAAAAGATTACTGTCAAAATTTCATGACGTTTGGTTTATTATTTATCGAGTTAGTGATTTAAGTGACGTTACTTTTGTGATTCTTAAAAACGATGGATTTAAAGCAATTTCGTGTGTTGATATATCATTGCTTTTTGATGGAAAAAAAAACACCGTTCAAGCCCAAGCTTGGCTTGAAAAATGTTATCCGGACTCTGCCCCATCGAAAACGATCATCAAACGATGGTTTGCCAATTTCAAACGTGGTCGTACGGATACCGATGATGCTGAACGGTCGGCCAAATGAAGCAGTTATTCCGGAAAATATGGAAGAAACCCTGAAAATCATCATGGGCAATCGCAAAGTGAAGTTGCAAGAGATAGCTGACACTCTGAAGGTATCAAAAAAAAATGTTTACACCCATCATACACGAACATTTGGGTATGTAAAAGCTGTTTTCCAAATGGGTGCCGCGTTTGCTCACTCCAGAGCAAAAACAACAACGAGTCGATGATTCAAAGAGCTGCATGGAGATGTTCACGCGAAATAAGGAGTTTTGCGTCGATACATCACAATGGATGAAACATGGATTCAACACTTCACTCCGGAATCAAATCGGCAGTCTCCTGAGTGGCGTGCAGGCGGAGAAAGCGTCCAAAGACTCAAACATCGGCTGGGATGGTAATAGCCTCTGTATTTTGGGATGCGCATGGAATCTTTTTCATTAACTACTTGGAACATGGAAAAACAATCAACAGCGACTATTATATCGGTTTGTTGGAGCGTTCGAAGGCCGAAATAGCCCATAAAAGGCCTCATTTGAAGAAGAAAAAGATGCTCTTTCACCAAAACCATGCCATGGCCATGTGTCACAAAAAAAAAAAAATTAAAAAATTATAGAAGACTCTGAAACGGAAGATGAATTCGAAGATAGTAATGAAGACAACCTACCCGGCAAGTATAACGACTATTAAATTCAAACTTCTAAAAAAATCTCCCCGATATCGCTAAAAGACGATTACTTAACCTGTATAACACTCTCATGGAATTAAATATAGTTCCATCCGCATGGAGGCAGGTTAAAGTAATAGCTATTCAAAAGCCTGGGAAACCAGCGTCTGATTACAATTCTTACCGTCCGATCTCTATGCTATCATGTTTAAGGAAATTGTTAGAAAAAATGATCCTATCAAGACTTGACCGTTGGGTTGAATCAAACAACCTACTATCAAATACGCAATTTGGTTTCCGAAAGAGCAAAGGAACAAACGATTATTTAGCGTTGCTTTCATCTGATATACAACTGGCCTTTGCACACAAGGAGCAATTGGCTTCAGTATTTCTGGATATCAAGGGCGCATTTGATTCAGTTTCCATAGACATACTGGCAGATAGTCTGCACAGTAGTGGTTTACCAGGAATTTTAAATAACTTTTTGTATAATTTATTGTCAGAAAAACAAATGTTAAAGATATTGATAACTGCTTGGAAAATAGATGCACGCTAAGACAACTTGCAGACGATGCTGTGATCTCCTTTAGAGGTCCACGTGCGGAAATCTCGCAAAGTCCATTGCAAAATTCCCTAGATAATCTGTCCATCTGGGCCAGAAATTTGGGAAGAGACATTACCCAATCTTTGACCTTCAAATACCTTGGAGTCATGTTTGATTCAAAATGCACTTGGTGTACTCACATTGCGTATTTGAAACAAAAATGTCAACAAAGGATCAATTTTTTAAGATCAATTTTCGGGACATGGTGGGATGCTCACCCGGAAGACCTCATTAAACTCTATAAAACAACTATTCTTTCAGTTCTCGAATATGGCTCTTTTTGCTTCCTCTCGGCAAGAAACAGCCACCTCATCAAATTGGAACGCATTCAATATCGTTGTTTACGTATTGCCCTTGGCTGTATGCATTCAACGCACAATATGAGCCTAGAGGTTCTGGCAGGAGTAAAACCCTTACAGAACCGCTTCTGGGAGCTCTCATCTAGAATACTGATCAAGTGTGGAATCAGTAACAACCTTGTGATTGAAAACATCGAAGAAATGCTCGAATTGAGTACCCAGTCTAGATTCTTACGAATCTAAATTAACTATATGTCATCTGATATTAGTCTTCCATGCTACAATCCTCCTAGTGTTCGCTTCCCTTTTCACAGTTCCTCCATTGACTATGATCTCTCCATGAAACAGGCTATTCAAGGAGTTCCAGATCAACTTCGACTTATTTTAATTCCCCATATTTTTATTAAAAAGTACCAACATGTCAATTGCAATAGAAGAACTTTCACTGATGGGTCGCGCATTGATGGATCCACTGGTTTCGGTGTTTACAGTGAATACTCATCTGCCTTCCGGAAACTTCAGGAACCTTGTTCCGTATATGTTGCTGGGCTGGCAGCAATCAATTTCGCATTGGGGATAATCTCCGACATGCCCATAGACCATTATTTCATCTTCTCAGTTCTATTCAGGCCCTCCGGTCGATGAAAACAGTGAGGCACTCATCTTACTTTCTTTCAAAAATAAGGGAGCAGATGTGTGCGTTGGTCGAAAGATCATTTAGAATTACCTTTGCATGGGTCCCCTCACATTGCTCAATTCCAGGCAATGAGAAGGCGGACTCTCTAGCAAAGGTGGGCGCAAAAGAAGGCGAGATTTTTGAAAGAAGAATTTCATATGATGAATTTTTCCCATTAGTACGTCACAGTTCTCTTCAAAGTTGGCAAAACGATTGGACAAGTAATTCTCTTGGGCGGTGGTTACATTCCATTATTCCAAATGTTTCGTCGAGATCGTGGTTCAAAGGTCTGGATGTAAGTCGCGGTTTCATTCGTGTGATGTCAAGACTTATGTCCAACCACTACTCGCTAGACGCACATCTCTACAGAATTAACCTCGTCGATAGCAACATATGTAGGTGCGGAATCGGTTATGCTGACATCGATCACGCAGTTTGGCATTGCCCGGGTAATGATGCCTCCAGAGCACGACTATTGGATACCCTTGTGGCCCGAGGTAGACAACCCTCCCGCGAGGTAAGAGATGTTTTGCGAATGCGTGATCTCCCCTACATGCAAGCGATTTACGAATTCCTTTGTTTGTCTGATCCAAGAGTGTAATGTCATCACCCCCTCCCATCCAGTCTAGTAAATTCCCTGCCATTGTGTCCCAGTTATACTATCCTTTTGTTTCCGTGCTACTTGTACCTGCCCAGCAAGCAGTGGTCACCCATCTGCGGCTTAGTTCCTGAAAGGGACTACAGGGATTTGGTAGAAGTCGCAACCAGGAGCAGCAAATAATACCTTCAATAAGTTACCTGCCTAGCCCCTTCCAAACGATAATGTTTCCCATTAACCTCGAGCTAGCCACGAGTAATTGGCACCCCATTTTACTAAAATTGAAAAATTATACATTGTAAATAACAATATTGAATATCTGCTCCGTAAAGTGTTACACACGCCTGAGCCTAACAAATAAACGATCTGATTAAAAAAAAAAGTATAACGACTCTACTATCTAGTGCAATGGCGTCGGATACTTTTCAGGTTCAAAGCGATACCTCCAGCAATTTCGATGACTTCGAAGACGATGATGTGCGACTGGATTTCGGTAATGTGGCTACCACTGATAAGCAAGAGTTTCTCCCAAGATCCTGCAACCACGCGATGTCATCACCCGATGCGGAACACTGGAAAGCAGCTATGGCAGACGAGATGCGTTCGATCCATAGCAATGAAACGTGGACCTTGCAATATCTAGGGAAGGATCCGAAAGCTGTTGGCTGTAAATGGGTTTACGCTATAAGCAGTAAAAAACGGACTACGGAGATGTTTGCACTTGTGGTTCGACAAACTACTTTCTGGAAATTGATAGCTGTGGCGAAGGAACGCATGCTGCTCAACCAATATGACATCAAGATCCCCTTCTTTAACGGTGGTCTTGAGGAGGAGATTTATATGTAAAAAACCATGTGGGTTCATCTTCAAAGGAAGCGAAACGAAGGTATGCAGGTTACGGGATAGCTTGTACGGCCTGGTCCTGGTCTAGGTCCTGGAACCATAAGCTGCATCAAGTTGCATGCAAGGTTTCGAAATATGCAAATCAGATTCTTGTCTATACCGTAAAGGCACAAAAGGTGGTGCTACGTTTTGGTGTACGTGGATAACCTAATTGTGGCAACGAAACTGTTCCGGTGATAGAACCTGTTGCGGCATCCCATCTTCAGAAGTTCGAGATCAGCGTCATGGGAAAAATTCATCACACGGGAAATAATGTGTTCTTCAAAACTAGAAAAACAGGTCCCGATTTCATGAATATGTTGTGTTTTCGTGTTATGAATATACACCATGAACAATATCCCTGATATGAACTATTTTTCCGCCGCAATGAAATCATGAATCAATCGGGTTAAAGCCATGAGCTGAATTCCTGATACTGAAAACTTTACTAATGAATCTGGACGACTCTAAATGTAAACAAAAAAATAAAGCCTCTGTCAGTATTCAAACCAAGTGTTGATGTGAAGTGCTGTGATAGTACTTGGTGGATGTACTTACTACGCTATAGTTATTCTTAAAAAGTCTGTTGTCTAATTAAGCTGATTACACAACTTTAGATCAGAGGGAACACCAGACTTCCTAAGTTCATGACTCGCATCAGTTATTTCAATATTGAAACCATAAATTAGAGTCATGGATTCATAAAATAAGATGAGAGTTCGTTTCATGATTTTTTATTCATGCAAACAGAAACGGATTTGTTTCCGTGTTGAATGTCCTACGTGCTTGTAAGTGTTAAATAGATCCTGTGTTTACATTTACATTGAAAATAGAGCGAATTACAACGAACAACTTAACATAACACCCAGTGGACCAGTATGGGCATTTTCGTTTTGCGATAAGTTCCATTGACTGGAACGGGAATCGAACCCTCACTTCATGGTAATCGCTTGAACGACGGGTGACGCCGCTAACCACTTGACCACGAAGATGACGTGGGCGATTGATTTGGCCATTTTCTTTGGGATGCGGCTTTTTAAGAAACGCCATGTTGAACCGGATTTGCTCAAGAGAAAGTTCAATCAAACATACTATTCTTTAGTTGGCAAATTGATTTGGTCGTTCGGGTGGATTTAAGTTGTTTACGGAGGGAACATGGTTCGCGCTTGAAATTTTCTTCTCAGTCTTCTTGGGCTGCAGGACGTTTGGCAGGACACCGTTCTGTGTAATAGTCACACCGGAGAAGATTTTTTTCAGCTCATCGTCGTTGCGGATGGCCAGCTACAGGTGACGTGAGGTGATTCTGGTCTTCTTTTCTTCACGGGCGGCGTTTCCTACCAACGTGCTCGGCATAGTTGCCTTTCCGAAGCAGACGGCGAATAACACCAACTGGGAACTGCAATGCGACGCGGTTCGATCGGGATTTTGCCTTTTCCTTAACCTTTCTTTTACGGTTGCACAGCGAGAACTGATGGTTGGTTGGCCGTCCCACATGTTTTATAATCGCTGGCACGGTAACTCTGGCAGTATGAACCAATCAAAGCGTGGCGCAAATATGATGTCATTTTCGACCAATAGTTTTGTGCGTTCAGACATTTTTCTTTTAAGTACTTTTTAATTAGTTTAAACAAATATATTGAATTATGTTAGCATCAGGGGTTCAGCTTTGATGTTCTAACTTTCGAATGAAATACTTATCGTAAAATGTCTGTGGGCCAGAGAGGAGATATTAAAAGAGAGACATAAGTCCTACGGCAAAAGACTAATAGCGGGTATATCTTCAAGATAAACGGAGGAATAGTTAGCTGGGCCTGCAGAAAGCAAAGTTGTGTATCTTTGTCCACGGCGGAAGAGCAGTTTATTGCGCTGGCAGGAGCTGTTCAAGAAGTACTATGGCTGAAGCAGAGAACCAAATATGCTGGAAGATAATTGAAACAGAGAAAATAACATTGAGGACCAAACATATAGCAACGAAGATCCATTTTTGAATTCGAGATCAAATTCCGAAGCGACAAATACAGTGCAAGTATTGTCCATCGGGGACCATGGCAGTAGATATTCTTACGAAGCCGTATACGGCTATTTACTGCAACGTCAACTGGTTTTACGTCATCTACGTCAACCCCGCGGTCGTACCTTATACACAACCACACTATTTATTTGTAAATAAAAGTTACATGCGAAAGCCGACTTAATGCGGTCGACTGAAAAATCGTGCTTTTTTCGAGTAATGAATGCATCCAAGGATTTCAAATGTAAGCGAAGGATAATCTGCCGTTATAAGCATAACTATCCCCAGGGCTTCAAAATGTGCGATACAGACAAATACGTATTTTGTATTGATGAAATCAAATTCGGAAAAAATAGAAGACACAAAGTGATGGTGGTTTTGACGTCTCACAGCAGTTAGGTATAGGATGTACATTTCAATATTGAGAGTCCCTGCGAGCCGTCTCATCTCACACACCACAGCACCACCTCCGCAACATAGGGCTGCAGCTTCGAAATTTAGCTTATGAAATGAGTTATCGGCAAACAAGTACAAATACTGCAATGCGCCGTCCCATCCCTGATTTTATTATATAAACTGGTTTATGAGACCACGTAGAATAAGTCATTTGTAAATCGTGATGGTCTCTCTGAATGTCTACCCAAGATGAAATCGTGTGGATGCCTAAAAGAAACCCAAGAAAACTGAACTTACCCTGCCGAAGTGAACTCTCCCCAGTCGGACTGCCCTGCGGAACCAGCCGCAGCAGCAGTGGGTTGATGCGATGGAGACACAGCCGTCGGTGGAGGGGCAATTTTGTTTCCTCCTGGTGGCGGTGGCAACAGTCCTAGCCCACCGACTTTCTTAGCTCCCCCTGTCCGGGAACCACCTTCCGAGCCGTCCTTTTTCTGAAATGAAAACCTTATTTGAGGCAACACAAACAAGCACAAATATCCTCCCGCCATCTTACCGTTATTTTCATATTGATCTTGATCGTCTCACCCTCCTTGAAGCCCAGATCCAACTGCTGCTGGGGTTCCTCCTTTTCCTTGGCGATCTGTTCTTCGTTCTTGACCCACTTGAAGTGATCCTGCAGGGCAACGTTCATGTCGAATGAATCGGACCGGTCCCCGAACCCGAGCCCGATGAAGGCGGTTCTCCCTGAAACGGCTTCGAAAGTCATCAAAAACCCACATCCCAAGGAAAATATACGTCAAACGAACCGTTATCGTCCTGTATCCGCAGCACAAAGTATCGGGAACTATCGGATACGGATTCGATCGCCACTCCTGGGTACGACTCGATGGGACAGTTGGCGAACAGGGCACCACTATTCTTGTCCTCCAGTTTTACGGCTAACGTTTTACCCTTGGAAACCATGCGCAAGCGACCGGTCCAGGTCGGTTCCGCAAGGTTCCAATCAGCGGCCCGATGGCCACGGTTGCTCTGCCTCGGTGGGATTTTGTACACAAACACCTCCTGCTTCACCAGCACGACGCTTTCGTACTCCATCACTGTGTTTTGGTGTTCTTTCGTTATCAGTGAACGTTTGTTGTTTCCTGTTTTAGCTTTCTGTCTTATCAATAGTTCTGCAATCCTCAAAACCGGAAAGAAGAGATTTCGACCGAGGAAGGAAAAAATCGAACAATGACACACAAGCACGACTTGGGCTTCAAAAAGTACGCCCCCCTTTTGTGCTAGGGATAGGGTTTCCACACTTCCGGTTCCGATTGGCACAGAACGGTGCGATGGAATGTGTTGTTACTGTTTGGAAGATGCGCTCCGGAATGAATTCTTACCCGAGCGATGAAAACCTGCTGACGAAATGCTAAAATATCTTCGAATTTCGAGGAAAAAAACACCACCACCAGAATGATATTTGCTTTTGCTGTAATGTTGCTGCAAAAACTTTCTTCCTTGGCTTTTCTTTTCGCTTTTGTGTTTTCACATCACACAGCAATCCATCAGAGTTTGACATCGATGACAGTGTAAAGTGTGACGTAAGCAATTCAGCGGTTTTCGGATTTTCTTTTGCTCGGGCATCCATCAGTCGCTGAATCGGAATTGATTTTACACAGAAAAAAAAACCCTTATATTCCGTTCGCACTACAACCTACATTCCCGCTTCATTTTACACAATTTTTGAGTACAATTGTATACTATCTCTTTTTCTCTCATGGAAATGTTACTCAATTTTCGAAAAAGGGGATCTAGTCAATTTTATGAGTAGATCCACTTTTTACGAAAATTGAGTAACATTTTCGTGAGAGAAAAAGAGATAGTATAAAATTGTTTTCAAAAATTGAGTAAAATGAAGCGGGAGTGTATATTACGTAATATAGAGTATCTTGATATCAGCATCTATACATCTAGCTTTCACTGGAAATAATCAGCATGTCGTTTGATATCAAGATACTCTATATCACGTAATATTGGTTGTAGTGCGAACGGGGTATTAGGGCCAATTTCTTCACCTCCGCTTAACTCCTAAGCGGTGCTTACCCATACGCTTGAACGTGGTTTAAGCTCTAAGCGGAGGTGAAGAAATTGGCCCTTAATCCCTATTTGCCGGGTTATTTCAGGGTCCGTCTCGGGCTCCGTAGATAGTTTAAATTTTAAAGCTATGTTACAATTCGTGAATTTTTACTCAAACTTAACAGTGCAAGAATAATTAAAAATGTTCAATAATCCCTCTGTTTTCGATCGCCCAATTTTTTCGAAAAAGTACTGAGAAAACCACAGTTGAACACACACGCAAAAAAAAACCGCAGTAGAAACTACCATTTCGAGGGTTAAATTAAGCGCAAACACCAACAATTTTCACCTGACTATAAATGCGTTTGATTTTACCATGCCTGCAATTAGATCAACAGGGACAAATTTGATAGTCAATTTTACCATTATTGTGAGTTAGGATGACTATTGCAGTATAGTGATTTTGAACCGACTATGATCATGGTTGAAACGACCATTAAAAATAGTAGATCCAACATTTGCCATAATGTCGGAATAGTCCTTGTTACCCTGATCATAGTCAAGAATGCCATGAACGTGGTGAATTCGACCATTTTCATGGTTATTGTAACAATTATATGCAATCGTCTTCCTGGCCATGATTTAATTGTCGGTATAACGGTAGAATTCTTCTCAGAGTAATACAAATAACTACAACTAAAAAGAAAAAGTTATATCACAGAGAACAGACGTTCATCTTCGGTCTGCTACTTGTTTGAAACTTTAAACCAACATTTCAAATGTTTGTCGTTATGCTCCTGGTAGGCGGCGCTGCAGTTGTGCGATAACTGTCATTTAAATGTTTGTCAATAAAAAAGTCTAGCACATAACCAGAAATTTTTTGTTGGTTTTTCTCTGCACTTGCTTCTTATACCGGTTGCCAATATTAACTTTTACACACTTTTTTCAAGAAAAGGTATATGGATATCAATGTCTGTTCTCTGTGGTTATATCGTATAAATTATTGTGCGTTTCACAGTTAAAACTAGAACTGACATTTGGGTTAAAACAAAGCGTTGTTAAATTCAACAGCTGTGCATTTTCTGTCAAGCAGAATCGTTTCGATTTGCAGCAAATTTAAATCTATTCAGTTTCAATTTCAATTTTATTCAATTTCAGGAATTGAAATTGATTTCAACAAATAAATTTGATTGAATCCATGTGAGACAACCCTTGATCCAGTCCCTCATACAACCAGCGGGTGGATAGTCATGAAGAAAACGAATATTTTTTTTGGCTCAGGAAGTACTAGCACACCAGTCCCAAGCTCGGTCCCGAGCTTAATGATTCGCCCCTAAGGCCGTAATTTACACCAATACACTCTCAAATATTCTGTCAAAATAACATAGCGAATCAAAACAAAAACAAAGATACTTGTACCAAAAGGTACTGAAAAGCGCAAGAGTGCATGGCAAGGTGCAGGCTGCAAGGTGTTCTTCGGGACTAGAGGTTCTACAACAGTGAACCAATTTCAAATTGCTAGTTGCACATTGATTATTGATACAACGGCGTTGGAATAGGGGGTCTTAGTGAAATAGGATGGTATTGTCTTGCAATCATTATTTTTGAAATGGTCTATTTTTTATAATCCACATTCCCCTAAAATACCCTATTGAATTCCGTTCAGCGAAATAGGACTCAATAATAGGAGGGTAATAGGGGTATCTGGATTATAACATTGTTCGATAATAAATATAATAATATACCGGTATTTAATTTATTCTTTAATTTTGACAAGCGAAACTATTGAAAAAAAAAACAATTTAAAAAAATAATGATTGCAAGACAACACCATCCTATTTCACCGTGAAACACGCTACAAAAAACAGACTACCTAAACCAACGAATCAACCATTGATTTCTAGCATACATAAGTTGACATATATGTCATAATGGGAGCCCCCGTTACTGAAAATTAAGTGCTGTCACTTTGTATAAATGTCACTTTGTGAAACTGCATGTCAGTTTGTGAAAATAAAAATGATTAGATTTTTCTTGTTGAAAAATCGAGAAAAAATAGTTGAGATTCATAAAAAATATTTTTGTGCTAGGGAAACCGCCCATCATCGATACGGGTGGAAAAACCATTTTTTTTTAATCAGTTCGTTTATTTATTAGGCTCAGGCGTGTGTAACACTTTGCGGAGCCGATATTCAATATTGTAATTAACAAATTTTTTTTTTTTTTTTAATAAAGGGGGGCGCCAAACACTCGGGGCGCGCCCGGGGTTAATGGATCACATTATTGTTTGGAATTTCAGGTATTTGTTGCTGCTCATGGTTGCGACATCTTTCAAATCCTCGGTCTCTGTAGTCCCTTACAGGAACACGCTGCAGATGGGTGACCACAGCTTGCTGGGCAGGTACAAGTAGCACGGAAGGAAACAAAAGGATAATATAACTGGGACACAATGGCAGGGAATTTACTAGAGTGAAAGGGAGGGGGTGATGACATTACACTCTTAGATCAGACAAACAAAGGAATTCGTAGATCGCTTGCATGTAGGGAAGATCACGCATTCCCAAAACATCTCCTACTTCGCGGAAGGGTTGTCTACCTCGGGCCACAAGGGTATCCAATAGTCGTGCTCTGGAGGCATCATTACCCGGGCAATGCCAAACTGCGTGATCGATGTCATCATAACCGGTTCCGCACCTACACATGTTGCTATCGACGAGGTTAATTCTGTAGAGATGTGCGTCTAGCGAGTAGTGGTTGGACATAAGTCTTGACATCACACGAATGAAACCGCGACTTACATCCAGACCTTTGAACCACGATCTCGACGAAACATTTGGAATAATGGAATGTAACCACCGCCCAAGAGAATTACTTGTCCAATCGTTTTGCCAACTTGAAGAGAACTCTGACGTACTAATGGGAAAAATTCATCATGTGAAATTCTTCTTTCAAAAATCTCGCCTTCTTGTGCGCCCACCTTTGCTAGAGAGTCCGCCTTCTCATTGCCTGGAATTGAGCAATGTGAGGGGACCCATGCAAAGGTAATTCTAAATGATCTTTCGACCAACGCACACATCTGCTCCCTTATTTTTGAAAGAAAGTAAGATGAGTGCTTAACTGTTTTCATCGACTGGAGGGCCTCAATAGAACTGAGACTATCTGGGAAGATGAAATAATGGTCTATGGGCATGTCGGAAATTATCCCCATTGCGAAATTGATTGCTGTCGGTGGAAAAACCATGATTTTTTTTTAAACTTAAACCCCCTATTGCGAGAGCCGTTGTGCAGTGTAAGTTAATTTTTTTTTTTTATATGTGTGTGTTTGGGAATGATGTTACTCAGAAAAAAATCTTGTAGTAAAAACTACCATTTTACCCGACTATGCCTATCTTTAAAACTACCATGAAATTTCAGTCAAATTTACTACGTTCATGGTAAAACCTTCAGCATTTGTGGTATATTTGACTGCCCTCATGCTGACCGCAAACCCTTTTTATACGAAAAAGAACCAACGCAACTTTTCAATTTTAGCAATGTTTTTTTTTTAATTCTAACAATTCTAACAATATTCTTTGTCTGTACGGTATTACGAATCAAACTTTTTATTTTGATTTGTTACACGGCCATTCAATCTCACTCATATTTAGCTACCGTTGATTCAAAATCGCAAAAAGTTGATTTACTCAAGGTTACTCAATTGATGAAGAGAGTTTTTATCACTTTTCCGGAAATAACTTCTTTAACATGAGGAAAATCGACCAACATAGGGGTAGAGAATTGGGTAGGGAGAGTAAAATGATGATGAAGTTATGAGAGTTTTACTTATCCACTGAGGAGCTCCAGCTTAACAACGATGCACAAATATTAGTGTGCCTGAATGGCCGTTTATACAATCGAAGACAACATTGACATAAACATAATTGAGACTGGGACAAATAATGTACTGACCCTTGGTGGTAGTTTGCGAAAAAAAAACCAACAATTTCAATAATAGCGATATTTGGCAAATAATGTTTTGGCAAATATTTGATTAGGTGTACTGACCTTTGTCAAATAGTTAGACAAACAACAAAATTTGGTCAAACACGAATCATCAAATAAATAAAAATTGTCTATTGTACAAAGAGTGTACTGAAAGCTTAAGTTAATTTTTTTACCGTATATATTTTTTACCGTGTAGCCATTTCACCGCACTTTCCGCGTGGACAAACAAAAAAAGAAAAACGCTGAATCCAACGTAAAACAAAACATATGTCAAAAAGGATTTTAATCTTTTTATGGTGCGATCGGTTAACCAAAACTAAATAATGACAAATCCAGAGTAAAGTTAGGTAGGTGGATTTAGAATATTCTGAACAGAGGGAAACAACCAACGGCGCTGCCAGGATGTCCCAAGAAAGTGCAATCGTGTTTACAATCTTTTACGCCCTGTTGTGCTTCTGCATTGTTTACCCTTCGACGGAGTTCGTTTCCGCCGGGCTAACGGTGGACCATGTCTTCTCGTCCATACTGGGCTCGGAAGCGATAGGCTTTGTGCAGCATCAAATACGACGAACCAGTTTGAACCTGATGGTCCATTCGCTTCTTCCGGTGATGTACATTCGGGTTTCCTTCATGCAGTTTCAACATGATGGCGATGGCACAACTGAGCAAGATCCGTACTCTGTACTAGCCCTAGCGTGGAAGGCGATTATTGTGGCCACTATACTGCTACCGGGGCTAGTAGCAGCTGCTATTTATTACTGGTCCAGGGTGGGATGGGAGAATCACCCGATAGCCAAGCGACTGGGTAAGTTCTGCGACAACGAGCGGCTGCGAGATTGGAAAGCAGTGGCTGCTAATATCAATGAAGAGTACAGGAGTGACAACAAGGTGGTGATCAAGATGAATCCCATTTCGAGAATTGTGGTTACGGACAATTGGATTATCAAAACGGGTCCATACTGGATCAATATAGCAAATCAAACCGACACCGCTCTAATAGCCTACAAGGTTAGTCTCTAGGAAGACCATGCGTATATTAAAAAAAAGCTTACTAGTTTCGTTATTTACAGAGCGACACCCACGACGTTAGCCAAGAGGCCTTCGAAACGGTTCAGTACGTCAACATTGCAGTAAAACCAACCCGCGAAGGTATTCGGGAGTTCTCCATCAGAATCAACGCACTCGATTTCAAAGACCTTCAGGATCGTATTAGACGGCCGATAACGATCTTGTCCAGTGTAAAATTTCATCGTTCTGTGCTGGATCGATTTGTCGACGTATTTAAGGATCAGGTCGCTCATAATCCAATCTATCGGCCAGACGAACACGTGGCGATCGGTAATCTGGATAGTTGTTTTGCTTGTATGCAGGCGCAACCGAATATCAAAATTAAAAAGAACTGTCTAGACGTGGACGAAGCTGGGGAGGCGCTGCCGGAAGCACAATGTTGTCAGGTATGCAACTGTCGGCCTATGTGGTGCATTGATTGCGTGGCCAAGTGGTTCGCTTCGAGGCAAAACCAATCAGAACGGGAATCGTGGCTGCAGCAGAAATGCACTTGCCCGATGTGCAGGGCTCGATTCTGTGTTTTGGATGTTTGCTTCATCGAGGAGATCAGATAAACTCATTCAACAAGAGTCGCTATAACCGATTAATGCTTCACTATTCTTAGAATATATGTAAATTTGTGTAATAAAAATAAGCAAATGTATCAAAATGGTGATTCTCGATCGAAATAGAAGAATGTCCCGATAAGCTGTGAAATAACAAATTAAATCGCGCGAACTTTATTTCGTAGAAAGCTGTTTCTTAATCCAACCATTCGTTAATATACGAACATAGTTTGGGAGTGATTGCCCCAAAGTCCGAGCAGTTTCTTATCACTGGACAAATCCCACATGGCATCTGCACTAATCCGGGCGATGGTAGTGGTGCCTCCACTGCTTTGTATAGATATTTCCCTTCAGCTGTTGGAATTGATTCGGCTTTGCCGTCGTAAACCACCGTCTTCAAAATTGTTTCAAGGTCATCCTCATCCAGACTGATTTTACTGATGCCTAAATCCGAAATGAACTTGTGCACGTCTCCGACTGAACAATACGATAGTTTCTGTACTGCGAGTGGACCATCGTGACATTCCTTAGCCGATTCTCTCTTCATTCTAAGGTACCGCAAACATTGCTGGTTGAGTACGTCAACGAATTCCGCTTCGAAGTCTTGGTCCTGATACCATGCACCCCCGGTGATGGAACGATCCGGTTCTAGGTTGTACAGCATATAGACTTTCTTTTTGCTGGCCTACGAGAAAAGATTGAAACTTATTCTTCCAACCCCGGAAAGCCATGTGCACCCTTAGTACTCACGTTAACCGACTTCACTGCCTTGATTAGCTTCTTGTGTTCCAACTGTTTCAGCACTTTGTTAAGTTGGGTCATAATTAAATTCGACTTTACTCTAATATCCCTAATCCAAATGCCCTTGTTGCCACCTTCCTCAATGATGTTGTAAATAATCTTCTCCTCATTGTCGATATCCTTTGGGGCGGTTGACTTCTTCGTTGGATCCTTCAGCCGATAGATCAGTGTCGCTCCTTTCTTCAAAATTTCCAGCACTCCCTCTTGCAGAAGCTTGTTCAACGCTTGCACGCGGTGTTCCGGTTTAACGTCCGGAATCAAAGCTACCAGATCGTCATTGTTGATACCTCCCGGTTTGTCCTTTGCCAGGGCAATGATCTGGAAGCCAACCGCTGCCGCTTGCTCTGCATCCGTAGACATGGTTGACTATATTTTGGGTGTAATTTTTCGCTTTGGGAATGGACAGTTCTTATTGATCTATGTTGTGAAACTATTCACGTTATTTCGATGGGAAAACTGTAAAATGAATGTATTTTTGGGCCAAACTCGTGAGGCAAACCTGAAGATTTGCGGTGGACGAAGACCAAAACAAAATAGAACTCTTATCTATTTTTGTCATTCTTTGTTATTACGATGTTTATTACGGTGTAATGCACAATAAAGGTAAACTACTAAAAGCTCGTTAAAATTTAAACTAAAGTTCGAGTTTGGTCAACCCTAATAAATTTCGTATGGTTATTTTTCTTAACGACCTATTTGGGGTATCACCCAAACCATTAAAAAAATGGTTGGAGGATTTGTGATATCGTTCGTTTAAGGTAATTTTTTTATCAGGGAAGATTAACGGAAGTAAAAGCCAGATTTCTAGTGGAATTCCTATCAGGATTCCACTCGGGAATTTTTTGGTTGACTTTTCTCCACACTCAATAATCAGGTAAGTTTTGCATATTGCTTATATTTTAGAATCCAATTCCTAAAGGGACACCCACAATAGAAACGTTTGCGTTCCGTTAGGCCATTATCGACCTACAAAGTAGAGATGTTATGGAATTTTGTTCAATATTACCATGCGGAATTTTGACAAAAGGGGGTTTTAATTTTAAGAGAAATGTCAATTTTTTCATTGAAATCGATGACAGGCGTTCTTTCCGAAAAAAAAATTCTCATTAACATTACAATTAAATGTATTGTAACCATACAACAAAATCTATAGTATGTACAATTGACAGTATTGTTCACAACGATAAGATGCCAATAGGAGTTATTGTTTCCACAATAGAATCTTATGTAAATTGAGACATCGACAATAGAAAAGGGGGGTTGTTATATATCTTAATTATAGAAAAAATCATTTTTTCCGATCACATTTTAGTCAATAACTATTGATTGTATTGTTTCACAATTGTTGAAAATCCTAGCATATGGAATGAATAGTAGATCTATTGTAATGACAATATGCATTCTTCATATATCTGATTCATGAACAAATAAGATTCATGGTCGGAAAAAGATTTTAAGGTTATTTTATATGCTTGTATTGTAATTGTATGGTTATTTTTATCCGGGTTACTAGCACAGAAATATTTTTTTTAGATCTCAACTATTTTTTCTCGATTTTTAAACCAAAAAAGATCTCATAATTTTTGTTTTTACAAACTGGCATGAAGTTCACAAAGTGACATTTATGCAAAGTGACAGCAAGCTGGCCTGCCGGAATATGGAACGCCTTTTTGACGTTTTTGATTTATGAAATCAATGGTTGGCTCGTTAGTTTAGATAGTTATTCAACACCGGAAGCACCATTGAAAAACGTAGTAAAACGCCGACGCAGCATCTAGCGTGAAAGGTGAAAATCGAACAGATGAGAGGCCCGGTTGAATACTCGCTGTAATCCACCGATGACACCGTTCATGCTGTAGTTGGTACGGCGGAGAGATAGTCTTAGCATCATGTTGTTTCGAAACGCTCTAGGTTGGACGTTAAAATTGATTTGCTCCAGGGTTGCAGAGCAGTCTATTCTGCCTTGTAATGTATCTGCAATAAAAAGCGTCCTCGAGGTTTCTCTTCTGGTACGTAGAAGCTACAGATCGATCAGCTGGCAACGATTTTCATAGCTAGGCAGATGAAACGGGTCCCTCCACGGCAGGTTCCTAAGAGCAAACCGAAGAAAGCGTCGTTGAACGGACTCGACTCTCTCAGCACCATTGTTGTAATTTGGGCTCCAAACTGTAGAACAGTGCTCCAATGTGGATCGCACCAGCGAACAGTACAGTGATTTGAGGCAGTAGATGTTTTTGCTATCCTGAAGATAAAGCCCAATGTCCCTGACGCTTGTATGAAAGTTGAGAGTCCAGAATAATTCCCAAATCTTTTACTTGATCCACACGATCTATTCTTGATCCTTCGAGTCTGTAGGTAAATATGATCGGTTCTTTCTTCCGAGAAAACGTGATTACCGAACACTTCGCAGGGTTAACTACCATTCTGTTTAAATTGCACCAGCTGGCAAAAGCTTCGAATTGACGTTGGAGGAAGATGCAGTCGTCGGTTGCACGAATCCGAAAGTAGATTTTGAGATTGTTTGTCGTGGGCCTTCGATGACCAAATTCACATCGTTGAATTAAAGTAGGTAGATCAACGGCCCCAGGTGACTTTCTTGAGGTATCCCTGACGTGGATGGATAAATACCGGATTGGCAGTTCCCAATAGTGACCATCAGCTGTCGATCGGTCAGATATGAGCGAAACCATCGCAGAAAGTTGCCGCTAACCTCAAGTTTTTCTAATTTCGCAATCGCTATGGCGTGGTTCAGCTTGTCGAATGCTGCTGACAAGTCGGTATATATGACGTCAGTTTGAGCTCGTTCAGCCATACTATCCGTGATATACGATGTAAGACACAGTAGATTAGTGGTGGTGGAACGGCCGGAAGTGAAACCGTGTTGATCCCAACTTAGATATTGTTTGCAAAGAGAAAGTAGAGGCTCCATGACGACTAACTCAAATAGTTTCGAGATCGCGCTCAACGAAGTGATTCCACGATAATTATTCATGTCTCCTTTGCTTCCTTTCTTGTGGACCGGAAACATATGTGCAAATTTCCCAGCCGGGTGGGAACACTCCTCTTGCGATGGACATTTGGAAAAGGCGAAGCAACTGTGTCAGTAAGCAGTTAATGTGACTCTTCAGGAATACTGACGGAACACCATCGGGTCCAGGATTGTAGGACGACTTGAGTTTTTTTGCGGCGGTTGTAATCATGTCGACGTTGATATCGATTGATTCCAGAGCTTGACCGTATAGTGGCACATTGTTAGCTGCTGATGTAACGTGTTCATCAGTCAATCCCTCGCCGTAGAAAACATTGGAAAACTTTTCGGAAAACAGGCGGCATATCTCCTGGGGGGATGAAGTGACTTCACCGTTTAGCACCATTGAAGATGGTAAGCCAGACTCTCTGCGCTGCTTGTTTGCGTGCTTCCAAAAAGTCTTCGGATGCGACCTGAGTGTAGAATGAAACTCTCGTAAATATGACGAGTAGCATCGACGACTGACTCGCTTGAACTCATAATTGAGCCTGACGTAGTGGGTTTTCAGCGCAAGCGTACGATATTTAGTGAATTTTCTCAAAGCCGCTCGCTTAGTTGATTTCAGTTTTCGAAATTCGCTAGTTTGCCAAGGAAGGTGGGACTCTTTTTGGTGGACTCTTTTCAGAACGTGCCTGTCAATGACATATGTCAAAACGTGTAAAAAAGTATGCGCAACGGAATCGACGTATTCAGGATCGATGATGCTCTCCCAGGGTATGTTAGACAGCACGCTGACGATACTACGGTGATCGGCTTTCCGGATATCGTATGACACAAGCAGAAGTGCCGTCAAAGTCTCGAACGTGGTTACCTTCCACGGCGACAATTAAAGGAGGGTGATGAGGAGCCAGCTTTACTAGTGGAGTTGGAGCCATAGAAATGAATGGAGCGGTGTCATGAGCGCTTGCAAAGCAGAGGTTCAAGCTTCGGTTGTTCTCGTTTACAACGTAATTGATTTGGGATAGCGTGGCTGCACTATAGTTATCAAGAAGACTTACTGACTCTCTGTGAAATACAGAGAGTATTTCAGGCAAATACTTGCCTGAACGAAGAGGTTGGGAGACCCGCCCTCCGAACTCAACCGCAGGGTCAGAACGGCTTTGATGGCAGGAAACGGCTAGCGCGACTGGGTCGAGTGGCTTGGGGTCTCCCATAGTGTGGCAGGCAGCGCGTTCTGGGATGACTGATGGCGATGAGTCTACGAGGAGTCCATTGATGGCGTGTCCATGTCCCAAGTTGGGGATAAGAAACTTGTTGACTGATTGAAGCCGGAGGCAGGAGTTAATTCGATTCGTGGTGTTAAACCAGATATGCGAGGCTTGGTCGGCGCCCAACATATGGGTGAAATAAAATGGTGTTGTCTTGGAATCATTGTCAGAATTAAAAAATAAATGGAATATGGGTTTATTATTATATTTTTCATCGAATAATGTCATAATCCAAACCCAAGTAACATTGCTAACACCATCTTGCTTTATTAAGTTTTATTAAAGTTTCATGAAAGCCACTTGAAATCAATTTGGTTTTATTATGGTACCAAGAAGTGCCAATAGGTTTCATATTTTAGTCAGGTTTACACAGCTTGTTTACAACGACCTTAAAACCTTGTTTCTCAAATTCCTTTTCCTCCTATTAAAGGTTTTATTTCGACTTTATGAACTCGTAAAATGCTGTATTGAAATGCCGAGACTCGATCGGAAGCTGGAGGAAGGAAACACGTCGACCCTGTGCTCGCGAAAAAGTCCGTACTGTGCGGGTGAAATCGCATTCGAAAGCGCCTGAAAAGTGTTCTCCAGGCTAGCAGAAATCACGTACGTTGTGGAAGTGATATTTTCCGTCGGTGAAAAGTTTGGAAAAGTGGTGAAAACATATTTTTTTGCTTGGTTCTCAGCCTCCATTGGCAGTGGCCCTCTCGCGCTGAACTCTCTCTCTGTCTGTGGCTCGCGTTCGCACGTTTTGGGAGAAGCGCAGTGTGTGAGTTTGGTGGATTGGATTTTTTTTTATTCACCCACCCCATGCAATTCATCAAAACGTAAAGATAGAGAGGTACGTGGTTGTGTGTGTTGGCAGTAGTTTGCATCGCATCAGCGGCAACAACAACGGTATCATCTGGCACGACGTCTGCGGCAGTAGCACCTCGTCGCGCGTCGCGTTGTTCTGCGTCGCGGATTACTAGTGTGCGTGTGCAATTGGTTCCGGTGAGCTGAAGTTAGAAGAGTGTTGCGTGTCGTGGGATTCAAAAAACTGCATACAATCAATTGCGCTGCTGTGTATTGGTAATTTTTCCTCAAGCGAGCTCAGGTCCTAAGTGTCGTCGTTCGCGGGTATTGTGGGGGAAGATAGTGTGTATTGTTTAGCAACCGTGTAAAGTTAGAGGTCATAAGTGAGTTTATTTTTCTTATTGAGTCTGTTTCCTGCAACCCAAAAAAAAAAAAAAAAAAAACACAACAACACAAAAAAAAATTTTTGGGTTTTAAAAAACAAAAAAGAAAAAAAAAAAAAAAAAATATATAAAACAAATTCCACACCCCCCCCCCCCGCCGGGCCCCCCCCCCCCCCCCCGGCCCCCCCCACCCCCGCCAAAACAAAAAAAAATATCTCCACCATTTTTAAAAAAAAAATTTAAATCCTTTTTTATTTTATCTTTTTTGTTTTGTTTTGTTTTTCGTTATGCTTGTCTATTTTCAGTCACATTGGAGCGGTCTATTGCTTTCGGCGGATAGTGTAGGCGCAGACAGACGTTTATTCTCATATACCCATTTTCATTTTTCGTGTGTAAATTTTCAAATCAAAACACGTTGAATCGCCTTATATACTAGCGCCGCCTAGACAACTTATTGCTAGTTTAAAACTGACAGATTCACTCATCATCTCAATCACCACCCTATTAACCACCTACCGAATCTGAAAACAAAACAATAACAATCGACGTAAATCTTCCGTACCGCTTGGTTAATTGGTTAATTGATCGGTGTATTTGTTTAAATTGCTTATCAATTATCATTGGATCATTCAACTATCTATTTCAAAAAAGCTCTAATGTAAGTATATAATAAAATGATGTTTGGTACCGTGTGATAACAATAAAAACAAGCGTAAATCAATCGACGTTTGCTGGTCGAACGAACATTTGTCGCCGAATAGATTTCATGTTTTGTTTAAGATTCTCTTGATTCCGTTGATTAGAACGATCGGGTGGAATCATCATCTCCGTCAATGAACTCAGTAGTCATTTCACTTGGTTGTTGTCCAGAGCACCTGGGACATTCTCCATCAGAGGTACTTCCTTGGTGATTTCCACTAAAATAATTTTCATACTTCCGACCCATTTGCAACGCACGAGTTCGTTTCGAACAGTTTTCTGAATCAAAGCCAAAACAATAATAAAATTTTGAAAATCTGCTCAGATCAGATCAGTGGCGCCATCTGACTGCTTATTGCCACTTGCTAACACAATGTACGCCATGTTTTTTACACATGCTGGTGGGTCGAGCTTGAACGTCTGTCTGCGGTGGTTTTCAAACCAACCCCCCCCCCCCCCCCCCCCCACCCCCCCCCCCCCCCTTCCTTCCCTTCCCCCACCCCCCCCTCCCCCCTCCCCCCTCCCCCCCCCCCCCCCCGCCCCTTTTTTTTTTATTTTGCCCCCTTTTTCCACATGAAGGTGTTTTGTCCCCAACATCATCTGTTGGTTCTTTGTGCAAATACTGCTGATCTGGCAATAACGGAATTGCATCCGTGGGCGGTCAATCATGCTCATCATGCTCATGCTCATGCTCATGCAAAATGCTGTATTGAAATGCCGTTTTAGGACTCATTGATATTATCTTATTATGGTCAGTAGAAAAAGCATTTTAAAACCATTTTGCCTACAGTAAATGCATCAAACGGCAAATTGGCATTGAAGGAAGTCATCATAAGACCAAATAATTTTATAATAGTCATTGCAAAGAAAAATTGGTTTTATGGCAAAACGGTGATTAAATTCAACCGCCATATTAAAATATAAGAAATAATTGAAATGTGTAAAAATAAAGGCATCAAATTATCAATGGTATGCAAATAAACTGTAGATCGGAGACTTATTTTTGAATTTTTTTAGATAATCTCATCCAATTCCAAGCCCTTTTCAGGAAATTTAGGATTAATTTATCGAATGTATTTCAAAAAATTTGATTAATGTTGTTGTAAATGTTGCTCTTATCGCGCCAATATTCACCATACAAATAAATGCGCATTTAATTTGGAGCATAATACGCTGCAGAAAACACAACTTGCTTTAGAAATTTTGTTATCAAACAAAATTTCCCGCAACACTAGACCTTTTTCTTACTGCTAAATTAATCAAAAGAGCAGAGAATCGAACAAAGCAGAACAACAAAAAACAGCCTCAATTTCACAGTGAAGTTTGACAGCTGTGGCCATTTGGCCGCATTCTGGTTTGCATGGCAGCCAATAGGTTTTATGAAGGTTCTCAAGTGGTCATAATATCTTTCACTAGAACATTTTCAAAATCTTTATGTTCTTGTAAAGGTTTTATTAACTTGTTTTCACAACCGTCTAGAGTGGGCCATGTTGTACAAATTTTGGCTTTAAAGAAGCTTAGAAGAGGTGTTGATAGACAAAACAGTTTTGATTGTAGTTTTATCAACAAAGCCGGGAGAAGTGTTATACGGCTGGAATAAAACTCAAATTGTTACTTGGGAATACCTCTAAAATACCTTATTCTGGATCTGAGAGGCAGCCAGCTCATTTGTTTTTCATTTACAAAGTCAAGTTTGAAAATGGCATCCAGATGATACTGCCCCAATGCTACTTTTTAACTAGCAATGAAGCATTGATTGAGATAATGCAATAAAGCATCATTGAATGCGTATTCAATGTTAAGTTGTTTTAGATATATAGTATTGCATCATCACATTTTTAATGTAAACGTAATGCTACATAGTATGGGAGTTGTTGAAAAAAATTAATACGGCATTACTGTTGCTGATAGTCGGTCGAATTAGAATTATGATATAATGCTTCTGAGCGAAATAAACTTTCGATTTTCATAAGATTGCATTATTATTTTTTGCTATAAGAAAGCAGTATGAATTTCATAAATTTGCCTTATATGATATATAATGATGTTGAAAAAATTAAAATATGGAGCAACCTGGATTCGAACCATGAACGTTAATGTTATGGGTCGAGTGACCACTAGAATATATCAACACTTGTATTGCTGGTTGCAGTTGTGATTGAACTCTAGAAGTGCTTTTTGCGCATTTTAAAGTGTGATAAAAGTGCACGTTTACGTCAAATCGTTTTGTTGTCTTTGGTGCACTTATCCTTTATGCTGAAAGGTATAAGTTCACTGAAGACAGGAAACGATTTGTCGTAAACGTGCACTTTTATCACACTTTTTCTGTTTTAGTCGGAATCCAATTTTAACTGCAATCAGCAATAATTAGGAAAGTTTGAAGGCGAACAAGAGCAACGTCGTGTGAAACAAAATCCATTCATACACTCAGGCAAATGCACTTAAGAAATTCAAAATGATAAACTTATGAAAACCCAAAACCGAAGGATTTTTTTGTTTCATAAGTCACTTATGCGTTTCATATTAGACGCCTTGGTTTTCACTATTTGGACGTAAGCCATTCATGAGTCACGAATTTGAAATTCATAAGGCTAGTTTTGAAAATCGACAGTGTTTATTTGAAAAAAAAATCAACATCATCATTTCTGCGCCTGCGCTAAAAAAGCAAGATGGAAGTCATCATCGAAGAGCAAGCGTTGCTACAGGATTTACAGGATACAGAATTTTTGCTTAAATTGATAGACTTTAGCTTTTGACCCCTGTTGTGGAAACCAAATTTAATTTAAAGGATTGGATAATTTATTACAAGCATTTTAATGAAACCCCCTATTGCGCACCATGGAGAAATTTGAAATGTGCTTCAACATGCTAGTTCCGCCACTCATCACAGAGGGCCGCCTTTGATCTTAAAAACTACATAGGGCAAATGACGGATTCGGTAGGACTTATCGTTTATCTTAGCCTATTATCGTCAGGGGGTAAATAAAGTCGTAGAGAGCTATATTTTTGCAAAACGTTGCTCTGGAACATGATGTACCTTCATACAAAAACTCAGTGCTCAAGGACGTCATTTACCCCCCTGACGAAAATAGGCTAAGACAAACGATAAGTCCTGCCGAATCCGTCATTTGCCCTATTGTATTCCATAAAAATACGTTTTCAATTTCATGCAAAAATATATAAATGTTATAATTATGCTTTTTGTTTTCCATAAGCGTGCCTTCTAAAATTCATAATGCGGACTTATAGGTGTCTGATTTCTTAATTTAAAAATTCATAAGGCACCCATATGAATTATGTTCTACATTGTTTTGATTTCTTTTTCAATGCCTTATGAAAAGCTTACGTTATGATTTCATCCAGAAAATCTGTTTCATAAGGTACCGCATTGAAATTCATGAAAATAACTTGTGACTGAACTTCATAAGGGGTTTTATTGAATTTCTTATGTACATTTGCCTCAGTGTAGGTCAACCATATGAAATTTAAAGCATCGTTCATAAGTCGAACCTTATGAAATTATTAAGATTATTTGGCTGAGTGTATGGGTACTTGAGGTGTTATTGCAAATTTGCATGTACTCTGAGAATAATGTCATCGTTGTACCGACAATTATACCATGGTCAGGATGACTATCGCATATAATGGTTACAATAACCATGAAAATGGTCGAATTCACCACGTTTATGGCATTCTTGACTATGATCATGGTAACAAGGACTATTCGGACATTATGGAAAATGTTGGATCAACTATTTTTAATGGTCGTTTTGACCATGATCATAGTCGGTTCAAAATCACTATACTGCAGTAGTCATCTTAACCCCCAATAATGGTAAAATTGTCTATCAAATTCCTCTCTGTGATCTCTAAAATAGCTCATTTTAGACAGTTTAGGGAGCTTGTTTACAAGGTGTTAGAATTTGAACCGCTTAAACTAAATTTTGCATTGGCTTTTTCCGGATTCTGTACGATTAGATTCAGGAAATGATGTAAAAATAAGCACTGGTGTTTGTCTTCCGGCAATTTTACTTCAATCGAAATAAATTCTGAGCACAAAATCTCAAACCGATCTTACCGGAAATATTCTAAGTCCACGTAAACAAGCTCCCTGAACTGTCAAAACTGCATTGATGACGCCATTGTGCAATGATCTATATATTGAACTGTGTGTAAGTTTGCACTGACTGTGTTCCCATATCATCGATAAAGAAGTTTACGTGACTTTAGAACGCCGCTTCTTTCTTCTTTGCGAGGCAAGGCTTTTTCCTGTTTTTTTCCTCTGTTTATTTGTTTACAAGCGTCTCTGCGAGTCTGCGGCAGAGAAGTTACTCCACCAGGTACCAATATTTAAATTCATACCTGTTCAGAAATAAAACAAACCTTCGGGTTCTACGTGCGCAGCGTAATTTGAAAGCAGTAAGTTTCGAAAATCCGTACCTAGTAAAATTACCCTAACTAATCTAGAACTGCTGCAGTGACCGACGAGGATAGCGGCGAGCCCCCATACGTCGTAGAGAAGGTCCTGGACAGGCGAATCACCGCTGCCGGCAAGATTGAATATTATCTCAAGTGGAAGGGTTACTCCGAAGCGGAGAACACCTGGGAACCGGAAGAAAACCTGGAGTGCCCGGAGCTAATTGCCAAGTACGAGGAAGTTCGTCGGCTGAAGGAATTCAAGGAGGCTAAGAAAAAGTCTGCCAAGAAAAAGCTGGAGGAGATCACCAAGCCTCGTGGATATGAGCGGGGACTGCAGCTGAAAGGAGTGTGTGGAGCTACGGATTGCGGCGGAGAGCTAATGTTCCTGGTCCAGTGGTACGGGAGCGATGAGATGGACATTCTACCGGCAGCAGTTGTGAACGAAAAGAATCCCACGAAAGTTATCGAGTATTACGAGGCCAAAAGTAAGGTTGTGGAAAAAGCTAGGGAGAGGACAAAGTTTGCCGCGTACGAGGAGGAACGTCCGGAGACCAATACTAGTGTTAGTGCCGATGTTGAGCCGGAAGTGTTGCAAGGGACGGAAATTCCAGCTGATACGTTTGAGGAAATGATGCAAGCTTAGAGTTTCTGTGGAAGGCGTATGTAGCGAGAATGATGTCAAGATAAATTGAACTGAAAAATGCTAACTTTGTTTGTATTGACTATTTTTACACGAGAAAACTAAACTAGCTTATCTTCATCGATGAGTATCCTTCCGAAAGCACCGGTCCGAAAGCCTTTGATCATATGCCTTGCAGCGAGCGTGGCGTCCGGTCGGAGGACGAAAGATCCATCGTAGTGACGGATTCTTAAGGTCCTATCCAGATGCTTTGATCCGGCTATTAGCACTTCGGCAATCGAATCGGTAGGTTCCTGCAGACCCATCAGTTCGACGTATTTAAAGTTCCCGCGTTTGTTCATCAGGTAGAGCAAATAGTCCGCTATCAGTTCTTCGCCAACCAGGTGATCTTGTAGGCAGGAAACCAGTGCCAATCGTAGACCAGTTTCTGTGTCCGCAATGTTCGGTGTCAGAATGCCTGGAGTGTCCAGCAGGTAAACGAGCGGATCTTCGCAGATTTTGATTTTGTGCAGAACGCTGCGGGTGATTCCGGCCACAGCACCGACCTGAGTTGCTCCCCGTTTGTTCAGGTGGCGATTTCGGAGGACGTTGATTAGGGAAGATTTACCTACATTTGGAACACCGATGATCATGATGCAGTACTCTTTTTGATCAGCTCGGTTGAAGCGATTGGAACCGAGGATGAGGTCTTGGGCCAGGGGCATCACCTTTCGGATTCCGTTGCATGACCTGGGGAAAACTCGTAATAAATCGTGCGCCATGTGGAATGTCGATACTTATTAAATACTTACTGATCTTTGCAGTTGGTGAACAGCACGTGTTGTGATTCGGAATCCTGGTACTTCAGTCGGTCAACGATGTTGGCCTGGGATCGTCGATCGATTTTGTCCTTCTTATTCAGCACCAGAATGTGTGGTTTGACGCCGCTGATAGTGTATTTGAATTCGGAGTTGCGGCCTGAAAGGGGAATCCTCGCATCGTGCACCTCGATTACGCAGTCCACTTGCTTTAGCTTTTGTTGCATTTGTTTTATTCCTTTGCCCATGTGACCGGGGAACCAGTTTAGCAGTTCCCGGCTCACGACCGGGAACGACGTCCTGAAGGTGTTCATGGTAGGTGTGGATTGCACGTTATCGCTGTTATCAAACCGGTTTTGTTTACTGGTTTGGTCTGCGAGAAATGACTACTGTTGATTTTGTTGTTCGCGAGATGGTGGGATATAACTCATTCCAAGGAGCGACACTAGAATTCTGAACTCACGTCTCACTTTGACAGTAGGGAGCGAGCTCATCGTCTAAAATCTCGCAACCATCTCATCGAGGAAAAGCAAAACATTGATGACATCACGTACCGAACACAGATGCTAGTTTCATTCAAGAATTCCAATAGCTTTTGAATGTGTTAGTGCGTTTCCTTCCTTATTCTCCCATTGTACCACCCTCGCCGCACTCGCTAAACGAAAGATCGTCTGCCGCAGCAACACAAACATGTGCGATTTTGTGCTGCAGCTGTGAGCGAAAACCAGCTCGGTTCGGCAGAGATTTTAGTGTGTGAGTAGAGTTCGGTCGAAGTAGTCAGTCATAATTTTTCTCCTCTGTGTGCCATCATCAGAGGAGCTCGCTCGGGGTGCCAGGCTCAAATTATAGAGAAGTCAGTGCAAAAAAAAAAAAATCTTTATCTTTAGGTGAACGAAGAAACACGCAATTAGAAGAAAAGAAAACCAGTGTTCGCTCGTCGGTCGGATTCGAACGTTCCGTCGTTATTCGCATGTGACAACCCGGGGGCCAGTGTGTTCCATTCCTGTTTAATTTTCCCTTCGACAATTTCCTGGTCCTGGAAAGTCGAACAACTCCTGGACCTCCAGCAGAGCAGAAATTTTTCTCCGTCGCAGAACGGCGACGACGACGACGAAGATTGCTGGAAAACGGGGCGTTTACGTGCTGGTGATTTTCGCTTCCCGACCAAAACCTAGCTCTCCAGGAAAGGCCACCAGGTGGACGGAACTGGAGAAGTCTGTGCACATCCGGCCTGGTTTGGAGAAAAGGAAATCCGCAGCAGTTTGGACGGAACTGGTTTGAAATCGTAAAGGCTGAAAAAGAAAAATGGTGAGTAGCCATTGGAGAGATGTTGGATATTCGGCCAGTGCTGCCATCGATTCGTGGAAGGGGGATGGTGCTTTTGAATTGGATTTGGTTTTCAATGAAAATTCAGTGAAATTTTTATTTTGTGCACAGACATGATAGATAAGAAGGTTGGGAACATGGAAGTTAGAATATTTATTTTTGGTAAGATCGGTTTGAATTTACGTGCTGTTTACGGTTAAAGAAGTATAGCCGAAAAACATACATCAGTGCTTAGTTTTATGTTATGTTCTGAATCGAGACGTATACAATTGGGGACTAAGATAGTATAGTCGTTAAAGGCACAGCATTACCATTGGTGATGGCTCGATTATTGATAACTATGGAAGTGTAATTAGAACATTAAGTTAAAAGCTTATGACCTGTGGAGGGCGCGGACCGGCTATTCCTTCCCGCCAGTGGCCGGCCCTTCGCAGCGATCATCCTTATTCCCAGTGGCTCCCGTACCTCTGCCGACAGCGGGGTCACTGCTGTCTACTTCTGTCAGTGGAGCTCTGCTGGGGTCCACTCCCAAGAACAATGGAATATAAACGGCTTTTTTTAATAACCTTGCAGATCTGGAATTGATTATAGCAAACTCTACAGCTGTCGTAATTACCATTCAGGAGGTTCACAGGGTGGATACCACTACAATGGGTAAAGTCTCCAGAGCCAATACAACTGGATCCTGAAGGGCGGAGTAAACTCTTATCAGTCTGTAGCACTCAGAATTCACAAATCGTCAACCTACATTGATATTAATCCTACCACCAGATCACTGTACCAGCCAGAATCGAATTTCCTTTTCCGATAACTTTAGTCAGCATTTCACACCAACACCAGATTGTAATAATCTTCAGAAGCGACTGTGCAAGTTCCTTGACCAAACCCCCAAACCCCAAGTAATCTTCGTGTATTAAACGACGGCTGCCCCACGTTCACGCGACCGCAAATCAGTTCCGCCATTGATGTATCCTTCGCCAGTGATCACCTCGTCGGCCGCCTCCAGTGGTCGCTTGCCGACGACTCTTTGGGTAGTGATCACCACCCAATATCAATTTACTGTAGTATTACCGCACCAGAAACAACCAGACGTCCCCGGTGGCAATATGAGCTAACCGACTGGAAACTTTTTGAAAACATTATCGAAAGGAGCCGAGTGGAAGACGATATGCAATTCGAAGATTTCATCAGCACCATCTTTGCTGCAGCCTCAGAAGCTATTCCCAGAACAAGTCGAACCGCTGGACGTCGAGCGCTAAGGTGGTGGTCTCCAGAAACAAAGGACGCTATTAAGTCGAAGAGAAAAGCCCTCAGGAAATTGAAACCAACCCCAAAAGACCACTATGAACCCGAGGCCGTAGCTGCTAAATATCTGTTAAAACGTAATGCCTGCCGGGACACAATCCGTTCCGCAAAGCGTAAAACATGAGACGACTTTCTGATCGGAATAAGTAGTGATAGTACAACTTCCAAACTGTGGAAAAGTGTAAATGCATTACAAGGGAAACGCAGGACCAACGGAATCACCATCAAAACTACGGCATCACTAGGGACCCAAAGAAAATAGCTAACATCCTTGGTGACTCCTTTGCGAAACTTAGCGCTCGCAACGGTTACAGCAACGAGTTTACTCGGCTCAATGCTTCCTCGGTCACCATTGGTTCCATCCAACCCCCGAATACTATGCTTGGTGATCCATTAAACAAACCTTTCTCTCCTGCCGAATTGTCCTTCGCACTAGCTAACGGGAAACGAAAATCAGCTGGAGCTGACGACATTGGGTATCCACTCCTTCGTCACCTGCGACCCATCGGAAAAAGGATCTTGCTGAAACATTATAACCGAATTTGGGCAAATGGAATCTATCCCACTCAGTGGAGACACAGCATTGTCATCCCCATCCCTAAAAAGGATTCAGTGTGAACTGAACCAAGTGGATACCGCCCTATCTCCCTGACCAGTTGCTGCAGCAAAACCATGGAACGAATGATGAATCGAAGATTAACTCAATTCATCCGGGACAATGAACTGCTCGATCACCGCCAACATGCCTTTCGCCAAGGATGCAGCACAAGTACTCACTTCGCAACTCTTGGACAAGTTCTGGACGACGCCCTTGATAATGGCCTCCACGTGGACTTGGCCACGCTGGACCTTTTGAAGGCGTACAACCGTACTGGCTACCCTGGCCAGCTGGGGCATCGGGGTTAACACCTTTACTTTTATCCGCAACTTTCTCACGAACAGTACCTTCCAGGTATGTATCGGAAATACAAAGTCAAACCCTTTCCCAGATCAAACCGGCGTTCCCCAAGGCTCAGGGGTTGGCGGTTACCCTTTTCCTCATCGCTATGAATGGATTCTTTGCATGTTTACCAAAAGGCTTCTTCATTTTCGTGTTTGCGGATGACATAGTTATTGTCGTCGCAGGACATAAGCCTACCTTGATCCGTGGAAAACTCCAAAGCGCCATCGAATCAGTGCATGCGTGGGCAGCATCAGTTGGATTCGAACTGTCACCACAAAAGAGCCAATTTTCGTATGCTCAGGAAAACACCGCTCGAAAAAGAATCCTCCCAAGATCGGCGAAGAAGAAATCCCTTTCAAGTCTACGATCCGAGTCCTCGGAGTGTACATAGACTGCCACCTGAGTTTCCAGCCCCACTGTGATCAAATAAAGAAGCAGTGCGAAAGCCGATTGAGCCTACTACGAATCATCTCCAGCAAACACACCAGAAACAACCGCGATGTAGGACTGCGGATCACGAAGGCTTTGATTTGCAGCAAACTGATCTACGGTGCCGAAATACTGTGCAGAAGTTTCGAAACGGTAGTTGACAAACTTGGGCCAACTTTTAACCGGTGCATTCGCAGTGTTTCTGGCCATCTCCCATGCACCCCTGCCAGTTCCGCGTGCGTTGAAGCCGGAATCCTTCCCTTCCGACACATTTTCGCAATAGCCATATGCTGCAAAGCCGCCAGTTTTCTAGAGAAGACGACCGGAGACAACGAAGGAGTGTTCCTCCTAAAAGAGGCAAACAAACTCCTAGAACTTGCCCACCAGATCCTCCCTCCAGTGTACATGATCCACTGGGTCGGAGACGAAGCGTGGGACTCCTCTCCACCCAGGATTATATGGACCCTAAACAAACCATCCAAAGCTTATCTTAACCCCCACACTTTAACGAACTCATTAGGACAACACTCAATGGATATGAACTCATCTATACCGACGGCTCGAAAACCTCCAGTGAAGTCGGTTTCGGCGTGTACGGCTCCAATTTCACTATCAGCGGAGGTCTTCCCAACCAAACCTCGATTTTCACGGCTGAGGCAACTGCCATTCTCTCGGCCGTCACGGAGTCCAGCTCTAGCTGGAAGGCCATCGTTACGGATTCGGCAAGTGTTCTGAAGGCTCTTGAGAGTCCGAAGAATCGGCACCAACTGGTACAAGCAATTCGAATGGCTTCAAAAAATAACACCGTTTATGTGTGGGTTCCCAGTCACTGTGGCATCAGCGGAAACGAGGCAGCGGACAGCAACCCCCCCCCCCCAAAACCCCCCCCCCCCCAAAAATAAAAATCAAAACAAACAAAACTTTGACATGGGGTATCGAATGGAATAGCACCAGAGACGCTTTACTACGCAAACTAAAAGGTGAAACCCACCGCTGGTCTGAGCATGAGCATGAGCATGAGCATGAGCATGATTGACCGCCCGAGGTTGCTACTCCGTTGTTGCCAGATCAGCTGTTATTACACAGAGAACCAACAGATGATGCTTGGGACTAACAAACATCTTCAATGTGTAAAAACTGGTGATCCCAAACTAAGGCAATACCGGCGCCGGCCTCGCCCGAATGTAGGTCAAGTAGGGAATGGGTAGGAAAATGTTGACGTGATACTCGCTTTATTGGAAGCCGCGGAATCCACTGCACTTCCACGAGAAATCACTGGGATTTTGGATAACAGGATTGGGTGGCAGCAGGGTTCGTTTTGGCTAACGATAAGCTGTCAAGTGTAATTAGTACCGATTTCCGATTTGAACCGATTTAAACCAACAGTAAGGATGCTATTGGGGCCACTCACAAAGTGTGATTGTGATTTTTTCATTTGGGAAAAGATGATTTTAAATAATGCTGAAAAGCCGATATTGACCGGTTTAAACCAACAGTAAGGATGCTATTGGGGCCACTCACAAAATGTGATTGTGGTTTTTCATTGGGAAAACAAAGTGATATTTAATAATGCTGAAAAGCCTATTTTGACCGATTTAAACCAACAGTAAGGATGCTATTGGGGCCACTCACAGAGTGTGATAGTGGTATTTCATTGGGAAAACAAGGTAATTCATCTCAACGCTTGAGAGCCAACTTGGTCCGATCTACACCAACAGTACGGATGCCGCCTGAGTCTCTTACAAAATGGGACAGTGGTTTATTTGTGCCAGGGTTGGGTGGTCCGACGAGCATGGCGAACGAATAATTTGGATCCCAATTAATTATGTACCTCACCACCGACCGATCTTGCCCGGCGAACTACGACTTCTGATGATCAACTGATCACTCGCGCAACGAACAATAGACAACCGAAACAATAGGCAAAACGCTACGCTCGATAGCAAAATATTGCGGAACAAAGTATGTTGTGTCGATTCAATCGATTCAACCGATGGTCGACGCAAACCTATTAAAAATAAATTTTATTAATATAGATACAATGGATAACAATTACCTGTCTTGCTCCACGTCCTTGAGAGCACTAACCACATCACGAGTCGCCTGTACCCAACTCCGGATGTGTCCGTTTTGAAAAATAGAGAAATACCAGACACCGTCCTCAAAACTTGGTAGAAACAAACCATTTCAAGCTGAACAATGCATCAGGTCCCGAACAACACTGAGAGACTCTCCCCGTCGACCCTCTCTTTCATCAACAGCTTGTCTATCAAACGATTTGCTGACGTTTTTGACATATTGGATCCTTAATTACACCTTAAATTATTGTTCTGTGCGTTGAAAATACTTGAACATGTTTTTACACAGCCGTAAGAACACAAAGAGAAAGTCGATGAAGAGAGCCTCCCAATGCCACTCAGGACCCAATGCGTTGTTCAGCTTGATTTGTTGCCACATTAAACCGATCCGGCAGGGGCTCGCAAACGATGCAATCCGCCATGAACGATGCACTTTCCTCCCATGACCCGATCATTGGGAGGAAAACCGATTGCTTCAGCGACGTGCACACACCTGCACCGCACTCGTCCGGCAGCGCATGAATCAACGGTGCGGGAACCTTTGCTTGTACTTATAACTGACTATTTCGTTTCAACCCAAAAATAGGCCCGTACCGGACACATCACGGTGCAAAGAGAACACTTCTTCTTGCTTATAAAGCCAGCTGGAAACATGTGATTTCTGCTAGGTTTCTTTCACATATTTGGCTGGCGTGAAGAGTCTCCCGGCTAAGAAACACCCGTCATCACCAATGTCACCAAAGCAGCTTAACCGAAAAGGAGACAAATTTTTGAGAAAAGGAAAACATAAAATATTCTCCCAATTTTTTGAATGAAGCAAGGATTGAGCGCAAAGCTATACTACTGGCTCATCAAAGCTTATTGCAAAAAGGAATATATCTCGAGAACTTCTCCAAATAGACGCAACTAGTTCTGCAAACAAAGAGGGGTAGTAAGAGTCGAACGCAAATCTCTCAAGATCCTCCGCACCCTCACGGAAAATAGCATCACCATCATGTTAGGGAAATGTTATTCTTTGTGTAGGTGGCCCTAGTTTACATGAAAGTGCTAAGGGTTTCAAGAATCCAATCCGATTGAATCCCACGTCCCCTCATCGTCCACAAAAGCAGACACGTCCGGCCCAAAAATTACTCGAGATATTAGTAAATATCCCGCGAAGCGAGGAAAAAAACGCAATGCGTATCCATGGCAACGATGGAAAAATAATGAAGTAACGGGCTAGAATATTTAATATAATGTTAAACACTTAATGAACGTTTACTTATCTTGATGACGTTTTGTTGGTCCTCATCCTGTTTCGGAATTGTACGGAAATCCAACCGTACAAAGTCTACCAGCATCATGATTTTGACTCCCATGCCAAAAAAGATACATCTCTAGTATTGCTGAAAATGTGCTAAAGGCACTTCATGCGGAAACAGTAGCACAATTCTTCGTTTCTTCACGTTATTGAAAAACAAACTGCACTAGAGAAATATGCCCCTCGGCAACTCGAACACAACGCGAAACGTAAATTTTATAAATTTATTACTCCGTGCCATTGTGAAATGCTAGATGAGCTAAACTACTCGAACAGCAATCGGAGCACTGCCACCACTCTCATTGCTGAAATTTCCGAAACCAAATTCACAATTCCACATATTCACAAATACCGATTTTTAACAAACAGAAAAAAAACGACAGCTCACGTAAAACACAACCGTCCGCGAGCAGCGCTTGCTGCGATCTCTCGGTGAAACCCACCGCTGGTCTGACAACAAAAACTGGAAGGACCAGAGGGTGCTCTCCAGACAACGCTGCGGCTACACCAGATTCTCGCATGATCTCGGATCCCGTGATGGATTCCACAAACAATGTGCAGTATGCTCAACCAAGATGTCGGTTGAACATCTCGTTATAAACTGGCCCCTATTGCAAAACCTCAGAGACCAATATGGTTTCTGGCTTAGCATCAGAGACGCGCTATTTAACGATCCCGAGATGTAAAAAATATTACTCGAATACCTCAAAGACACCGGCTACTTCCAATGTAAATAGATCAACGCAACGAACCATGACATAACAACGGATGATGGACGGCATCCGACAAATACCAACCCCAAAAGGAACTGCCAACGGACGAACAACCACAAAAACTCCGCGACATGAAATCCTGAAACTGTTATTAAAAACTCTGTTACCTCTTTCACGCGGTTCCCCTCTGGAGCCATTCCTATGCTAAAGAGACGAACCAGCTCAGGGTTGAAAGTCTCTATAATGAAGTAAAAAAAAAGAAAAAAGAAAAGCAAGCAATGAGCTAATGGTGAAAGCAATAAGCTTGAAATGCTAAGCAGGAAAAAGTACAAGGAACAGCTCCATGGGGTTGTACGCAAAGCAATGTGTAAATGATGTTATTTTTAAAGAGCCTGTTTTAAAAAAGGCGACATCCATTTATTATGTAACGCTAAAATTGAGAATTTTCGATCACCCTCCCCCTTTGCTTTTTAACGTTTTTCCTATGGATCTTCAACATTTTTTGTATGGATTGTAACGTTTTCACGAGCTCCCCTTCCCCCTTACTGCGTTACATAATTAATGGACCTTCTCAAAGATGAAACATAGGAGACGATATGAACAAGAGATTATCTTTTAATCGGGCTTTTGGGAACCATCGTTGCGCTATGACCGGTGCAACACGCGCGAAAATCGAACTGAGATTTTCGACACAGACGCGGTGAAACACATCAAGAACGCACTGTGGTCAGACGTACACTCCCGTTTAATTCTACTCAGTGGCTGAGTAGAATTGTAGTCCTTTCTCTTTTTCTCACACGAAAATGTTACTAAAAAGTGGATAGCATAGCATAGCATAGCATAGCATTTTCCGACCATACATAATTCTGGGTTGGCTGTTGTAGAGACGATGGAAGCGCCCCCCCCCCCGGTAAACACCAAAACCAAAAAATCATTTTTTTTTAATATTTTATTTGGCAAATCATATTTGTATTTGTGTTTTACATGATATTTTACTCTTGTTCAATCAAATTATTTAATCATAGCCAAGACTCCTAACTTTTCCTCGAATATGACCCATTAGCTTCTGCACAGTGGTACTTCCCACCATTTTGACCACTTTTGGCCAATCTTGTATAATTTTTGGATTCCGCGATGAATTCGAAGCTTGCATTATTAAAGCCCAAAAAGCTCGAGGCCGCCCCCCCCGACTCTCCGCACGAAACTAATTTTGGATGTCGTCCATGTTTATGAATTTTTCGAGCTTTGCATTTGGTTAAGCCCAAAAAGTCGATTGGCCCGTGCCTCCGGGCATTCGCAGTTTCTTGTCTTTCGGCACGAAACACGCATTTTGACTTTACCGTACCATTATCTTTAAATTGTCCTTTGCGTAATGACATGACGCCAAATCAGGCCCAAAACACTACTTGACCTTCGTGCTGCCTGATCATCGGCAATAATCGCTTCTGGAGACATTCCTTTAACGTATTTCTTAGTCTTCGTCGTCTCCGTTGTGATGTACGGACTAGATTTTTACCACACTGCGGCATATTGCCTGCCAAACCATAACCTTCTTACCTAATTTTTTTGGTAAAAATTGTCTTCTCCGTTTCGGGGATGTCTTTGTCTTCGCTTACAGTATAGAATTGTGGTCCGGGAACAGTTTTGTAAGCTAGTTTCACATACGTTTCATCGACCATTATTATACACCCAGAATTTCTACACAACAACGAATCGTAGAGTTTGCGGGCCCGTGGTTTCACGGACGCGGCCTGTTTTGGGTTCCTTTGAGGTTTTTTCTGCTTCCGGTATGTTTTAGCCCAAGTCTTTTCTTTTTGGAACGCATGACGTTACTCGACGAGGTCCCTAGTTTTTTCGCAACATCCCGAACGGAAGTCGCTGGTTTTCGCTTGTAGGCATCCCTGATCTTTTTATCGCAGCCAAAACATGTTGAAATATTTCATTATATTCAAAGTGACCGTTAAAATAAGGTGTGCTTATGCTTTCTGGAACAGTCTATATTATTATTATTAATAATAAATTATTAGTGTTATGATATAATGCTTGTGGTTACTTGGGAACGGGCGAGAACGGAGATCTTTGGCGAGTTTCCTTTTGGTATTCTAAAACATCAACCACCAGTCTTTTCATATAAAACATTTTTCAAACCACCCAAACAGAAACGCTATTAAAAGACAATCCGGGCTAAGCTTACTGTCAGAAGTGTTTACTACTTGCATTGGGCGATAATTAACATTGAGACAGTGGTTGTTTATTTTTGCGATGACTCAACGACTGTCGCCGTTCGATGAGATTGTGTTTTTATCTACTGGATTAGCATCGGATTTTTTTTTCTGTTATCCTTGTCGATTAGTAGAAAGTCCCCTTTTTCTGGCACCACTGCCGCTACCATGGAGTTAGAGGAAGAAGAAAATACCAGTGAGACATTGAAAATCGTCTGCCGTCTCTTCTTCTTGTGTTGTTATCTCTCGTCACTCACTCGATTCAGCACCAACACGCACAAACCACCAACCATGGCATGCGTGTACGAATTGCGTGAAAATTATCAATATAAAAAATCCCCAAATACCCCCTCACACACTGACTATTATTATTACTTTCTTTTGCCTACACATGGGGCATCACGACGATACATTCGAATGTTTATTATTATTTTCCTCCCTGTTCCAATGACGATGACGACGACTACGACGAGACGAATATGTTTTTCCGCTGATAAAAGTTACGCTTTTCGCCACCGATGACGCATCAACAAGATGCTAAACAAGTTAAGTCAGCGGTGAAAATTGGCAAAAATAGTTCATTGACAGAGTCTAGTCGGTCCATTCGGGTGGGATGAGTTACTGGGAAGTGCAGCTGGCAGTTGCCATGGTTTCTTGTAAATACAGATAAATCCAACCCATGTCTACTTGTTTTTTTTTCTCGTTTTGTTTTTGTGTTTCTACTTGATTTTTTTTTGTCGGATTATGATGACGTCGTCACAGTCAGTCGTCTCGTCGCAGTCAGCCAGCCAGTGTCGTATTGAAAGGGAACGTGAAATGTCCATAATAGAATAAGCAATGAATGAGTCGTCTAATGTAAGGCTGTCTACTGCGCAGAAATTGTGTCATTATGCGCGACTTGTAGGCAAAATATGTTTTTGTTCTGGTGGATTGTCCAGGGATCGGTGGAGCCAGGAATTTAAATCAGCGCTTGTTTGATTGGTAAATTGAGTAAATTTCATTTTCGATCGTAGGGAACCCTTGGTTGCCGATGGCGGTATTCATCAGACGGAATTGTTGATGATCGAGTCATTGGTCAACGAGTTCTATCATCCGGGTACGTCCAACGCTAGGAAACACACGATCGAAGGTCAACTCTCCGGCAGTTTCAGCGAGCACTACACGCCTGGGCCCATTGCCTGCAATATCTGATTCAGTTCATCAATCAGTACTTCTGGTTCTTCAACGTTTCGACCGTGGAAGTGACCACCAGCTAACGATGGATATCGTTGACGAAAACCACTCGAGCGCAGATTCGAGAATCCCCTGTGGGCGATGTAGCTGGATTCTCACATGATATTCCCGGGATGCAACGGATAAGGTTGCACAGTTAATTGCCCTAATCGGGAAACGCCAATTCCCGGATGAACATCCGGACTATATGAATCAGGTAAGATTGATTGGTTTAAAGCTAGTCAAGGATTGCAAAGATTAAATTTTCCGTAATTACAGGTACTGAGAGCTTTAAAAAGCAAATTCGTCCTAGGCGTAACACTGCTGCGATCAACCTCGGATGAAATCACCAGCACAAAGGCCGACATCACGAGCGATCGCCAGAAATACCTCTCCTATTGTGTCTCCATGTACCTCCCGTCGGTGTTTGAAATCCTGGAGAAGTACGCTGAACTGTGCATCACACGAACCAGTTGTAAGAACGGAATTAGTCGAGCGCATCTACCGCCTCCCCCTGTTTGGGGTAATGGATTCACGGGGCCAGCAGGCTACCTTGGATCTACTGCTGTGCGTTCAGCAAATCTCCTCCCGCTTACCTCTGGATAACATTACGGAGCCGCAGTTTTTCCAGAGTCTGTTTATGCTGGCCCGCTGGAACGAAGCGTTCAACGATGTATCCATTTCGGCTCTGACTACGATTTCGGAATTGTTCTACCGCCAAAAGCCGTTACCGCTGCCGACGGTTATTGCAACGCCGGGGTGATAGATCTCCTGCAGCAGTCAACGCTCAAACTGTCCAACAACCGTATCAGGACAAACTTTACCGAACTGTTGAGGTTATCTCACCGCGCAGCAATGGTCCAAGTGGAGCAAGGAACCGCACTTTCCGGCGATGACCTACCTGAACTCGCTGTTCCAGTATACGTTTTTTGGGTACGGCGCGTTAGCATTTACCGAACGACTGACCATCTGGACGCCGATTGTGCAGAGCTTGCGTAACGGAAAACGGAACGGTGGGCAAACATAGCGACAAGCTGCTGGCCTTGGCATCGGGCACCGTGAAGCGAATGCTGTTCCAGTACGATTTCGACCAGCAGCTTGATATGCTGGATAACGAAGAGCTGGATGATGAAGTGAGTGTAGTCGTTTAGTAATTCTATTATGTTCCTAACCTAGCAGTTTACTTATCGGTGAAAGTTATAGACGTTGAAAGCTATAAATAGTGCTGTTGATGGAATTCAGTGAGGCGCTGATAACGTGTCAGGCGGAAAACGAGTTCTGAATGTGATTTACTTTGTAAACATTTTGACCAGCATGTGAAGGGCACATCACTTTTTATCAGCTCAGTTGCTTGTGAAAGCAGTCTCAGAATCTGTTGACTAATTTGTACTTTTTCAAACAGACGTATCTGATTTTGTAAACAAAGAGGGGAAGTAAGATTCAAACGTTAAATTCTTGAAACCCTTAGCACTTTCATGCAAACTAGGGCCACCAACACAAGGAATAACATTTCCTAACATGATGGTGATGCTACTTTCCGTGAGAGTGCTGAGAGTTTTGAGAAATTTACGTTTGAATCTTACTACCCCTCATTGTTTACAAAAAAGGAAACGTCTGTTTGAAAAAGTACTCGAATTTTTTAGTCTTTACATAAATGGCATATTAGGGTCCCAATTTTCAGCTTCTAGTGCGTACTGCCCTTTTTGACCCGATTAGCCACAAGGATTCTGTGCCGGAAGTGGGTATGTTTTGACACGATCCGTGAGGCGGTGATGGATACCAATTTTCATCTGAACATGCCTCTCGACGACTCAAACTTCATGATTCTTCATGAATAGCCTACTTCTAGCCTTGAAATGGACCAATGACCATATTGGCCATTCCGGGACAAACCGGATGGCCCGGGGGAACCGTTTAGGAGGGGGACAGATAGAAAATTTTCGCCGAAACATGCCTTTCGACGGCTCAAATTTCATATGATTTTTTTATAAGTAGTCTTCAAGTCCTTGATATGGCTCAATGATTATATTGGCCATTCTAGGACGATCTGGATGCCCCGGGGAAACCGTTTAGGATGGGTCAACATACAAATTTTCGCCGAAACATGCCTTTCCACGGCTCAAACTTCATGTTTTTTTTTTTGTATATAAAGTCTACTTCTTGCCGAGAAATGGACCAATGACAATACTCGCCATTCCGAGACAATCCGGATACCACGGGGGAACCGTTAAGGAGGAGACAAATGTGGATTATCACCGAAACATGCCTTTCGACGGTTCAAACTTCATGATTTTTTATAAGTAGTTCACTTCTAGCCTAGAAATGGCCCAATGACTATATTGACCATTCTGGACAATCCGGATTCCTCCAGGGCACCGTTTAGATATAGATATAGACCGTTTACAAACATAGATTTTCGCCGTATTGATGCCTTTCTGACGGCTCAAATTTCATGATTTTGCCTCGAGTAGTTTACTTCTAGCCTTGAAATGGACCCATGACTATAATTGGCCATTCCTGGACTAGCCCGCATGCCCCGTATGAACCGTCTAGGAGGAAAGACAAAATACATAATTTTTGCCGAAAAATGCCTTTCGACAGCTCAAACTTCGTGATTTTGGCTGAGTAGTCTACTTCAGGTGCATAAGTTGAGCACATACAATTAACGTTTTAATTATGGTTCATTTTCCGAAGATCGAAATGATCAGAACAAAAGATGATCTTTCCGATTTTTCTTAGGGTCATAGGATCAATTTAAAAAATCGAAAATCGACATCAAAAGGATCGATCTCGTAAAGATCAATCCAAGATCACCCAATCCTAGTTCGTATGTAAATAAAGGCAACTGTCATTGGTCCATTTCAAGGCTAGAAGTAGACTATTCATGAAAAATCATGAAGTTTGAGCCGTCGAAAGGCATGTTTCGGCGAAAATCCGTATTTGTCTCCTCCTAAAGGGTTCCCCGGGGCATCCGGATTGTCCCGGAATGGCCAATATGGTCATTGGTCCATTTCAAGGCTAGAAGTAGACTATTCATGAAAAATCATGAAGTTTGAGCCGTCGAAAAGCATGTTCCGATGAAAATTTGTATCTGTCGCCGCCTCACGGATCGTGGCAAAACATGCCCTCTTCCGGCACAGATTCCTTGTGGCCAATCGGGTTAAAAAGGGCAGTACTCACCAGAAACTGAAAATTGGGACTCTAATAAGCATTTTGACTGCAAAGACTTTAAATTTGGTCATATAAATTTTCCACAATGTGAATTTGAAATCCGGGTCAATATGACCCGAAACACCTTATTCGTCACAAAATGTTAACACCCAAAAAAGTATTAAATTTGGGAATGTCTTTAGGTTTTCATTTGTTATTATCAACAGACACAATGTGGTCGTAATGATAGTTCCTAAGAATATTCAAAAACTTAGACGAACGAGGACGAACATGAATGATTAAAATATTTGTCAAGTAAGCATAGGACAGTCAATTTTTGCCATGAAGGTTGAGATCGGAACCAACATGACGCGTGATAGATCTCTCCTCACATCTAGTGTGTCAAGGCCAATAAGTTGCATGCGGTGTACATATCTAGGCAGCCTTACGTGGATTATTCCATGGAAAACGACGAGCAAATCGCACAAACCTTCGTTGCACTGCCTTGTTAGTCCAGATGTTGATCAAGGTATGTTGCTTGATAGATCATTCCAAAAGATGTTCAAAATGTGTTTTATGGCAAAAAAGTCAGTTTTACCAGGGGGTGCTTATTACCCCAGAAGACCCTACGTTATTCTCCTCCAAAGAAAATAAACGGCCGATTCCAAGATGTTGATGATGAGTGGGTAGAAGAAGATCCTTTAGTTCTTGAAGAAGAGGATAACGTTGAAGAAACATACGTGTCGAAGTGGTACAGTATTCACGGAGCATCAATCGTCCTGAATGTAGTGAAATCGCATCTCACTAACAGCACGAAAATCCAATGTAATTTACAATTACAATTACAATCATAACCCTACCGGACGCGTTCATTTTACATATCATTTGTCAATTCACCAATGCGGAAGGAAGTCGTGATCCTAACTTCGGAATCATTGACAGAAATATGCTTCTTGCCTGGAAGTTTTGATTGTCGGCCACGACTTGACCACTCGTGTGTTCTGTTCGGCAATGTCATGTCCCGAATTCGGTTTGTTTCATGTTTAGGATAAACTCACCTGTAGTGGTGGTACTTAAGTCGCGGTAGGTTTCTGCAATTATGTTCCATAACACCACTACCATACCACTACTATAGGTGAGTTTACTCTAGTACCCTTCATTGAAAAAATAAAATAATGTTTATATAATAGTTTTCAGCAAATTTGCAAGTATATTAGATTTGACGATTCCATTAGCAGGCGCCCAGCACGGAGTTCCCTGAACCGGGGATCGAAAAGGCAATCGTGATATGCCCAAATGTAACGATCGGCTTTGCTTGATTCGGGGAAGTTTCGGACCGGATACATAAGAATATCCCGAACACATATACTCCAGGACGAGATACAGTATTGGTCAAAACATGTGTAACTCAAATCGAGCAATCATAAAAAGTATCAGTAAATTTCAATGTTCAATCGAAATCGAGCGAGTTGCTGCAGTTGACGGTTCAGGAGTCTAGATGCTTGCGGCAATCAGTTGCCAACTGACAGTTCACCGGCAGCGTTTTGCCGACAAGAGCTATTTTGCAGCTTGTCAAAATAAGTGCAATCTTCGCTTTCTTGGACTTATTCCTCTAGAAGTGTTGGGAACATGTGGAAAAGGTTTTGTTTGATGACTAAAGTGTTCTTATTTGCGTTATTGTACCATATAACAAGGTAAATATTGCATGAGTAAACATTGAGAAAGGTCAATACTCATGTTTTCCTTATATTTACGTTATTAGACACCAAAATGATTGGAACTACGAAAGAAAATAATCGATGATTACAAGAGCGGAATGCCACAAAAACGATTTGTGACAAATACCAGGTGAGAAAATGTGCAGTTTCAAGACCGTGTTCAGAATTTCGTTCAACTGGGAAGATTTCTGCGGACAATAGGAGGGGTGGAAGAACACGGTCCACCACGTCAAGAGAGGACTCTATGGTCGCTCAGATGCATTATGAAGGATCCTTCCAAATCTTCCTTCAAGGTGCAAATGGATTTACAGTTAGCTGTATCGGACCGGACAATCAGACGACGTGCCGTTGATTATTCTTTCGACGTCCTGCGAAGAAACCTCTGATTTCACTTAGGAACCAGAAGAAAAGACTCCTGTTTGCTCAATCTCATATTGGCTGCGATGTGCAGAAATGGCGGACGGTTCTGTTCAGTGATGAGTCGAAGTTCAACATCTTCGGAAGCGACCTGGAAACGACCGACTGGAAAAACGCTTAGATTCACGGTACTGGTAGAAGACGGTGAAGCATGGCGGAGGCAATGCGATGGTCTGGGGATGTTTTTCTGCGAACGGCCTTGGTCCAACTCATCGAATCGATGGAATCATGGACCGTTTCATGTACAATAACATCCTAAAAGATGTTATGCTGCCTAATGCTGGATGGAATATGCCATTAAAATGGATATTCCAACAAGATAACGACCCAAGCACACCGCCAAAGTGGTCAAACAGTGGTCTAAGGATAACCAAATAATGGTGATGGACTGGCCGCCACAATCTCCGGATCTTAACCCTATCGAGAACCTGTGGGAGATCGTGAATCAGCGAATTGATCGTGAAGGTGTTCGAAATATCAGGATCAGTTGTTTGCACAAATCCAAAAGGCTTGGGCAGCAATTCCACAAAACTTCATTGACCACCTGATCGAGTCTATGCCTCGCAGATGCAAGACCGTAATTGAAGATAAAGGATTCGCTACGATATATTGAAAGCCAAATTGAACTTGGTAAACAACACGCGAAGTTGCACTTGTTTTGTCCAGGAGGAAAACATTGACTTTTTTTATTTTTTTTATTTTTTCATGAATTGTTATGTATGAATATTTTTTTTTTTGTTATAATAAACATGAAAAGTGCTGTTTCTACAAAGGGGCTATTCATAAAAACCACGAGGAGCTTTTCTGAGGGGAGAGAGGGGGTTTACCATAGTCTACGCTGCATATAAAAATTCAAAAAAAATGTATGAAGAAATGTCTACGCGGGGAGGGGGGGGGTCTGAGATTTTCTAAAATTAGAATACGTGGTTTATAGAACAGACCCAAACTATAAAACATTTTTCTCCCAATTGACTTTTTATAAACCTTCAATGTAGAGTTTCATGATTGGGATTGGCTGGTAGCAAAAGTTTTGTCCAATACTGTATAACCGTCGATGAATGGATGATACCATTCCGGGGTAAATGTGTTTTTCAGGGTATACATGAAAGCAAAACCTATGTCGCAAGTCATGTTTTGGTACCGTTCAAAATCCAGCCACTTTACCGGTGGAACTCGGTTCCCGGATGGCTACCAGGAGTGGCCACATTGGTCGAATATTTCCAGAATGACTCCCAATCGTCTTGTTTTGCAAAATCATGAAGTTTGAGGTGATGTAAGCCATGGGATTGGTACCTTTCAAAATCTGGCCACTTTTCCCGGTGGAACCCGACTCCCGAAAAGCGACCAGAAGTGGCCACAATGGCCGAATATTTTCAGAATGGCCACAAATGGTATTGTTTTGCAAAATCTAAGGTTTGAGGTGTCGCAAGCCATATTTTTGGTACCGTTTAAAATCCGGCCACATCTGGAACTCGGTTCCCGGAGGGATACCAGGAGTGGCCACATTTGCCGAATATTTCCAGAATGACTCCCAATGGTCTTGTTTTGCAAAATCATGAAGTTTGAGGTGTCGTAAGCCATGTTTTGGTACCGTTCAAAATCTGGCCACTTTCCCGGTGGAACCCGACTCCCGGAAAGCGACCAGGAGTGGCCACAATGGCCGAATATTTCCAGAATGCCCTCGGTCTTTTGCAAGATGATTAGGTTTGAGGTGTCGTAAGCCATGTTCTGGTACCGTTCAAAATCTGGCCACTTTTCCAGTAGAAGTTCGGTGGAGGGATAGCAGGAGTGGCCACAATGGCCGAATATTTCCAGAATGACCACCAATGGTCTTATTTTGCAAAATCATGAGGTTTGAGGTGTCGCAAGCCATGCTTTGGTACCGTTTTGATCCTGGTCAGTGTTTCGGGAAGGGTATTTACCCCACGGCTCCGGAACTACGTAAAATTCCGGAATGTCCGATACTGTAACAAAAAGTAGGACAAATTTGTGATCGTTTGCAAAAGGTTGCATTACATTTGGTTAAGATTTCGCAGAATGACAGGCACATGAAAATCCAGATTTTTGCTTAAAGAGGTGTCAGGCATGTAGCAGGCATGTCAACGTCGAAGCTGGAAGTTTACGAAACCCCAGTCAACGAGCATGGAAAAACCGCAGGCGTGGTAATCCTGGCGAATCTCGTTGTGTAATCGTGTGAAGATCCTCAAGCAGAACACGCTGAAGGTGCAGAATAAAAAAGCACTCAACGTCAACATTGTTTCCTGCAACCTTAAGAATCCCCGAAATAAAGAAAGCATAACTCGAAAAAAAAAAAAAAAAATACGAAACTATTAGAATCCTCGCATCAGTAGAATTATTAAAATTCTCCTTTTCTTCATTTCAGAACGAAACCGAACTGCAGCACTTCTTCAACCAGTGCATCGACACGATAGCGCAAATAGCGGAGATCGAGCCGATCCGGGTGTATGATGTGGCTTTCTCCGAGTTTGCCTCGGATGCCAGTGGACCGTATGGTCAGGTCCTGTCCACGGTAGCCGGTATGCTGTTGAACGGATCCAGTTACACCGCATCGCGTCCGGCAACCGCTGCTCTGCTACAGGACGAGGAAGGACGGTCCGGGTTGCGGTGTAAGTTCCGTGATTTCATTTCGCTGTGCCAAATAATCGCCCGGGTTAGTCCCCAGCTGCACGAACGGTCGGAAAAGGTTAGCGCATCGCTGGGGCGGTTAATCGAAGATCTGGTCAAGCTGGTCGAAATTGTGTCCAGTACTTCGGGTGATCCGTTGGAATACTTCTTCGTACACATGCAACCATTGGCCAGCGAGCTGGTAGACGTTATCGCGCAGACGTTAATCACGTTGCGAAGCCTTCTGGTCGTGACGCACATTCCATTTGGGGAAGCAGAAATGATGCATTTTGTTGAGTGCATTCCGAAGTTTTTGTCGCCTCCGCAGAAAATCAAGAGGGACCAACTGAAGACATTGACCAGTGCAGCTGGTCAGTTATTGGTTAGTGTTAGTGCCAATTTGCGACCAAAGTACCTCGTACAGTTGATAAAACCACTGGTGCATAGTGACTTACGGCACCTGGAGCGCCCGGTGGCTTTGACGGTGCGACTATCCATCTGTAATTGCTTCGTACTACCGTGGGCGGGATGTAGCGCAGGGGAGCAAAACTTCGAAGGTCGTGCTGCACTTCTGCAGGAATATATTGCATTTATTGCCGGTGATTTGATTAGGTTAGACTTGGGCCATACCTTTAGCAGTAGCAATCCTTCGTTAGACTATGGTCAGGAGGAGAAAATTGTCTCGGTGGCCACAATCGTACTTAGCACATTGCGAGATCTGCTGGAATACTACCAGGAGCAGAGTAGTTCCGTTAAACAGATGCTGACTACCGCGTACAGACCTGTGATAGAGAAAACCCTTGCCATCTACAGTGCAGCCAGCAGTAAAAATTGCGCGTTGATCGAGAAGATTTTCGAATTCCGCATGGGAATTCTCCGGACGCTGCAGGTTCAGTTGGGGCAAGTGTTCCTGAAGAACATCATTCTGCTCTTCCTGGGCAAGACTAAAACGGAACAGATCACTTCGCAGCGTTTCCGTTCGCTGGATATTCTTTTAAAAATGTTCCTGTTGATCGTAGAACAGCCGGGAAATGTTTCTCTTCTACCGGATATTCTAAGCTTTTCGATTGAGCACGTACTTCCGATGGTGTTCTCTAGTGAGTACAGCGCAAAAAGTGAACAAAGTGGCCATGCGGATGTTAGCTTATCGTTGTATCAGCTGTTCAATGGCATACTGCTCCATCGGTGGCAGTATTTCTACAAGTCGAGTGTACTGAAACAGTTTGCTCCGAGTTCTACGGGTTTAATCCAGCATCCACAGTCGGTTTTGGAACATCCTGAACAGTTTGCGGCCATAATGAACGCTTACGGTCAAGCGATCGTATGTTCAAACGATCCTCACGTAACACGTGCCACGCTACAAACGCTGCAAGCACTAAACGATCGGTGGAAGCTCTATCTAAGGGATTTTTTCACGTGTTAATCTACTGCAGTCGTTTGAGGCTGCGATAATAAAAAGGCCCTGGTAGCGCCTGAGGGCATTTTGCATTACGATCTGTTCCTGGCGGTGCTGTACAGCATGGGAGAGGTGGACATGAAGCGGCTGCACGAAACATTTACCGGAATTGGGTTCCCGGCGGATTCGCAACAGGTCGAGGACGTCTGTCTGGCTACGGTGAGTTGAATTCTGAACTTCGAACAGATTCTCATCTTATTCAATTTCACGTCTCTCTTCTCACAGGACTACCCCACCTTCGCCCATCGTATGAACCAGCTGATCCAGGACACCAAATGCTGCCAAGTCAATGGCACCGTGGCCTAAAATCGCAACTGCCATCCCCCCCTCGTCGTTCTCATAAATTTCTCGTCACATCATCACACCCGCACAATCGTAACGAAGTCGAATGCCGCCATCGGATAACGTAACATACTTATAAATTTCCCGTTCCCAACTAACTCTCTATCTCATTCACTCCCACAAACCAGCGGCCATTATGGTGAGAGATATCCAGCTAGCGTTTTGGCTGTTTAGCCTGAAGAAAGCGAAATGCGTGGGGCAGAACTGAAATTCACGAAAATTCCATACTTTTTTTTACTACTAATAATGATCGCAATTTAAGGAAATTAAACAAAACAAAAAAAAATACAATTGAGATAAGATAAGTAGCGTATGTAAATAGACAAAAAAAAAAAAAAGGTATAAAAATGAAATATTCAATCGTACGTACGCTAAACTAAGACAGACTCGTGAATCAGATAGTGAAAATTTTGCTCTTCTACTCGTGTGTGCGTAGCGAATAAGTTTACACACTGAGATTCGACTCGAATTGCGGAGGAAAGAAAAGGGATCAGCGTTTTCTTATTTGTGTCTAAGAAAACTCTAAAAACGAACATGTATTTATGTTTCTTTTAAGTTGATATTTGCTTTTATGATCAGGTGAAACTTGCTCTAGAGAGTGCTTATGCTGTATGAAGAATGGAAGTTACAGGATCAGTAAGACCGTGCTAATTCTCCTATTGAAATCTAAGTCGTAAATAGATGATATCATTATCAGGATTTTATTTTATAATCAAGTGTAACATGTGATATTCAGAAGGATTAGTTTTTAGAATACGCTTTTTCGCTCTATATTCAATCAGATTTATGTTGAGTTTCTTTTAAAATCTATTCAAATTTTTTTTTTAGTTTTCTCGCTTTTGAAATCTGTGCACACGTTTATTTATGATAATCACGATTTTACGAAAATTCGATTCTGTTTATTTTTCACTGTTAAATTTAGGGTTCTTGTAGTCAAAGCAAAAATCTATCGCAGGCAAACAAAATAAGGAAGTAGTATTACAAATATGGTTTCCTATAAACAAAAACATCAAACGGAAGAGTGAAGAAAAAGAAAAGCATGCCCGATAAAGAGTGTTAACTTATAGATATATTCTACAACTATTTTCCATGAAGATAATTTCCAGGAAATTGATAGGATCTAGCCGAGCAATAAGAAAAACGGAAATACATTAATATGTAATCGATCGAATGGGTGCTGAAGGTTGGTTTTGTCCCGAAATTCCCTGCCGAGAAGATCAGAAAGTACCGAGCGACTCGATACAAAGTTTTAGATACTCGGCGAGTGCCACCCAGAGAGGACGAGAGAGAAGTAACTCACAAAGTTAGCGCGAAACTTTGAAGCACGTGTAGCGACGATCGACAGTGGACTCTTTCATGGTTCAGGTTCGCCGCTGGCCTGAGGTGAAGCGTTCGTTGAA